>VBSM01002608.1:47034769-47051264 GCA_008086735.1 Cheirogaleus medius
CAAAAAAGAAAAAAAAAAAAAGACTTCTTTTCCTTTGGGTAGATACCCAGTAGTGGGATTGCTGGGTTGACTAGTAAGTCTACATTTATTTCTTTGAGAATTCTCCACACTATTTCCATAGAGGCTGTATTAATTTGCAGTCTCACCAATACACATAAGTGCTCCTTTCTCTCTGCATCCAAGCCAGTATCTACTGTTTTTAGACTTTTTAATAATGGCCATTCTGACAGGGGTAAGTTATATCTCATTGTGGTTTTAACTTGCATTTCCCTTATTAGTGATATTGAGCACTTCTTCTTATGTCTATTGGACATTTGTTTATCTTTTGGGAAACTTCTTTTGCCCACTTTTTAGTAGGGTTGTCTGGTTTTTTTCTTACTGATTTGAATTCTTTATAGATTCTGGATATTAGCTCTGTATCAGATGTATAGTGTGCAAATATTTTCTCCCATTCTGTAGGTTGCCAATTTACTCCGTTGATTATCCCTTGCTGTGTACAGCTTTTTAATTTAATCAAGCCCAATTTATTTATTTTTGGTGGTGCTGTATTTGCCTTTGGTGTCTTGGTCATAAATTCTTTGCCTAGGCCAATGTCTAGAAGAGTTTTTCCTACATTTTCTTTTAGAATTTTTATGGTTTCATGCCTTACATTTAAGTCTTTTATACATCTTGAATTAATTTTTGTATATCGTGAGAGATAGGTATCCTTTCATTCTTCTGCATGTGGCTATCCAGTTTCCTTAGCACCATTTATTGAATAGGGCTTCTTGTCCCCAGTATATGTTGTTGTCTGCTTTGTCAAAAATCAGTTAGCTGTAGGTAAATGGTTTTATATCTGGGTTCTCTATTCTGTTTCATTGGTCTATGTCTCTACTTTGATACTGTTTTGGTTACTATATCCTTGTAGTATAATTTGAAGTCTGGTAATGTGATACTTCCAGATTTATTCCTTTGGCTTAAGATTGCTTTGGCTATTCAGGCTTTTTTTTTGGGGGGGTGTTCCAAATGCAGCATAGAATTATTTTGTCTAGATCTGCGAAATGCGATGTTGGTATTTTGATGGGGATTGCATGGAATCTGTAAATGTCTTTGGGCAGTATGGATATTTTAATAATGTTGATTCTACTAATCCATGAGCTTGAGATGTCTTCCCATTTGTCTGTGTAATCTGTAATTTCTTTCATCAGTGTTTTGTAGTTCTCCATGTAGAGAACTTTCACCTCCTTGGTTAAGTATATTCCTAAGTATTTTATTTTCTTTGTAGCTATTATCAATGGTACTGAGTCTTTTGACTCTCAGCTTGACTGTTATTGGTATATAGAAATGCTACTGATTTGTGTACATTGATTTTGTCCAAGGATTTGTATTTTTAACAAGTCCTCAGGGGTCTCTTAGGTATGTGAAAGCTTAAGGCTCCATTGCTACAAAGAAATTACACTGACAGTGTTTAGTATTTCTAACCAGGCCTGCTTTAAATGAATAGGAGAATAAAATTCTTTTTTTGTCATCCCTACCACCAAGAAATTTCTATGTATAAAATTATCTTCTTGTAATTATGCTAAAATTTTCTTCATGGTTTCACAAAGATGTAGCTTATAAAAGAAAGTCCAAATATTCTCTATTATATGCTTATTTCCAGTTTCACTTCCTTCACAGTCAAGAAGAAATCAACAAGTAAAACATCTTTGTTAGTTTTCAAACAGCAACTTACATCTCTTTTGCATTAGCTTTAATATGGGTGACTCTTTTGTATCTTATCTATGCTGAACAGATATTGGAAAATAGAGGTATGTGAGTAGCATTAATTCTAAAACAATCACAAGAACATTTTCCTAAAATAATGAAACCAACAGCATCCATGGTACATCTGATAAAAGATTAATTCTGCCCTCAAAAGTAAAGTATGTTTAAGCATATTAAGACTAAGGGTGCCATTCATAAATTAAAAATGGGTTTTCCTGACACTCAGCTTTGTGAAGGCATTATGTTAACAAAGAATATTTAAGGCACCAAAATTGCCAGAAGCTTCAATGAAACTGAGTTGCTATTAAAAACAAAAAAGGGTAACAGAGGTTAAGTACATGGTCAGTTGGTTAAACACCCTGCTCAATCTCAGTCTAACATAAAATCTTTCCTATATCCATCTTCGAGGAAGGAAAAGGAACTCAGATAAGGATTACGGACACAAGAAAACTCAGGTCCAAGAGGCCAGATATTTCAGAAAAGGGGCTTAAAAATTCGCTTCGTGGGTCTTTCTCATTTAGCTCAAGCAATCAGACAGCCCAGAGGAACCTCCAACATCAACAGAGCCCTAGAAAGCAAGCCCAGAGTAATCTGTTAGGGTATAGAAACACTCTCAGTAGGCTTGGGTATGTTTAGGAGACTCATAAAAGAGCATTGAAGACTTGGCTGGTGTCCAGGCTCCACTCCCAAAGACAAAAGGTCGATTAGGGGTTTGGGGCAGAATGTCTGGTAGAAACACAACTGTAGATTGCAGGAGGCAGGTACTAGTAGGTGTGGCAGCTCCTTTGGGACCTTGGAGTCTGACTGTCTAGTTTCAAATCCCATCTGGACCACTTACTGTGTGATTTTGAACACATCATTTCACCTCTCTATACTTTGTTCCTCCTGTAATGTGGAGAAAATAACAATACCTATCTCACAGGCTAAAACATGAGGGTAAAATGGTTTAAACAGTGCATGGCACATTGTAAATGCTCAATAGATTGCAACTATTACTATCATAATCATCCCAGGTCCTCTTTCTTCTGTATTCTAATTCTTAGTCAGGACTAAGGGGTTGATATGTGTCAGAGAATATTCAAAAACAGTGTAGTTAAAGCATGCTAGTTTATTCTCCTGATTATTGTAAGAGATCCCAGTCATAATTTGGGGGCTCTGGGTTATGAGCTCAACTGTGGGTAGGAGTGAGGGAGACATAAGTGAAAGTTTCTTACCTATTATGGTAGAAAGTATCCCATTTTTTCCAGGTTCTTAACCTGTTTGCACACTAGAATAAGTGGAGGAGCTTTCTGACTTAATTTTTTGGTGGAGATCTGCACCAATTTTATTTTAAAAGTTCCCCAGGAGATTCTAATGTGCAGGCTGGGTTATGAATGAATACTAAGGCCTTCTGTTTAAAGTGTGGCTCTCAGACCAGCAGCATTAGCATCACCCTGGAGCTTGTTAAAAATACAAAATCTTAGGCCATGGCATAGACCTACTGAATCCTAATCTGCATTGTAACAAGATCCTCAGGTGATTGTTATGCACCTGAAAGCTTGAAAAATATTGCTTAAGAGATGAAGGACTATGTCATCTTCTAGGAGTGAGATGAAGCAAAAACTAAACAGCTATGTCATAACCCACGCACTATGGTGAATTTTTAACAGCTTTATTGAGGCACAATTTACATACCATAAAACCTATCAATTTTAAAAGTATAGTTCAAGTTCACTGAGTTTTAATAAGTTTATATAGTTATGCAACCATCACCACAATCCAGTTTTTGAACACTTTCATTGCACTACCCTCAAAATTCTCTTTATTCTGAATGCTCTTACGCAGTCAATCACATCTCCCACACCTAGGAGACAACAACTGATCTATATTCTATCTCTATACTTTTACCTTTTCTTGAAATTTCATATAAATAGAATTATATCATAAGGAGTCTTTTGCCTCTAGCTTCTTTCACTAGCATAATATTTTTGAGATACATCCATGCTATTACATGTATCAGTAGTTCGTTTTATCACTGAGTGGAAATCCGCTGTATAGATACATGACATCTTGTTTATCTGTTCACTGACCAATAAATATTTGAATTGTTTCCACTTTGACAAATAATGCTGCTGTGATCATTCACATACAAATTTTGTACAGATATATATTTTCATTCTTCTTTAGTACAAATATCTATGAGTGGAACCGCTAAGTTATATATGTTTAATTTTTGTTCATTTTTAAAAATTGGGTTGTCTTATTAAATTGCAAGAATTCTTTATACATTCTGAAAATAAGTCCTTTATCAAATATTTGTTTCACAAATATTTCCTTCCACTCTATGCTTTGTCTTTTCATTTTCTTAACAGTGTTCTTAGTTCTAACATTTAGGTCTATTATGTTCTTGGAGTTATATATGGTATGAAGTAGGGGTAAAGATTCATTTTTTACATATGTATTTCCAATTTTCCTAGCATCTTTTGTTGAAAAAACTATTATACAGGAATTTTAAAGCTCCAGCCTGGAATGCCTTGACTTGAAGAATCATACTTACTCACAGACTATGGGAAACTCAGGCAATAGGTGAGAATTAGTATGCAGACAGAAATGTGACTCAAGATTTGGAAAGAAGCATCAGATAATTAGGGAAGAATGCAATCAGCTTGCAAAATAGATTTTGATCTTTCAGTCAAGGCTATGATAGAGACAAAGAGAAAGATAACGCTGAGATTCAACATGATTCACATGGCAGAGGTAGGGAAAGATCATCTTCTTAGGCTGGCATTCTAAAAGCCAAGCTATACTTCTATATCTGCATGAAAAGGAAGTCGGTGCATTGAGTGTTACACCAGGAAAGCACTGGTGATAAGGAATATCTATTGTGCCAGAGTTGAGGACCATTAAAAGCCTGAAGTACAAATAAAGATCCTAGTAGAGCTTCAGTTCAAGAATCGTTAAGGGGGCCTTCGCTAGCAGCTAAACCTGAGGCAAATGAAAACCAAAAACACATGGTGTAAAAGGGAAAAGAAGGAAGATTTTCATTTTCATAAGTTCTTGAAGGTTGTACTCAATCAGAAATCTTTTGAGGGTGGTTTCAGGTGAGATCAAATGTAGGGACAAGAGAGAAGCCCTTACGGAGGCAGAAATAATAAGCTTAGAAATTCTAACATATGGGGCAACTGTAAGAGCCACTGTGGTGGAAATGGCCATGTATGACTAAGAAACTCTTGGCTACAAGAAGAGAAAGAGAAGATGGGCATTATCCATCACTAGTTTTGCTTGGAGAGTTACTGTTTATAAATGTGATTCTGGATTGTGGATTACTTTACTTCTAAACCTATACTGAGTCTCTACACATAGATCACACTAAGCACTAAGTCAAGGTTTGAATTCAAGAGGAAATAGATAACAAAAACAAAGCTGAAGAGGAAATAGAGAATAACAACAGCTACATTTACTAAGGCCTTACTGTGTGCCCAACTGAGTCCTCTGTATTCATCATCTGGGATCCTCATAATAGTCTTGAGAGGCATTATTATCCTCACTTAATAGGTGAATAAAATAAGCCTATTACCAATTGACTTCCCCCAAATCAAACCACTAGCAGGTGGCAAAGGGAGACTTTAAACACTGGCATTTCGGGTTTTGAAACCCATGCTCTTTATGTTATACCAATTAGGATGTGATTCCTTTCATGGTACTAATCTCACTCAAATGTAAGAGCAAATTCTAGGCCTTCCCTTTACCCCCAGAGAAGTAGAGTGCCAGAGATCAAGGCACAATGGGTCTACTTTTTAGGGAATTTTCTAAAAGAAGTGCTACCCTATGGTTACTGTTTTTCTCTCCTACAGATAGAACAGGTATAGTCTGATGCTGTGATAGTCTTGTATATCCTGAGAATACCCCCAAAAGAGGGAAGCATAGTAGAGGGTTAGAGTAATCTAATTCAGAGGTGTGGAAGAAGCTGAATTAATGGTAATAAATTATAAAACCACAGAAGTAGTTCCTGGAACCCAAGGAAGAAAGTTTATCTAGAAAAGATTAAAATTAACAAAAGAAAAAAAAAGTAAGGAAAAGGAAAAGCTTTTATATACATTTCAGGATTCTAAATAAAGAGATGCAATTTATTCTTATTTTAAAACTGTAAGTTTTCTTAGACCATGTGAAGAGCGATCTATCTTTATCTATCAGAATAAGACTGATTCAATGAGAGTAGTTTAGTAATCTGTGCCGAAAGATTATCTTATAGGAATAATTGCTAGCATATCTTAAGGGGAAACAAAATTGTAGTATTAATTCTAAAAAGGTAGAACAATCTTTGGACATTTTAATACTATTGGCATTATACAGCTATTCTGTGTAGTCCTACATGAGTGTATCAAACAATATAACAGTACTTTTCAACCTTGATCAGAAACTAAAAAAAAAAATAGTTTTTCCTAGACTTCACCCCAGACCTACTAATTCAGGGCTCAGATATTTACACTTTTAATAGTTCTCTTAATGATTTTTATGGAATCAACCCAGAAACAGTCCCATGATTAAATCTAACAGCAAGGGCTAACGGAACCCTCCAAAATACCAGTACTGAAGATGGCCTTGAGTACATGCTGGGGTCATCTCTTTGCCATCTCTACTGCCCCCTTGATGATCCCCAAGATATTTCCCCCCAAGATATTTCCCCTGGATATCTTCAATAACCTACATAATGGACCCCTTTCTGGCACTCTTGATCCATCAATCTGTTCTTCACCAAGCAAGGCAGAACAATCTTTCAAAAAGCACAAATCAGATTACATCAGATTGCTATACAAAATCTTCCAGTGGTACCAATCACACTCAGAATAAAATCCAAACTCCTTCTATAACCTACAAGGCCCTGGATGATCTGACTCCTCCCCATCTCTTCTAACTCATTTGATCCCAATGTCCCTTCTCCTTGCTCACTACATAATGATTTCTCCATCTATCCTGTTCACTACTCTATATCCAGCTTGGTACAGGGCCTTACACATAATGGGAGCTCAAAAAATAAAAATGAGTGAATGAAGTACTGTTTTGATGTATATCAATGGCTTGTTAATTCAATATTGAAAAAAATTTTTATTTATTTTTTTATTTCAGCATATTATGGGGGTACAAATATTACGGTTATGTACATTGCCCATGCCCCCCTCCCCCCTCAAGGCAGAGCCTAGAAAAATTGAACTATTGATATTATTGGTTCCAAGTGGTACAAAGAAGTAGCGACTAAGATAAATGGCTTCACAAAACTAAGGTCAAGATTTTCAAAGAAGGCAACAGCGATATTTTGATTCTTCACTCATATGTTTGAAGTGAACTGAAAAACTAATGTGGGAGAGTTAGGAGGGTGACTACCTAATCTCACTCAAGACCTCAGGACCAATTTCAAGGCCTTCTTTTCACCCTCAAGGAAAAAGAGCAACAGGGATCAAGAGCATAGTGAGGCTATTTTCTGGGGCATTTTCCAGGAGGAAGGACAACCTTCCATTAATTTTTTCATCTCTTGCAGCTCAAGTGATCAGTGGGTGGGTAGGGTACCCTCATCATCTGAATGCAAAATAAAGCCAGTATAAAGCAATATGCTTATTTTAGGCTCTGTACTGAACATATTACAATAATTTCTAATTGTTTCAGTTCAGCGAGATTCACAAGACTAGAAGAGCCATATGGATTCTGGGCAAGGGCCACTGGAATAGTTTGGTTATCTGAGTATCCCCTCTGCCATGTGGCAGGTGGTAACTAAGGATAACAATGGTGGACATCTGGATGGCTTATTGGTTTAGAAAAGCATAAGAGAATTTACCCCAACCCTGAACAGTTACCCCAGTCCACTGGATCAGCATTATCTTTAAAAATAAAAATGGCAAATTCATAGTGTGTCTAATGAAGAGCTTATTTCATTCAAGGATACTCAATCTCTTCAATTCATTTAATTCAATGTATTATATTGGAGTACCTACCATATGCACAACACTTCACAATAAGTGCTAATGTCATATGAAGATGAAGTACAGTCCCTGCTTCTAAGAGCAGAGGCTGTAGTTTGGGATATTAACGGGTCTAGCTCCTACAACTACCAGTGAGATCCCTGGGAATATTTTAGTCTGTTCATTGCATCCCAGTTCAGTTCAGTTTCCCAAGGCCCTCGGACTAGATCTGAAACCAAGTTTGAAGAGATAACAAGATTATGAAAGACTGAAAGCCAGCAGAATGGTTGCCACTTGATGTTGAAGAAACCTATTTTATTGGTAATATAGAATGTACGGGTTTAAGGGACTATAAGGTCCCCTTGATTTCCAACACACTGCAGGTCTATAACTGATGGAGTTAATCACTTAAAAGCTTTGAGGGAAGGGTGATAAAGCAAAAGTTATACTTCAAAGTCCAGCAGGTATACATAGGACCAACTAAAGGAGCAGATATTTTGGCCTCAGAGAAGCTGGCCAGGGTGCTATGGTAGCAGCAGAGTCCCATGCCCCCAGAGGACAGCAGTATATCACACCCTAGGGCAACCTGGTTAGGCCTGGCCACATGCCAGCGTCAGTAAGCAACCATCTCTGACAGTCGACAAAGAGTACGTGAAGTACTGTGATGACAGAAAAGCCAAATGGAAGAAATGTTATTTAAATATCCAATAAATATAAATTATTCTCATAGGAGCTTTAAAAATGGAACATGATAAAATTTTTCTATTAACTTCTCAAAATCTATGTAAAAATTCTTTCTTTTTCATCTTCACTTTCCTTTGTTTTATGTATCATATCTTTCACAGAGTGTAGTATGTGCACTTATTAATGTACTAGGAAGTCTTCTCATTTGAAATAGTAATACAAAACATTGAATAAATTGACACTTGTCACAAAAAAGGAAATAGCCAAATATGGAGATAAAATATTTGGTATATATTCACTTTATAAATCATTTCATTAAGACTTTCACCACTGTGCTCTTTGTTAAATAAAAAACTTTATACCTTGTAAATTTTTAAAAGAAATGTAAAAGATCATTTAAAAAGGAATCATTTCTTTTAAAACACAGATAACAATATTTACTAAGCACATGTTATATGCCAAGTACTATGCTACATACAATGATTAAGACAGACAAACTGTCCTCATGGAATTTATAATCTAGCAATAAAAGCACATGTGCAACATCTATTTCAAGTGAGATCACCATATTAATATACTCATTTACAGTAGTCAATGAATTCTTACTTTCTATATATACCATAATGATATAGTTCATGTGAAAAGTAAAGAACATGACTTAAAATTATACCCAATTATTACAAAAATATTTTTCTCAAATATTTTAAGTTTTAATGTCATGACTGCTATCATTTCAGTAGAGAGCTGTTAACATAAAAAATATTGCCTTTATATACCATGAGAAAATAATGATTAAGTACTCATATTTACTAATATAACTTTAATTTTAAATAAGCACTCCATGATTATTTCCTCAAGCAAATAAGAAGCACAAAACAGTGAAATTTAATTTTTTTTTGCTTTTTATTATGAAAAATTTCAAAAATATACAAAAGTAGACACAGTAACAAAATAAACCTCCATTTACCATTCTTCCAGCTTCAATAATTATTAACTCATGGCAACCTGTTTTATGGAAGCCCCATCCACTTCCAAAACATATATATCTGTAAATATTTCAATATATCTCTAAAAGATAAGGCTCTTTTAAAATCATAACCATAATACATACCTAAAAAAGTAATTCAGCAAAAAAGGTCATGTGAGACTTAATATGAAAATGAACTATGTATAGTTTTTATGGACATAATAATCCAACATAGTGATTTTCAAATCTCATTAAAAATGTATCATAATTTTACAAAAACTGACCCTTTGTCAACAAGGGCATTCGAATTTATAACTAATTGTTCTATAAAAATCTAAAATTCCATTAGTGTCCAATGAGAATCTGATAATTTGATTGTTTATCTGACCTTCCCTGATTTTTGCTCATTGTATCATGCTTGTTAGTCTGGGTTTGGAAAAGTCAGATTGCCTGATAAAAAGAGATTTATAAGTTATGCATTAAAATATTGTGAAAGGGAAAAATGTTGGTCTACAACTAATGGCATAGATATCTGTCCCTATTAAAAAGGTCTATGATTAGTTAGATATAACTTAACCACTTTCCTTCAATTTGCTAAGTTTCTTTAACTAATACTGCTTTAGTTTATTGAAATTCAATATCTGGACAATCTAAATGAACCAGAAGAATTAGCCTATTCTGTATCTGCTCATTGTTTAATTCACGAAAGGGGTAATTTAAAAAGTAATCTAATAATGTAACAATCATAGGTGTTTATAGCAGTGATATTTACAAAGTACTTTCTGGCCCACACATACATTTGTACATCAGCCAAGTAAGATAAATAGATGCAATTTCCATTTTACAAATGCAGACACATAGAATTACAGTATCCAGCCCAAGATTACACATGATCCCAGTAGTTATTTATATACATACAATTATTTGGTTATATCACAGGAAAAGTTTTAATTCTCTGAAAATAAAGAATCCCTCTTCCATCTCAAGCTTTATTTCATTTCTAAATAAAACCTTTAAATTAATGGATATGGACAGTTTGAGGATTCACTTCAAAGACGAAATAAGAGAAATTCACAAGAGTATGATCGAAGGCTAAATTAAATACACCATACAGATCACTTACCAAAATTTCATTGTTTGGATATATCATGTCTTATACAAGAAAATAGAAAAAAATAGAGTATATACAACTTAAACTCTGAATCAAATAACTTTGAGTGAAGTTTCATCATAAAGGATGAAATGAACTTAAGTTCCAGAAGGCTAACACAAAGAACAGCAGCGGAAGTTCTGAATAGCAGCAGAACTAGTTTTTCAAACGGCATGCTAAAATTCACAAAGCAAGGGAAAAGCCAGCTATAATAAAGGTAATTTACTTAGACCTCCAAACTATCTATGGTTCTTTTCCTACCTATGTAGCTTTGCATTCTCTGCTCTCTTCCTCAACATCTGCCTGAATACCTTTTCCTCTTCATGCCATTTTTGCTTTCCTCTCCCTTTTCCTGCATTTCCATCTGTCATCTTACCTCCTTTTTCTAGTTCTTTCCTTTCCCTCATGTTTCTTCTGAATCTTTTTGCCCACTGCCACACCCGTCCTTAACTGGCTGCTTATAATATGAAATGAAAGCATTTTAAATGTAATTAGTATCCTAATTTAAAATCAGTGGTATTAAACTTTTATTTACCTCAAAAGTAAGTTTAAGATTATGTGACTATGAAATCAAGAGAATCAGACAGCCTGAATTGAAATCCAGCTCTACCTCTTACTAGCTGTGAAACCTTAAAGAAGTAATTTATTATCTGAAAACTGTGAGAATGAGATACCAACCTAAAAGGGTTCTTGTGAGCCTTCCAAGAGAATACACATGTGCCAGGCACATACCATGCAACGTGCTCAATGAAGGTTAGCCAATGTATACTTACTTCCTTTCCTCACTTCCTTCTAGCTGACATTTTGAACATTATTATACAAAGTTAACTTTTACTCCTATCAATCATTATACTTGACAGAACATAAATCACCATTTAATGAAAATTTCTGTTATGATATGTTGTTGCGCCTGCCTTCACCAAACCATTAGAAATAGAAATGACAACAGTATATATATATAATATATATACACTGTTCTGTTCTATTCTTGTTCACCAGGCTAAAGTTATGTATCAGTGCAAGTCAAACTTCTAGTTAGTAAAATATCAGTAACAAATTTAACCATATATAAAAGGTTTATCTGTACTCTGCAATATATTTTAAATTATAGGTAATAAAAAGAAGTGATCCAGATAATTATTTTTTGTTAAAATATAATGATTCTATTTTTAATGTTCTAACTCGACAAATTATTTTACTCTAACAGCACTTGTATATGGCAGCACATTCTACTGTTTTAAAGTCTTTGAAAAGCACAACAAACTGTATACATCCCAAATTAGGCTTTGTAATGGTCTTAAATATACAAGATTTTGAGTAATATTAATAAGTAGAATAACAAAGTTACTTATTTGTGAAGGAAATACATAAGGAGAATTTCCACCAAAGTGTTTAACTCATGTCTATATGAATAGACTTGATTTAAATGTATAATATTCCATAACAACAAAGAACATACCCATCCCCAGAAGGTTGATATATAATATGCAAAAAGAAAATGCACAGGAGCAAGGGCACAACCTTCAAAAAGTCACCTGTGTTTGTGAAAATATTTCAGATTAGACTTTAATATTTTAACAGGAGAAAATGCTTTCCAAGATGACTAAAATCTAACGAAGGTATAAAGCCCTAATAATCTGTGTTTTAATCATAAATGAAAGACAATAATTACTTGTTAAAAAAGAATACAAACACCCTGATGTATGAATATAGAACATTTCTTACATATTCATGTTAACATTCTTTAAACAAGAAAACCTATCATCAAAAAACAAAATCTAAAATTAGGTTATACATTTTTCATCATGTCAGACAAATACATTCACAGCTCACTAAATGTTCTTTCTTACATTTCAAACAGCTTATAAAATCCCACCTCCTTTAAATAAGGTTCCCATAATAATTGGAAGTAAGATGGAGAGTCCGTCATCCACTCTAACTCAGACCACTTGGCACACACACTTCACCACCACAAAGGAAGTCGTGCTAATACAGGAAGGTAAAGAAGGCATTTTCTTTGTCAATTTTGGCAGAGGGGAAAAAAAGAAATACAATACAATACAAATACAATATAATTGTATAATTATATTGTACAAATCTGTTTCATTTTTAAATTAGAATCTCAAGACAAAGATTCATCTCTCCACGTAGAGGTCAAAGGAGGTTTTTAGGTATTTTCATGCAAACACTCTATCCAAGGCCAAGTTAACACATATCAGTAGCACAGGGCCTGACAGACAGCAAGTGTGCAAAAAACATTTATTGAATACATGCATGAATGAATGCATGAAATCCAGGAAAGGCAGGTACTAAAAAAACCACATCCCTGAAGAGAAATGCAATGCAGAATTTCTGTTGTTAAGAAAATGTCAGTATTTGAGTGCTGATTTGTCAGGTGCTGTGCTAATTTTCATTTATATTTATTTATACTACAGTGAAAAAGTCTTAAAGATGTTAATACATTTTAACCCAGAAAGAGGACATTTGGGGACTTCTAAGTAGTAGGCTAAGCAAAGAAGCAGATCGATTTATAGTCCAGGATACCCACTGCAACATGACTTATAGTAATTAAAAACTGGAAACCTCCTAAATGTATTAAAATAAGATAATGCTAATGATGGTATATATTTTTGATAGAGTGCTACGTGGCCATGAAAAATCATATTTATTAAAAAATTTAATGGAGTAAACAAATACAGTGTAACTAAAAAAGTAGGATATAAAATGATTAGGAGTCGGGGAAGGCAAAGCAAGAGGGCAGAATAGAACCCTCCAGCAATTATCACCCCTGTAAGAACATCAAATTGAACTGCCATGTAAGAAAACACCTTCACAAGAGCTAAAGAAATCATGTAAAAGATCACAGTACCTGGTTTAGCATAATAACAAGAAAAGATGCATTGAAGAGGGTGGGGAGGACAGTATTGCATTGTCCCACACTACCCCTCCACAATCTCAGGCAGTGCAACAGCAAAGAAAATCTATCCTCTTGGAAGAGGGAGATGGAAAGTGTGCATGAGACTTTGCCTTAGAACCCAATATGGCCCCACCACAGTAAAACAAAGCAGCAGGGAGAACTCCAAGGCCCCTGATTCCAGGCCAGTACAGATAGAGCTCTTAGACCCACTTAAGGCCAGAGGTAATCTGCTACCCCCACAGGACAAACCCAAGTCCTGGCCTGCTTCACCGCCAGCTGAAAAAAGTGACTTCAGGACCCAAATAAATTGCAGTGGCAGGCAGGCCATAGCATGAGCCTTGGGGAGGTCCATTGCTATGATGGTCTGGGAGGCCATTGGCTTCAGGTACAACCAAGCATAACATCAGCTGCTGCCATGAGACTGCCTACATCACCCTTCTCCCAACTCTAGGCAGCACAGAGGAGAGAGAGTCTCCTTCTAGTTGGAGAAAGGACTTTGCCTTGGAACCCAGTACCAACCCCACCACAATAAAACACAGCACCAGGCAGAATCCGAGGCCCGTAACTCTAAGCCAATGCTCCTCAATGGAGCACCTATATACTAAAGAAATGTAAAGTTTTTAAAAAGTTATTAAGAATCAGGAAGAATAGTTCATAGAGTTAAATTTACTACTTTAGAAACAAAATAAAAATCAGAAATGTAAAAGATTAAATCACTATTCCAACTATAGCTGGAATGCAAAACAAGATATATAGTTAGAATCTAGTATTAAAAGCTACTTTAAATAAATGTACATGAATATGAGATGTTTAGTTGAGATACATTTAGTTGAGATACATCTGTATCCCAGATACAAATTCCTGGGATACATTCCAGGAATTTGCAAAGCCAATTGCTTCAGCAAGATGATAATATGCTTGCGTCACACAGCTAGCTTCTCACCAGTACTGAGTCTGAAAACAATATAAGTCAAATATATCCCTACTTCACTTCCATGGGACCATAAAATAGGGTCACATTTGCTTTTAATGACCTAATTACGGAGCAAGATTTTCCCACTATCCTGACTGCTGGAAATCATCATCTCCAAATTTTCTCCATAGTCATTTCTGAGATGCCCAAAGTGATGCCTTACTCTCACCCAAATACCCATCTGTTAGTTGCTGTCCTCACAAGCTGTTGATTTGCTCTGTCTCCCCTGCTCTGGTTCCTGTTGTGTCCATATCTGTGGCATCAAAGCTACTCAATAGAGTGTGAGGGGTTTCCTGCCTCTAGTGATCACTTCAGTGTCATGGTGTGATCTCCTACAGCTTCCAAGCCCTCAGAATGCCAAAGCACTGCAGAAGGGGAACCAATGGCCTCCCTCCCGACTCTGTGCCAAACTTGAACCCCTAAATGCTTTGTGTTGGGCCCACTGTCTGTCCTTCTCACACACAGTTTTGTCAGTTTCTGGCCCTTTCCTTCTAACCACAGGAATTAAAACCAAGCACAAGAGGTTGGATGAGGAAGAGATGCCATACAACTTATGCCTTTCTTTACTCTGCCTACTACAAATTTCTCCCTTCTCCTCATGTTTTCAAAATAGACACATTAGAAACTGGCAAACACTATGTATATAGGTACATATACAAAAATAAATGAGTGGATGGGGTCTCTACAACTTCAAATGGTTAAGACTTGGGTCTGGAGTTATAAGGACTGGATTTGAATCATCCATTTCACCACCCACCAGCCACATACTTAACCTCTCCAAATCTCAGCAGTCGCATTGTAAACAAAACCACCATAGTGCATCCCACATTGAGTTGTTGTGGGGATTAAAGGATGTAATGTAAAGAGTTCACATAACACAAGCTCGATATAATTACTTTAAAATAAATTAGTTAATTTGCCGAAAGGTAAAAACGATTATATGTTAATCTATGGGGAAACATAAGTTTTTAGAATTTCATAAGAAAACACGAAAGGATTAAGAGAAGTGTATCTTTATTCAATGATGTTTTTGGATTTGTTTCATTGAGGAGACTCAGTCTCTTGTGCACAATTTGTACTTACCTAACAATTTGGAATTCACTACATTCAGAGCACGCAATGAAACATGATGAAGTAAGGGCCTGACTGGGAGTCAGATAATAAATTTAATTCAATTCACAAAATGTTTATCATTACCTATGTAGTATGCATACTCTCAAAAAAATAAAGGCCCATTCAGTACAACAGTACTGCTAAAAAAAGAAAAAAGAAAGAAAATAAATAAATAAAAATAAAGTCCCTGGTACCCATAATCACATGAAATAAATGCTTAAATATTATGCAAAAATTATTCTTGGATCGAAGAAAAAACAATTAGTTTTATGTATTTGGGAGGAATCAAATAGTATCCTGAAAGTTACAAAAGGAGAGACTTTTTCAAAGGAGGTGAGGCAGGGCCACTGTGAGAAAAGAGAACAGGAGCAAGGGCCTAGAGATGTGAATGTACAAAGTGAAAGAATAAAAGAGTCTAGGTTTCAAATTCTAGCTCTGCCCTAGACAGCATTGTGACCACTTGGACACATTATTTAACCTTCTATACCTCAGTCTTATGATCTGTAAAATGGACATTAGACTATCAGGCTAAGGCTTTCTCATAAATAAGGTTATTCTCATAAAAATATATGATTTTCTAGTTAAGACATAACTTTGTTTTACTATAATGTCAGATTCCTTCTAACCTCAGCTTTTAAGTTTTTAAACATGACTTAGAAATCAATAACTCTAATCTTTTGATATTTGATTTTTAAAAAATTTGAACATATTTTAATTTCACTCAGGGCATCTAACTTTCACTGCCTTTTAAACTTTCCTCAGAGTATTCAAGGCTTCTAGTGGTTTACATCATTCATTTACATGATGCTAGTGAGTGACATGATTCATATCAGCCGAATACCAGGGATTAACATTCAAGCTAGCACTTCTAGGTCCAGGACAAGATGGCATATTCTATTTCTCCCACTAAGTACAGACAAAACCCCTGGATATTATTTATAAAATACACACATCAAGATTCTGATTCTTTGGCTAGAAAGAGCAGAGTTTCTCGGGGCTTTTTTTTTTTCTGTCT
>VBSM01002608.1:47051364-47121251 GCA_008086735.1 Cheirogaleus medius
ATATGATGAAATAAAAGGAAAAAACAAAAAGAACCAAATGGAAGTTTTAGAACTAAAAAATACAATAAGTAACCAAATTGAAAAAGTCACTGAGTGGTCTCAACAGCAGAATGAAGACAAGAGAGAAAAGAATTAGTGAACTTGAAAACAAAATAATAGAAAGTACTCAATCTGAAAAACACAAAGAAAATATTCCAAAAGAAAAGAACATGGCATTAGATAGACACCTATGTGACTGTAACAAAAAATTTGACATTCATGCCATCAGAATCCCAGAAAGAAAGAAGAAAGAATATAGGATTAAAACAGTATTTAAAGAAATAATGGCAGAAATTTCCCCAAATTTGGTAAAAGATATAAACCTACAAATTCAAGATGTGTGAATATCAAACATAATAAACCCAAAGATACACATGTCAAGACATATCATACTCAAATTCCTAAAAACTAAAGACAAAATCTTGAAAGCAGCAAGATCTCTTTACAACTCAAATTCAAAACACAATTTGAATGACATCAGATTCCTCATCAGAAACCATGGAAGCTAGATGTAAGTGGGTCAACATTTTTCAAATGATGAAAGAAAAGAACTGTCAGGCAAGACTTCCACATTCAGCAAAACTATCCTTCAGGAATGAATAGGGAGTCAACAAGTTCACAGATAAAGAAAAATGTATAGAAGTTGTTTGTTAGCAGACCTACACTAGAAGAGTAACAACAGAAAGTTCTGAAAAGGAAAAAGAAATAAATGATAAAAGAAGAAATCTTAGGAAATAAGTACTTTCATCAGGAAGAAAGAAGGAACAACAGGAAAAGTAAAAATATGGATTAATACAATAGACTATCTTTACCCTGTTGAGTTTTCCAAATTAAGTTTGACATTGAAACATTGAAGCCTGGGATAGGCTGAGAAAAATTCAAAGCCAGATTCACCCCATAGTTAATGCTCCCCTTCCCATTTCTTTCCCTTCCTCAACCAGCAAATGGGCACACTGATCACCTCTTGGTCTAGAGACCTGCATGTCTAGTAATGACCCTCTGACCCTGCATGTCTAGTAATGACTAGACATGCCTTACTTATCCCTGTTACAGCTTTAAGAAAAGGGGATTTCAGTCTCTTGCCCTCCTAGACAGGGTATGAGACAAGAAAGGAATGCATCTGACTGATATAAGACCTCTGCACATGACTTTTAAACATGGCAGGACAAATGATGAAAAGTGAAGTCTGATTCCTACTTACGATCTAGCTAAACATAGTTAAACATACTGCTATATTCTGTACCAACATGTTAATTTATAGAAACATGTCTGATCAGTATTGCAAACAGCATCACACATATTTTATGATAAATTTCTTTGCCACCTCTGAAAAGACATGAACTTGTATATGAGCGCAACTTACACTGTAACAGAAAGAAAATGGAGCTTTACTGCTCTACATTCAGGAACGTTATTGACTGTGTTTGGCCTCGGTTCATATTCCACTGCCCTAAGCAAGATGCCATGAGGAGCAGCCCAGAGCTGAGAACAAAACATATGTGACCTATATTTTCTGCAACATGCTATTAGAGGTCACCTGCCCACAATTAGACATATTCTTGTACTAACAAAATATGAATGCAAAGAAAGTCCCACTGGGAGCCACCACATTAGGGCAGAGAAACTAACTCTTTCCTTTACTCAAAAACAAACAACAATGAATGAAGATACTGTAAAAATAGTTAGGAGGAACTGACAACTCTCCTACATCTAGGAAACACGTTTTTGGCATGTAAGAAAAAAGTGACCTTATTATTTTTTGAGAACTGTTTCATACCCAAGAGCCCATATAAATGTCTTTAAAGGTTTTTTTTTTTTTTTTTTTTTTTAGAGACGGGGTCTCGCTCTTGGTCAGGCTGGTTTCGAACTCCTGACCTTGAGCTATCCACCCGCCTCGGCCTCCCAGAGTGCTAGGATTACAGGCGTGAGCCACCGCGCCCGGCCCCTAAAGGTTTTTAAAAGGTTTAAAAGCCAGGAAATTTAGATGTTTCAGCACCATTAATGCTAACCTTGGCACTGCGACTGCTACAAATCAATTTTTTTCCTTTTAGAAAGAATGCATAATTTTGATGAATGCTATTGCAAATTACACACTAAAAACATAATTTTTCATATGAATGGGGCCAATGTCTTTTGGCATGCTTGTCATCACAATGTAGCTGCTAATCTTCAAATACAGTTATTAACAACTTCAGAAAATCATTTAGAAGACCAATTCTCCTTTGTAAGGTCAATGATTACCACAGTTAATGACCAATTGGCTATAGCCATTACTGTCCTGACCTTTACATCATGTTTTAAACTAACAAGGCAATAAATAACTATTAATAATGACCTATTTTGAAGGGTGTTTTTCAGTGACCATCATTGCTCACTGAAAACATAATTGTTTTGTGTTTCATATAATCACTCCGTCACTTGCTGACTTTTGCTTGTTTTCTTATTGTGGCTGGTGGTATTTTATCATTAAAATAGGAATAAGCATGGAAGGTAAGGAAATATAAAATCTAAGATAAACTCTATTAGCATTAAAGAAAAGAACCAGTAAAACATGCATTGGGATAGAAAATATAAAAGATACTGAAAAGTAGAAAAGTAAAAGTAAAAGCCATCTTCTCTTCACTTTAATCATTCAAAGGCAAACATTGCCAAGTTTCTTATAATTTCTTATAAAAAACTGTTTAATGCATATGTTCATGTATACTATATATATTCATTTTTCCTTTTGATTTTATATAACAGTTTCATACTTGATATATTGCTTGCAGCTTTCTTTTCCCACTTACAATGTCTTGGAGAACCTATAACATCAGCATGCATAAATCTATCTCATTTACTTAATAGCTGTACAGTATTCTATCATATGAAAATACAAATTTATTTAATGAATTTAACACTGATGGATATCTAAGTTATTTCCTGGTTTTGTTGTTTATTTTGTTTTGTTTTTGCAAACAATATTTCAATGAACATTCTTGCATATATATTTTTAAAAACTTATGCAAGGTATCTGTAGTAATTCCTTGCAGTCTGACTCTTGGGTTAAAGGATATAGGCCCTTTTAATTATGAGAGATTTTGTTAGACTGTCTTCGAAAAAGACTGCATTGATTGATACCAACCATTGAAGACAATGTCCCTTTCTCCATACCTTTGCCACCACTAGGAATTATCAAACTTAGTTTTGCCAATCTGCAAGGTAAAAAAAAATATCTCAACAGTGTTTTCATTTGGAGTTCTTTCATTATTAATAAAAGTATAAACCTCCTCATATGTTTACTCAAAGATAATGTTGTTAGTTATTATTATTGTCTTAGTTAGAGCATGAAAATCAAGTCTGATACTGTTAGTTAGGGTCTGACAGATAACAGCCACTCAGTAAATGCCTGCCCCCTTATCAGATGAATCAAACAACAGCTTAATAGAAATCTTCCTACAGGCAGACTTCATTATTCTGATACAATCTAATGTCTGGTTTTCAAAATTCACAAGATTCCTGAAAATGAGCCAAGAGAAGCTGGCAACACTACAGAACAAGCAGGTTACAAACAGAAGGACACACAACGTAAACACAGCACGTAGTTGCTTTCCTGTAGCTATAATCATAGATAATTTTCTATCTTGTTATACATAATACACATTTCTCCACATTATATAAAACCTTTGTAAAGTTAAATAATATTCCATCAATCTTACATAAGTTGTGTTTTATAGGTTTTTATTATTTATATAAATACTATATTCTATACATCTTTCTAGAATTTGCTTTTATCTTTTCATTCAGTATTATGTGGCTGAGCTATACACATATTTATTGATACATGTAGATCTCCTTCACTAATTTAAACCACTTACGATTCTTTAATATGAAGTGACTTATCAATTCTCTTATTAACTGATGTTTAACTGATTGCAAACAATGATGCAATGAACATTCTTTTAAATTTCTTTGAACAAGTGTACAAGAACCTTTATAAGGATGTGTATATATTGTGTGCAGAAGTGGCATTGCCGAGTCTTAAAGAAGCTCTAGCACAAGTGTTGGAGAGGATACAAAGAAAAGATAACTCTTCCTTTATTGATGAAAACATACGTTATGATAAGCCCTTTGCAGTGCAATTTGACAGTGTCATGTAATGTTTCTTCACCTGTAACTATAAATTGGTTTATCACTAAGATTCTTTTCACTCTTATAATTTTATAACTGGGAGATTTTGTTGTTTTCAGGTATAAAACTGGCTTAGGTATAGAGTATTCAGAGAAATTAAGCTGCAATGAAAAACATACTAATATATGATTGAAGAACAGTGCGTGACAGGGTTAAAAAGAATAATAAGTACAAAATTAAATCAACAATCTGTTAAGACAGAATGCCATGTTGATAAAAACAAATTCTGAAAAACCATAATACTGAAAGACCATTATTTTCAAATTGCCTCTAAAATTTCTAGAACAAATGATATAAATAAAACCAGGTAAATGCATAGTAATATATTTGATGTGGATTCTAGTAGTCATTTGTTATCTGAAAGTTGACAATGCACATATGCCTGCATATTTAATACCATTTAAGTATATTATACTACATTTAGAAAAATAGATGAAGCATGTATCAGACTATGCCTGGCTTTGATATGAGGGTAAAAAGTCACAGAAATAACCTCAGGCCTCAAAAGAACTTTATAGATAAATTTCTCTGACCGATTAGAAAGCAAACAGTATTTCAATCACAAAGCTGGGTAAAAGTACTGCTACTGTTCTTTATACTCTAATTGGAAAATTCTCACATTCTTATTATATACAGCAAATCTGGATTACTATCCAGATGAATCTGTTATATCTGTACTCTTAGAAAAGGAATAGGCTGACATGAAGATGTTCTGAGGCTCCCAAGAATCTCTTGATCTTCTTAAAGGACTTATTGGATCCTATGTCAATGATCTAAGAGATTCCAAAGAACTACAATTATAGATTAGCTCAGCTATTAAAAGTAGATCACCGTATCAATCAATAAAGCATTTTCAGAACATTCAAAAATTGTACTGCCCGATCAAAGTAATTATTTAAGCTAATGTGGAAAAGAAAAGATTTCCCAAACTGTACTATATGAAATTTCCGCTTTAAGACAGATCACATGAATCACAGAAAGGGCATTTTATTCTAGGAAGAAAGGTGAAGTTTTTCGGGGTTTTTGTTTGGTTTTTATAAAATCTTCATTTCTGTGCCTCAGATGGTTTTCTGTAATGGTAATTCTAGTATTTACACATGTGGAATGGTTCTTTAAAGATTGTCTCCAAATGATTCATACCTGCTAAATGTATTACTTTAAATCTTCACTCATATTTGTTAAAGCATAAAATACCATCTCTCCACTCAAAGTCCTTCGGATTACAGAAGTACTGTTTTATCATTTAATGATTGTTTCAATGTCATATGGCTTACCAATACATCTCAAAAAAAAAAATCTACTCTGACAGGTTTCTTTGTTCTCTTTACAACATAAAATAAATAAAGAACCTCAGATACTGCCACCAGCTGACCAACTCCGCTTGGCCCATCCTCCTTGGTTCTAACATCCAGTATTAACTATTAGGGATAAGTAGAACTAGCAGTAATTTAAGAAGTAATTTGGCAAATATGGTAAAAAATTTGAAATTTATAAATAAGAATCCACATAAAAGTAATACTGTAATAGATGTAAAATCACCTTTTCACACAGTATAGGTATCTTTATGTAAACTGATATTTTGGATTCATGGAACAAATAATTCAGATGTGAATAGGTTTTATAGAATCTAGAACTTCAAATTTAAGGAACTTACAAACTGCATTGTATTAAACTAACTTGCTGGTAAAGGAGATATTATACCTTTTAACAAATGTAAACTGTACTTCTAGGAAAGAAGAACAAAGTTTTTAAAAAATTACAACATATTTGAGACAATTCCCTGGTTAAGCTTAAATTAGAAAAATTATATATATTCTGATATTTTAGAGGAGACAAGGAAATTACTAATTCCCAAATTGTCTACCTATACACAGCTTCTTTCCTAATTCAATACTCACCTAGAGAGAAAACTCTGCCCCCCCGCCATACTTTCCTTTTCTCCACTGTTTAAGTCACTGCTGTGACTACGTTTGCTGATCTGGCAATGATCTGAAATCATCATCATGACATTCTATAGATATTGCTTATTCCCAAGAGATGAACTGAACACAGAAAATGAAAATCAAAAATGCTTCTAATTTGTCAAGCAGCTCTTTTAACTCTGTAATATTAAAGAGTAACAGATTCCTATTTAATTGTATTCCAAGAAAGCTACAATATGTTAATTTGTGGAATATTTAATCATTTAAGATAAGGCATAATTTCACACAAATATATGTTTCCCCCACAAAGGTGAGCTAAATAATAGTGGGAAAGAGAAAGGGGCAAAGGAGGGCACTACCTCTGCTTTCTTCAATCGGGCTGTCAGAGGCCATTACACCATTCAGAAAAATCATTGAGTGTCAATGTTTAAGTTAACCTTGATGTCTTCCTCCTTGAATTGGCTATATATATATATATATGCCACTGAGTCACAATTTATGCAATATGACACTGCAATCTGCACACTAAATTCATTGCTTTACATACATATCTATGGTGTCAGAAATAATTTAATGTGGTTTTAGTGAGTGTACAAAAGACTTAATACAACTTGATGGAAAAAAGTGTTAAGTATTAATTCCATCAAAAAGATTATTTAATCAATCTAAAAGTTTTTAAATATATATATACACACATACACATATATATCTCAATACACATTTGTGTGATTTATTCTTTGACATACTAAAATATATTTTTCCAAATCCTGAAAACATTAAGATAGATTATAATTGTGGCATAATATAATTATTCTAAAAATAGAAGTATGTTACAGTGTACTGAAGACTTCACATGCAGTATATTTTAATATATATACATAGAGTAAAATGGACTTTCATTTTTTCATTCAGTTGTTCCTATAATCTTTTCTGTGTATTTTCTAAAATCATAAAAACTGGTATGAATTTTGATGTTTGTTCACTGATCCCTGCATTTTGGCAGATTCAGAGGTAAATTCATAAAAAAGAACAAATAGGTTTCAGGTATTTTTTGTTGTTTTTTTTTTTTTTTTAGAGACGGGGTCTTGCTCTTGGTCAGGCTGGTTTCGAACTCCTGACCTTGAGCTATCCACCCGCCTCGGCCTCCCAGAGTGCTAGGATTACAGGCGTGAGCCACCGCGCCCGGCCTATTTTTTGTTTTTTAAAGTGCTCTAATAACTGATTTTTAATTCATTAGCAATAGGTTTTCCTGGTTTGTGGGAATTTAACAGAATTTTGTTGGCTTCATATTTAAACTCAACCCCAGGAGTCCTCTGCTCTGTGTCCATGGAAAGATTGTCCAGATCCATGACATGATCTAGTTCCATCTCCCTGCATGCAACAAAGGCAAGATATCATTTCTAACATGAGACCTATTAGTTCATTTCCTCACATAAAGTTTATTTCCACATATTGTATTGCTTTAAACTGGTTGAAAATCAGATAATGGGGGTCTTAAGATCCAAAATAGTGCAAATTTTTCCAAGGATTTTATAAATACATCACTTTTTTGTAGATAAATACATCACTTTCTTTCTAGCAAGACAACCTGTAGACAAATCACTTAGGAAAACTGATATGTAAATATGTTACTACAAATAGATTCCAAACTTTTTATCTGGTTTTTGAGAAAAGGTGGAAAGTAATACCTTAAACACAGAGCTGTTGCAGTGATGAAGTGGGAATCCATGTAAAAGTAATTGGCAAAAAGTCAAGCTCATGATAAGCATACACAAATTTTAGCAAAAACTTTGAATATTGATTTCTATGTTTACTCTGAAAATAGCCCAGTGTTTTGTCCTTAGAAAAGCCACTTAATCTTTCTAGTCCTGTGTTACTCATCTGTAAAATCATACTTCTGGATTCAAACCCTTCCAGGTAGAAGAGTCTCTGACTCAAAGGAGTGGTTGAGAAGGAAAGCTGAGGAGACATCTGGTTCCTCTCTCATATAGAGGTTACACATATCTTTTCAGTGACTTTACCTCTGCCCCATTGTAAGTACTCAAAAAGTTCATTGAGAAATGAAGATACATTTGTTCTGACATAAGAGAAAAATTAGAATTAAAAACAGAATTACTAATAAAGAGGTTCTTTTTCCGCCTATTGAATTTCTCTAACTGGGTGTCTATTTACATGAAATCCACAAAAGAAAATGCTCAACTGAGCAAACCAGGAGAAAAGGGTCTGTTACCAAGACTGGAAGCAGATTAAGATCTAGAATGAAGCCAATTCTGCCAATAATAAGCAAGACCAAGATCATTAGAAATATGAGCTGTACTATTAACCCAAGGCTAGAGGCAAAGCTCAAATTCAAGAAGGCTCAGGAAAGCCTTCTATCCTGGTAGGTATTACTTACTATCTTCCATTTAGGTTATTTGCATATATCTCATCTCCTGACAAGATCACAACTTCCTTGGAAGCAAGGATTATTGTCTAATTTACATTTACATCCCCTGTATGCCTAGCACATTACAGACATTCAATTAATATTAGGCAAATTAATTAAATACTATGCCTTCTAAAGAAAATCAATGCTTATCTTGACATTCAAACAAAACATCAGCTAAGGGAAAGTCAAAATATTTATCATTGGGAAAAAGTTTGTTTTTTATTTCATTTTATTAAAATTATATATGCACCTAGCTGTAATTATCAAATCACTCCAGAATGTTTGCTTAAAAAAATAGCAGATTAGTCTTCCCCCATTCCACCACCCTATTACCCTTTCTCACAGGTAAGCATGTTTACTTCTTTCATATGATTATTTTGGAATTTACTTCTATGTTGCCAAATTCTTATATTGCTACTTCTTGATTTCAAGTTTTAGGCATTTGACTTTTCAAATATGAAAATGAGGATTGAGCTCTATTTTCTCCACCCATATCTAACACATACACAACCTTTCCTAGGAAGGTGTATTATAATTTTAGCTAGATTCTCAGTGTTTCTATATTAATAATTATAACTATATAAATAATATTCAGAGCTGAACTATGTAGTGAGCTATTATTGCTTCTCCTTTCCTGCACAACTTTTTGTTTTTCTGAGGCAATTAGTGTATTAGGTTTTATTGTTTTTGTTCTGCTTTCCTTGCTTAGTTTTCTAAATATGTAACACAAATTCAACACCATAGTCTTCACTAGAGGATATTTTAAGAGTTTTCCTGTGCATTATGGCTACTGTGTCCCTTTGGCATCTTCAGGAGCAATATAAATATTTAAATTGTTTTTAATGGTGTTTCAGTTATCAGCCTCTTGCTTTACAGAATAGGAGTCTATTAGGCCTGGGTCACAAAGTACCTGGACCTTATATCAGTTATACATATTTCTGATGTTATAGAACTTTACACTGATCAGATATCACTTAAAAGTATTAAATTGTTTTAATATGTAATGGAAACAGCACAAGATATAGAGACAGATCCAGTAGAGAATTCTAGCTCCACCCTAATGGAACAGTTATTATTTTCTTTGACCCTCGGTTTCCTTATCTAACTGGGAATTTAAAATATAAGGATTGTCGAGAATATCATAGGTTGATTTCTGATTTGTCTACCCACTTGAAAAATTTAAGAATAATAAAGGACCTGGATAAAATCTTCTATAAGCATACACCCACCAAGATGGGACATATAATTAACTGAAGCTCACCAAAGTCCCTAAATAACAAAGAGGAGAATCTTTAAGGTAAATACTGAGAGTAAATGAGCCAGAGTTATTTAGGGCCCAAAGTTCAGGAAGAGTAGCAAATAAAGATCATAATAATCATTGTCATTAACTGAGCACTTACTATTTATCAGGTGCTATCTCATATAATCCTAAATGTCAGCAGCTGTGAAATAATTTTGTCCACTTTACACGAGAAACTGAAGCAGAGTAACTAAATCCTATTGAAGTTCACAGATACTAAGTGGCAGAGCCAAGATTCAAAACCAGGAAATTCTGATATCAAAGTTTGTGCCATGGGGACTCAATCATGACCTAATAATGAATTCCATGAAGATTTAAATGAGCAAAATGATCCTAAATTGATCATATACATAATGTATTGTATGTATTATAATTTTTTGAAAGAAAGCCCTGTTGGTAACTGAACTAAGAAATTAGGAGCAGTTCTATAAGGTTATGTATGCTTTGTCAAAGAAAGCAGAAGAAATTGTGCTTGCATCAGCTTGCATCTCCTCAGACCATCATATTTTGATCTTGAAGACTGATCATATTAAGGATGCGGAGGAAGGCATGTCAGCGATATGAGGAATGATAGTTACATTACAGATTATGATACACAGCGCATACTGTAAACTGAATGATGCCTTCTCAAAACTCATATGTTGAAGCCCTAACTCCTAACTCCAGACTGTATCTGGAAATAGGGTCTTTAGGAAGTAATTAAGGTTAAAATAGGTCATACAGGTATGATCCTAATCCAATAGGACTATGGCCTTATAAGCTCTCTCTGCCATGTAAGGACACAGCAAGAAAGCAGCACAGGAGGAAAACCCTCACTAGAAACCACCCTGCAAGACCTTGATCTTGGATTTCCCATCCTCCAGAACTGTAAGAAAATAAATTTCTGTAGTTTAAGCCACTCGTCTACGGTATTTTGTTAGGGCAGCCTGAGCAGACCAACACAGAGTATGAACTTAGAAAGAACTTAATAATGTTAGTTATCTTTTCTTTCTCTTGCTACCTTTTCATATATTGGAGAAAAATTAGGTAGCAGAGAAGTACTCAGTTGTTGAAAAGAAAAATAACGTGAGATTCCTAAAAGAGAAACAGATTCAAAGAAAAAATGAAGAATTTATATTTAACATTAAGGAGATTATACGGTATATAAGGAACCAGAGGTGGAGTCAGAAAACCTGGACTCAGAAATGCTTAAGGTGGGTCTTAAACATGGAAACAAGAGTTCAATATTCAACAACACAAAAATACATGAAAATGTAAACTCACAGAGCTTATAAAACAATCACACAAAGGAGGAAGAAAAAGGACTCTAATGGCAACAGGACAGAATTTCATCAAACCACAAAGATAAAAAGACAGAGAAAAAGAAAGAAACTGATAATTTATAAAACTACTAGAAATCAATTAACAATATGACAAGAACAAAGCCTCAAAATATTAACCTTGAACATAAATGGATTAAATGGTCTATTTAAAAGACATAGATTGGCAGAATGGATAAAAGAAAAACATGATCCAACCATAAGCGGCTTAGAAGAAACTTACCTTACCATAAAGACACACATAGACTGAAAGCAAAGTGGTGGAAAAAAGATATTCCACACAAATGGAAACCAAAGTGAGTGGGAGTAGATACAGTTATATCAGATAAAACAGACCTTAAATCAAAAACAATGAAAAAAGACAAAGTCCTTATATAATGATAAAGGGATCAATTCATCAAGAGGATATAACAATCCTAAATATAAGTGCATCCAACACTGGAGCACCTAGATTCACAAAACAAATATCACTAGATCTAAAGAAAGAGACAGACAAGATAATAATAGTGTGAGACTTAAACACTCCACTTACAGAGGTGGACAGATCATTAAGACAGAAAATCAACAAAGAAAACACTGGACTTAAACTGTACTTGAGACCAAAAGGACTTAAGAGACATTTACAGAAAATTCTACCCAACAACTACAGAATATATATTCTTTTCATTAGTACATAAAACATTCTCCAGGACAGATCACATGTTAGGCCACAAAACAAGTCTTAATCTTAAAAGATCAAAATTGTATCAAGTATCTTCTCCACAGTGGAATAAATCAATACAAACAGCAACTTCAGAAACTCTACAAATACATACAAATTAAACAACATGCTCCTAAACAATCCCAGGGCCAACAAAGAAATTAAGATGGAAATTTAAAAATTTTTTGAATCAAATAAAAATGAAAACACAACATACCAAAACTTCTGGGATATAACAAAAGGAATGCTAATAAGGAAGTTTTTAGCAGTAAATGCCTGCATCAAATAAATAGAAAGATCACAAATCAACAACCTATCATCACACCTCAAGGTACTAGAAAAACAAGAACAAAACTAAACCAATGTTAGCAAAAAAAAAGAAATAACAAGATCAAAGCAGAATGAAATGAAATAGAGGCCCCTTCCCCCAAACAACAATATGAAGTATCAACAAAGGTTGGTTCTTCGAAAAGATAAATGAAATTGACAAAACACCAGCTAGATTAACCAAAAAAAGAAGAGAGAAGATCCAAATAAACAAAATCAGAAATGAAAAAGAAGACATTACAACTGATACCACAGAATTACAAAAGATTATCAGATACTATTATGAACAATTATACAGTCACAAACTAGAAAACCTAGAGGAATAAATTCCACCCAAAACTGAACCAGGAAGAAATGGACTTCCTCAACAGACCAATAACAAGTAGCAAGACTGAATCAGTAAAAAAAAAAAAAAAAAACTCTCAACAAAATAAAACCCCAGGGCCAGATGGTTTCACAGTTAAATTCTATCAAATGCACAAAGAAGAACTAATACCAATCCTCCTGAACTATAAAAATCCTCAATAAAATACTAGCAAATCTAATCCAACAAACAGCACATCAAAAGGATAATACACCATAATCAAGTGGGTTTTAATACCAGAGAAGGATGGTTCAACATACACAGATCAATAAATGTGATATATCACATTAACAGCATGATGGGCAAAAACCATATGATCATCTCAATAATGTAGTAAAGCATTTGATAAAATTCAACATCCCTTCATGATAAAAAATCCTCAAAAAGCTATGAACAGAATGAACATACCACAAAATAATGAAGGCCATATACAACAAACCCACAGCCAACATCACAAATGGGGAAAAGTTGAAAGCATTGCTACTAAGAACTGGAACAAGACAAGGATGCTCACTTTTACCACTTTTATTCAACATAGTATTAGAAGTCTTTGCCAGAGAAATCAGGCAAGATAAAAAAAAAAATAGAAGGCATCCAAATTGAAAAAGAGGAAGTCAAATTATCCCTGTTCACTGATGATATGAGCCTATATTTAGAAAACTCTAAACATTCCACCAAAACATAGATTTGATAAATGGATTTAGTAAAGTTTCAGGATATAAAATCAACATACAAAAATCAGTAGTGTTTCTATACACCAGTAACAATCCAGGCAAGAACCAAATCAGAAAGGCAATCCCATTTACAATTGCTCTAAAAAATATATCTAGGGATATATTTAAACAAGGAGGTGAAATATCTCTACAAGGAAAACTACAAAACACTGATGAAAGAAATCGTAGATGATACAAACAAATGGAAAACCATCCCATGCTCATAGATGGGAAGACTTAATATCATTAAAATGACCCTTTGGGTTCAATGCAATCCCTATCAAAATACCACTGTCATTTTTGGCAGAACTTGGAAAAACAATTCTAAAGTTCATATGCAACCAAAAAAAGAGTCTGAATAGTCAAAGCAATTTTGAGGGGAAAAAAAGGCTAGAGGCATCACATTAGTATCCAAAGCAGAAGGTACTAGTATAAAAATAGATACAAAGGTTAATGGAACAGAATAGATAACCCAGAAATAAAGCCACATACTTACAGTCAACTGATCTTTGACAAACTTGACAAGAACATACACTGGGGAAAGGACACCCTTTTCAATAAATGGTGCAAAGAAAACTGGATTGCCATATACAGAATAACACTAGACCCCTATCTCTCATCATATATAAAAATTAACTCAAAATGGAGTAAAGACTTGAATGTAAGATCAGAAACTGTAAAAATATTAGAAGAAAACCCAGGGAAAACTCTTTCGGACATTGGCCTATGAAAGAATTCATGACTAAGACCTCAAAAGAACAGGCAACAAAAACACAAATAGATAAATGGGACATAATTAAACTATAAGGCTTCTGCACAGCAAAAGAAATAATCAACAGAGTGAACAGACAACCTGAGGAATAGGAGAACATATCTGCAAACTATACATGTGACAGAGAACTAATATCCAGAATTTAATAAAAAACTCAACTCAGTAAAAAAAATCCCTCCAAAACAAACTTAAAAAACCATTAAAAAGTAGGCTAAGGACATGAACAGACATTTTTCAAAAGAAGATGAACAAATGGCCAAGTATATAAAACATTCTCAACATCACTAATCATCAGAGAGATGCAAATTAAAACCACAATGAGATATCATCTTACACCAATCAGAATGACTATTATAAAAAAGGCAAAAAATAACAGATGTTGGCAAGGGTACAGAGAAAAGAGAACTCATACACTGTTGGTGGAAATGTAAATTAGTGCAACCTTTATGGAACACAGTATGGAGATTTCTGAAAGAACTAAAAATAGAACTATATTATCCAGTAATCCCACTACTGGGATTTACCCATAGGAAAAGAAACTGCTATATAAAAATGATACCTGCACTTGTATGTTTATTGTAGCACTATTCACAATAGCAAAGATATGGAATCAACCTAGGTGTCCATCAATAGAGGATGGATTAAAAAAATGTGGTGTGTATACATACACACACACACACACACACACACAATGAAATACTATTTGGCCATAAAAAAGAATAAAATGTCTTTTGCAGCAACATGGATGAAACTGGAGACCATTATCTTAATAAGGTGAAAGTAGTCATACACAGAGAGACAAATACCACATATTCTTAATTATAAATGGGAGCTAAATAAGGTGTACACATGGAGTCAGAGTGTAGAATGACAGACAGTGGAGACTCAGAGGGGTTGGGGGAGAGCACTAAGAGAGGAGTAGATGACAAGAGGTTGTTTGGTGGCTACATGTGCATTGCTCCAGTGATGAATGCACTGAAGGCTCTGACTTCACCACAATGCAATAAATCAATGTAGCAGAATTACATTTGTACTCCGTGAATATATACAAATAAAAAATAAATTCAAAAAAAGAAAGAAAAGAAAACCTGGACTCTAGGGAGGCTCAGACCCTAATAAGCTAGATACCATTCACTAAGTCACTTACTTAACCTTTCCATTTCTTTAGATATAGTCAAGAAAGTCAAAATATTAATACATGACCTTTAATCTCTGTTTTGCTTAAACACCCTGGGATCCTATAATCTAGGTGGTAGAAAACTAGTCAAATGAAGAGCATGCCCAGGATATATTCCTAAGGTGGTAACAGAGAATTTAAGAGAAATTCCAAATTAGACCCCAGTAACCAATAGAAAACTAAACATAATAAAAACTGTAATATGCTCTATCCATCATAACAAAAGCAATTACACAATTTCCACTTAAATAACAAGTTTCTGTAGTTTAAAAGTGGCAGGTTTTCCACCCTATAATAATAAGTCTTTGGCTGTCATCAGCTATTTTCACAGCATAATTTGAATTGGAGAAAAGAAAGCACAAACAACATTGTTTTTCAAGATGTGAGAGAATCAGGGATTGAAGAAATTTGATTTAAGGGGGCATCAGGTACAAAGCAAGTATGCTGGTTAAAAAAAAATAGCACAATCCATCAAAAATGTCTATCAATATGGAATATAAGAATTTTGTGGAAGTGCTTGACTTAAAAGTTTCTTAAAGAACTGTGAGACTCATTTTATTATAAAAACTGGAATAATTGTTTTCAAAGAATTCAGATGTTTCAAAACAAAACAAAAGTGTATCCCCAGTGCAGCTGTAGTGTTGCAGACAGAGCTTGGAACTAAAGTTGGTCCTGGATTTATATCCTTGGTCTGCCATTTATTGGCTGTGTTATCATACGTAACACACTCAACCTCTCTTAGCCGTACAGTTTCCTCCACACAGCTTCACTTAAAAATGAATATGATTAATATATGTAAAAGGGCTCTGTAAAAATGTTGCTAAAAAAAGTGAGAACTTCTAAATAAGTCTAAGGCATGTTCAATTTTTCCGTATATAAAATGTGATGAGACATAAAAAAAACACAAGCAAAACAAAAGGCAAAAGGAATTCCCAAAGCAAAAGAATCATATGAGGATACAGAGAGTACCTAAAGGGAAATTTTTTCAATAGCTAGTAACATAAAAATTTAGATACCAGAAAGCAATGCAATAAAACATTATTTTTAAATTTGCCTACTTGGGACTAATGGTTTTTATACCTAGGCTAAGATAAAACTTGTTTTGGAGTTACCTATAAGGTAATATATTTTCTACGTTCTATCAAGATGGTAAACTCTTTCCACTATTGGCTTCTTCCACAAAAATCAATCCTGAAAAAATTGTACCTTAGTGAGGGAAATAGTTATAAGACACTTAAAAAGGAAAACTATGAACATTGGAGTCAGGGTGCTACAGCCTAATTTGGGGAGGAACAGGTTGTTGGAAAACTTTTCCACGCTACCCTTGCCTCTCCTCAGAGGACAAAGCATACACCTTCAACACACCATAGAAATTGGACAGCAGAGGGCCAATTATTAATGTTAGCAGGGTAATATGGGGCAGCTTAAGGGCTCTTGCGAAGGTAAAAACCACAGGTAGAGAAGAGGCAGGAAGTGATCAAGAGGGATTCAGTGATGCCTGGAGTTCCCTGCCAGATTAAGAATATTTGACCATAGGCTAGCCTTTGGCCCGTCCCAATTCACATTACCAGAGTAGCTATATCCTGGGAATAAAAATTGATCTAGAAATCAACTATGAAGAACATTCACTATTAAAGCAATACAAATATATCTAAACACATATCATTGGCTTCTCCTTCAGGTCAGGAGTGAGGAAAGAATGAAGGGCAAAGCCATGTCAGGCTGAACACCATATTTAGAAGCAAGGAGGGAGTGTGGGTTCCTACAGGCCCAGATTTCTCCCAGACCAATCATTCCAATCAGACCCACAAAATGAGAGACAACTAACCAAGAGATTCTTGGAATTGCTGCCACTCCAGGAGCTCACCAGAGGAAACTATGCCCAGGGAAATTTAAGCCAGAGGAGGCAACTGCCACTAGGTGGCACCAAACCACAGCCAGCACCAGTACAGATTTGGCTCTCAGTCTAACGCCCAGAACTCCTGACTAGGAGCTAAACAAGTTTGCTCTACTCATTTCATCAACATTAACATCATATAGTCTTGCACGTTACATAATTGAAAATTCTGGATTCTCCCTTTCATCTTGGGGAGGGGTTTTATGTAGCTACTGAAGCAGAATTATTGGAATAGATGTACCAATCATTTAAACATGATATATCTAAGGCAATAAGAAAAGATACCAACACTGTGAAGTATGAATAAGAAATTATTAAGAATAATTTAAAATGTTGGTATAAAAATAGATGTAATAAAAGTGCAATAGAGGAGATAAATAGCAGGATGGATATAGCCAAAGGATACGTGATTTAGAAGAACAGATTGGAGATCTTTCCTAAAAGGTAATAGGAAAGAATACGATATAACAACATGAAAGACAGCTGGGTGTGGTGGCTCACGCCTGTAATTCTAGCATTTTGGGAGGCCAAGGTGGGAGGATCGTTTAAGGCCAGGAGTTTGAGAGCAGACATAGTGAGACCCCTGTCTCTACAAAAAAATAGAAAAATTAGCCAGACATGGTGATGCACACCTATAGTCCCAGCTACTCTGGAGGCTGAGGCAGGAGGATCACTTGAGCCCAGGAGTTTGAGTCCACAGTGAGCTATGATGAGGCCACTGCACTCCAGCCTGGGCGACAGAGCAAGACCTTGTTTTAAAAAAACATGAAAGAAAAGCCAAGGGATAGAAGCAGATATGTGAAATTCCAGAGAATAAGAGTCTCAGAAAAAATGTTGAGAAGAAGGAGGTGGAGAGAGACAAAGAATTTCTTTGAAGGAGTAATTAAAATAAATGTTCCAGAACTAAAAAAAGATGAAAGATCTCAGAATGGAAGGACTAATAGAACAAAGAAGAAAAAATCTGTAATATGACATATTATGGTTAAATTTTAAAATGAAAAGTACAAGAATTTCTAAAGTTTTCAAAGAGAAGCAGATAAACTTTGGAACAATAGCATAATAGTATGATATAGTAACCTTTTAAAAGTATTGAAGGAAAATAATTTTGACTCTAGAATTTTATAACAAGCCAAACTGATACTCAAAGGTGAAGGCAGAACAGAAATTCCTCAGGCATACAAAGCCACAGAAGGTTTGCGCCACAGAAACCCAAACTGAAAACAGTCAAGGAAAAGTACTCAAAAAACAAAATCAGGAAGATGATTTAAATATAGAGTATATATAAGAGTTATCAAATATTTTACCTGTTATTGCATAACAAAGCTAAATTAAACATAAGCTAAAAAAAAGAGAAAAAGAATACCCATAACAACTAAGAACTAAAACTCTAAGCAATATGAATTAGTACCAAGAAAATAATAATGAGCATAAATCAACAAAATTCTAAATAAAAATGCAATAGGAGAGATTAGCAAAGGTTGCTTTTCTGAAGACTATCAACAAATATCTATAAACCTGTCCCAAGATTTATCAAATATAAGGGTGATGTGGGGGGATGAGACAAAGAAGCAAAATACAGAATGAAAAGGGGAACTACGAAATGTTAAATAGATATTTTTTAAGTGTCATAAGTACAGCTTAATAATTTGGAAATCTACATATAATGGAAAAATTCCCAGAAAAATATAATGCACCAAAATTATCAAAAAGAGAGATAGAGACCTTGAATATACTGAAAATTATGAAATAATCTGGAATGCTACTGAACATATCCCTCTCAAAAAGCCCAAGGCCCACATGGTTTTATGAGTGGGTTTTAATAAACTTTTAAGAAACATTAATGGCTTTCTAATATAAGTTGGTAAACCAAATTGGAAGAGTGAGAAACTGCCAAACTCATCTTAGAGGTTAATGGAATCTTGATTTCAAAACTAGACAATGTAAGGAAAGAAAATATGGTGGGCTTATTTCACTTAGGAATTAGATTGGGGGGCAGTGGAAACACCACCAAATAAAATATTAGCTAACTGAATCCAACATATTATCAAAATATAATTGTCTCCCATCCAAGTACTAACCAGGCCTGACCCTGGTTAGGTGCGTTCAAGGTGATAAGGAGTCCTAGAATGCAGAGGTAGTTCATCACCTGTATTTAGCTCTATTAACATAGGAAAAGTATGCGATAAAGTTTATGACCTATTTACAATTTTAAAAAGACTTAAATTATAAATGGAAGAGAATTTCCTTACATTGGTAAAAGCTATACAAGAACATTGTTCTATCTGAACCTGGATGACTACCTGCTAGTGGAACTCAGTGGCAAAATAAATTCAAATACATTTTCAGTTTTCGATTTTATTGACTATCTCAGTTCTCACAAATAACTATCCAAAATTCATGAAACTTATATAACCAATTAATTGAGAATCTTGCTACACCAACTCACTATGTAATTTTAAGCCCCAAGTAATCTTGGATAGCAAAGAATATCTGTATAGCAAAAACTTATATGACCATTATAATTGAGAATCTACATTTTCTGTAAGGTCGAGAACAAAAGAAAGGAAACTACAAGCATCACAACTCTTAAATACAGTTCTAGAGGTCTTGGACAAAAGAAAATAGAAAAGAAAAGAAAACATGTAAAGATTGGAAAGAATGGGAAAAAATCATTATTTTTAGATTGTATAAATATCCACCTAGAAAAAAATTTGTTTTTAAATTTGAGAGTAAGAGAGTTCAGCAAGGTTGCCACATAAAGGGTTCTTATCCTACATTCCATATACTATAATGGGTCTATAAATTTGTATAGAAAAATAAATTACATTTTTACAATCAATTTCTATTTGAAATACTTCTATTTACTTTCCCTAACATTATATTTTTACTTTCACTAATCTCTATTTAGCATTTCCTTCGATTATAAATGTAGACAACAATTTCTATTGTCACCAATAAAAATCAAAGATATTTCCATATCATATAGAAATATGTAGGTATCTTAAAATAGCACTAATGTTCACTATTTCAAAACTATGATAGCTATTAGACAATGTTATTTAACACATTAAAAAAGAAACACATATCTATGTGTTCTAACATTATCCTGAGAAAGTTCCCATAGACTTCTCCAGATTGTCAAGTGTCCAGAAAACCTAAGTCTCCGAAAACCATGATTAGGGAGAGAGAGAAAATTATCCTTATTTGAACAAACTACCCAATATGATAAGCAAATTTCCATGTTTATGTGAAGTATGTGTTTTTTTAAAAATCTCTACTTAAAACATCTCTTGAGCACCGGAAGCACAAGGGGATGGCCAAGCGGTGATGTGACTCTGTTCATGTTGGAGGGGCTGGCCGACTTCATGACGTGGCACAGCAAGTGCCTTAAGGCCAGACCCCGAGCCTCTACACCAGATGCCCATTTGTCGGAATGTGAAAGGAGAAGGCCCGGGGATGCCCCAAACCCCTTCTGCTTCTGCCCATCACAAGTGTTACTACTGCCATGGACCTCACCATCTTCTCTCTCTTCTCTAGCCTCTGCAATAAGAAGTATATGCACATTTGGATGGCTGGATTGGATGCTGTGGGCAAGACAACCATTCTGTATAAACTGAACTTGGGGAAGATAGTCACCCCCATTCCTAACATCAGTTTTAATGCAGAAACTGTATAGTATAAGAACTTGTGCTTCATAGTATGAGATGTTGGTAATCAAGATAAAATTAGGCTTCTCTGGAGGCATTACTTCCAGAATACCTGGGGTCTTATTTTTGTGGTAGATAGCAATGATCATGAAAGAATTCAGGAGGAAGCAGAAGAGCTGGAGAAAATGCTTCAGGAAGATGAGTTGAGAGATACAGTACTGTTGCTTTTGGCAAACAAATAGGATTTTCCAAAAGCCATGGACATCAGTGAAATGACAGATAAATTAGGTCTTCAGTCTCTTTGTAATAGAACATGGTATATTCAAGCCACTTGTACTACACCAGAAACTCGTCTCTATGAGGGACTTGACTAGCTGTCAAATGAGCTTTCAAAACGTTAAATGAAACTGGATTTCTAACCAAGGATGTGTTTGATAGAATTGGTCTAGGCTTGTTAAAACAAAATTAGTTTGCATCTTGGTTACTTAACAGTATCTGAGACTGGTTTGGGCAGAATATTACAGCATTTAAACGTATTTTGCTGCCAATTATTATTTACCAAGTATAATGTTGCTACTTAGCAATATGTATAGTTTTAAAGTAATTCTCCTTGGGAAAAAGTGTCCTTTTTAAATTGTACTTCCCCTAAGTGTAAATGCCTGGACATGGCTATTGTGAAACCTTTAAATAAAACTGTTTTGAACGTTTTTTGAGCCTACAACAAACAATGTTTTAAAGTTATCCCCTTGCTACTTTACTGATACCTTTATCATTCTTGGAACAATCTGCTGATTTTAAAATGTAGCATTCCATTGTGTTTATTTCTCTCCCTTGCCAAAATGATTTTCTAATACTGCTTGTACCAGCCAGGCCAATGTTCCAAAACACTATTCAGTGAACTTATACTTCACTGAGGAACTTATTTTTTTCCCCAATATTGACCCTTGGCCTACATTGGCCAAGTTTACCTTTGTGTGGTTTGGGTTTGATAGCTGATTAGTTCTATGCTGGTTGCAAAGAGTTCATATTGAGATGGTTTTTAATACTCAGCAAATTATCTTCTTTTATATCTTTTTATGTTGTATGTTGCTTTTAGTAACAGCCTCTTTGCCTAGAATATGGTAGTTCTGGTGATGTTTTACTGTTTATTGGTGAGTATATATTAAGAGCTTTTGGAAATCTCATCAAATTCAGTAGATAAGTTTTCTTCATAACCCATTTGGAATTATTGCTAATAAAATGAAAAAACATAAAAAAATAAACGCTTCTTTTTCAATTAACTCATCTGGTCCTGAGTCAGAAAGACAATAGGTGCTCTTGTCCCAGTGTGGCCTCTACAATTTAAGAGCACCTCAAACATTGAAAGGGTCAGGTGCTCTGTCCCAAGTGATCAAAAGATAAAGAGAGAACCAATGAAGGAACTAAATTATTTAAACTGGTCAAGAGGAAGTAGATGAAAATAATCACTTTATAAATCATTACACAAAGTAGGATACAAAATAGTCCCTGCCTCTGTGCTAACTCTTTATTTCAATTTTATAAATGTACAGGTATAAATAGGTTTAAAATGAAAATGAAGATATTTCATTTCAAAATAAGTTAAAATTTTCTGACACTCAAATGAGTTAGGAAGTATTCAGGCTTTTTATCTAGAAGCTTTTCTAAATAGATTTCTATTTGTTGAAAAAGATTCAAGGTTTAGTGCAAAGAAGAGATCAGCTCTCTAAGCCTTGTCAACTTTATTGACCCATGACAATAACTTCAGTAGAACAAATCTTAGTTTGAAAGTACCAATTATAACTCTCCTAATTTCATTGAAAGAAGAATAGATTAGTCCATTATTTTCTACTTCCCAACTTCACATTTCCTAATGCTATATAATATCAGTAAACATAAAAAATCACAGAGAATTATAGCGATAGTTAAGAAATATATTTTCAACTTTTATTGGCATTATCATAGAGTCAAAGCCCTATTTCTTTTATCCATGGGTTTGTTCTATATTAAAAAACTATTATATGAATTAAAATTGTCAAGAACACAAAACTCTATTTAGAATAAGTAATAGAATTAAGAAGTTTTGTTTTATTCAATGATTTGTCTACATTAAAAAGATTTCTCCTGTTTTTATAGTTGGGCATTAACTTTGAAATTTAATAATATTGATACAATTCTTAAATCTAGACAATTATTCCAATTAACCATACATATTTTCAAATAGAAACTAAAAGCCATAACTGCCAATACTACTTACTCCTCTCAACAATTCCCATTTATTATCCCTAGAATATTCAACCCAGTACCACTTTGTAATGATTTAATGAATAAAATCAACACATATAAAAAGATCCTACCTGGGATTTCCCAATGCTTAACCCTATTCTGTCAATCTCTGTATCATTCATTAAGAGATAACTAAGTCAAACGCTGTTCTTATGGCTTACATATACAGTAACATGCTTACTTCCACCAAGATGTACAGAATTTGTACTATTATTAAATATCTTAATAATCTATGAAAAATAATATTTAATCGTTCTAAAGTCAGGATCTATTTTCACTTTTGTTTGAACAGCTTATTCTAAACCAGAGCATCTCAAACATTAATGTGCATACAATCGTATCTTGTTAAAATGCTGATCCTATTTTAGTTGGTAGGTCTAGGTTAGGACCTTTTTCCAGTATATCCAAGCTATATAAGCTACTTGCCTTTAGTCACTTAGCAGCCCCTCTTAGTTATCAGATCAGCTGTCGCTACTTGTGTTCAAGTAACCCTTATTTTACCTAATAATGGCCCCGAAGCACAAGCGTAAGGATGCTAGCAATTCAGATATGCCACAGAGAAGCCATAAAGTACTTCCTTTAAGTGAAAAGGTGACAGTTCTTAACTTAAGAACAAAAAATCATATACTGAGTTTGCTAAGTTCTACAGTAAGAATGAATCTTTTGTGAAATTGTGAAAAAGGAAAAAGAAATTAATGCTAGCTTTGCTGTCACACCTCAAATTGGAAAAGTGATAGCCACAGTGAATGATAAATGCTTATTTAAAATGGAAAATACATTAAATTTGTGGGTAAAAGTCATGAACAGAAACAAGTTCTGGTTAAGGGCAGTCGGGTTCAGTACTATCTGTGATTTCAGGCATCCACTGGGATCCTTCATGGATAAGAGGAAATTGCTGTAATGGGAAATAGTTTTTAATAACTCTAATGACTGGAAAAATTTAGATTTATTCTATAGCATAAGTTGTAACTATTTAAGGTTTCCACAAAAAATTTTACTCAAAAAAGGCAATTTTTACTCTTAAAAGTATTTAAGATTTAGATATTAGTAAATTTTTTAAGAAAATAGCATAATGTATTCAGAATTTTCCAATAAGAGATATCAGTAGAAATTATTTAGGAAATCATTAAAAATCTAATTGGCACAAAGAATCAGTTTCCCTAAATAAAAATAATGAAAAGTTGACTTAAGAAAAACTAATGTTAATATCAATTCTTTGCATACTTGACATGATGTTACATAATCTAAGTATCAAACATCTAGAAGAATTTGCATCTAGATGTTCAAAGTATTTCTAGAAAATTCTGCATATGTGTATATCTAATCTTAGTTTTCTGGGTTGGTAAGAATTATAAATTTGTTAAACAACACCTGCAAATGCTACCTTGAAAATAATTTGAAGTTTATAAATGTTTTTTCTAAAATACTTAGCGTTACCGTTATTCCAAAGTTTCTAAATTTATACAAGCAAATCTAAATGTTTTTTCCTATAAACTTCTGAATTAAATGTTTATGTATAACAGAAAATATAACATTTTTGAAACATCTATCCACAGAATTCTCCAAACATAGCAAAAGCAATATTTCAAAGACATGCTTTGGAACACATTTATAAAATAGACCAAATTTTTACTACTAAAATAGAAATTCAAAAACTACAATAGGAAATTATACACAACCACAAAATCTTCAACTTCTAGTTTATATAGAGATTAACAAATTTAGGTGGTGGAAAATTCTTTTTTTTTTGAGACAGAGTCTCACTCTGTTGCCCAGGCTAGAGTGAGTGCCGTGGCGTTAGCCTAGCTCACAGCAACCTCAAACTCCTGGGCTCAAGCAATCCTTCTGCCTCAGCCTCCCGAGTAGCTGGGACTACAGGCATGCGCCACCATGCCTGGCTAATTTTTTCTATATATTTTTAGTTGGCCAATTAATTTATTTCTATTTTTAGTAGAGACGGGGTCTCACTCTTGATCAGGTTGGTTTTGAACTCCTGACTTTGAGCGATCCGCCCGCCTCAGCCTCCCAGAGTGCTAGGATTACAGGCGTGAGCCACCGCGCCCGGCCGGAAAATTCTTGATTATATAAATCATTGTTATTCAAGATGTGTATTATAAGATGCAGGTTGCTACTTAATCCTACCCCTACTAGTCATTAGTAATGTAACCTTGGGAAAGTTATCTTCTTTAAGTATTAATTTCCCATTTCTGTAAAACAGTAAATTGCTTCCCTTGCCTATGGGCTGTTCAACAAATATTTTGTGCCTACTCTGGGGCAGGCACTATGCTCAAGTGGAAAAAATCAATTACTTACCACAGTACTTACATTCTAAACCCAAAGACAAACAGATAATATACAAGTGGATGGACAGGCAGATGAATAAATAACTGCTTTGAGGTCATATAAACTAGGATAACAAGATAAAAAATGACTGGGGCTGCTGTATTTAATAGGAGTATATTAGGAAAGGCATCCCTGGGGAAGTGATATTTGAGTTGAGACTTGTCTCTAAGATGTTATGAAAAACCAATGATCATGCCTATTTTCAAATATAGTTTCAAAAATATTTTCTAAATTTCATTATTAAAAAATCAACTTTCATTTACCCATAACCATGATAAATAGGAAGGCATAAACAACTAAATGTGAAAGATAATTTCCAACTAATTTTGCCCCTTAGATTAATAATGGCTAATAAAGTATAAAGTTGGCTAATTTGTATGTCGCAGGTATGTCCTACCCTCTAATAGAGTTGATAGTAACAAAGAAAAAAAAAGAAAAAATCAGGCAGTTGATGGGGGAAAACTGGGGAGAGGGGAAGAATAAAGAGAAAAGGACTAGATGATCCATAAAGTTGATAATCAACCCATGAATAAATCATGAGTAAGTGACATTTCTATTTTCATTTTATGCCCAAGAGGCAGTAATTTTAATGGAGTGGGGGGTGTGCACATGCACGTGTGTGTAGGCACACAAATGCATGCCAGGGCTTTTGTACCTAACTTCACCTAACACTTTTCCCCGTTTCCTCTGGAAGCATTTTATCTCAAAGTATAAGATTTAAACGCAAATCTGTAACTATGAAATGGCTCTGGTTCAACGTTATCAGAAAAGGACCAGAACTTTAGGTTATATAAATTCTCATGTTTTTCTTCTGAGACGCATCAGTCACTTGGCACAATACTTCAGGCACTGCAGAACGCCTGATTCCTCACTCCTTCCCTGATAAACTGTTCAATCAGAACTGTACTGAATATATTTTTAAAGTATCAAACTAAAAAGCTAGAATTCAAACTCTGAAAAAATGTCAAGGAAGAAATGCATTTTCTTCAAAGATATATAAGTACTAGTCAAAAGAGGATGATAATAGTTATTACATTTTATATTCTTTTATAGGTTTTTAATTAAAGGACTTTCAAATTGACTATATGAATTATCTTGGAATTTCATCATAAGAGGAAGCGAAATGTTACCACTACCCTCTTGGGTTTTTCAGCTGGGTCTGAGAATTAAAGTGACATAAGGCAGATCCATAAGAGAAAAGCATACAAATTTATTTAATACTAATTTTATATGGCACAGGAGTCTTCATAAAGAAATGAAGATCCAAAGATTCGGTTAGAGTTGAATATGTACACATTGAATTAGACAAAGAGTAGTAAACTATGAAAATATGACAAGGCAAAGGGGGTTCAGCTAGGGTAGTTATTTAGGTAGAGAAGTGACTGGGAAGATAAGGATAGTTTAACAAAGTTTGTTTATATAGATTTTCCTCAGCCTCAACTTCCCATACTTTCCTTCTGGTATAGGAATGATATCTTTTACATGGCAATTCAACCTCTTGCTTTTAAGAAGAAGGAAGGTCAGAGTGATCTTCTTGCACCTACTATTTTTCAAGTTCCTTTAACTCAAAACAGTCAATATGCCAGAGTAGTATATTTGGAGTGCATATTCTTAACTCCTTCAATATTTTCTTTATACTTTTATGAAAGCTTTCAATCTTTAGCTTCAGACAAGGTCCATGATCAGAGCAAAAGTACTGAGACCATTATCTCTTGAGATAATCTAAGGTAGGTATAACCTAAAGAATTTAATAGGAAGAATGTACACAATGGCTAACTCTAACAAACTTGGTTATCTTGAATATAGGTTTTAAAAATGTATTAAAATTCCTTTTTTCTTGTTGTTCTTTTAGAGCCAGGGTCTCACTATGTTGCCCAGCTGAAGTGCAGTGGCTATTTATTCACAGGTGTGATCACAGCACATTGCAGCCTCAAACTCCTGGGCTCAAGTGATCCTCCCACCTCAGCCTCCTGAGTAACTGGAACTATAGGCATATGCCACTGCACCCAGCTAAATTCCTTAATTTTTATTCTTTTTTATAACAGCACTGGCCCCACATGGTCATAAAATTGGTGCACAAAAGAGTAATTCTCATTCTGCACACTTTGAAAAATCTGAGGTGAGGCAAAAAATATTAAAATATGAGTATTAGATCTCCTCCTCATACTCCCTGCCCCTCTTCTACCACCCAGACAGACTATAAGGTCTCCCAGAAAAGAGAACCATGTATTATTTATCTTAGAATCCCTAGCATCTAAGAAAGGACTGCCATAAAACAGATATTCTAATAATAAAGAATGTTAGCTGAAATCTTTTAGATGAGGGTTTTTTTAAAGCAAGTTACTTTATTACTAGAAACACCAAATAAAGCCTACGTACTGTCCTGAAACGTATTCCCCCCTACTATCATTGCTGCAAATACCAGTGTAAAGTAGCATGTCTATATCCCCCCTCAATGGAGACTCGGTAGGTCCTGGCAGAACCAAAAAAAAGCAGCAAAAGTATTCAAAGTTAAAAGGTCTCCTTCAACCACTTTGAACCTAAGTTTTCAAACATGTAGATTAAAAGAAACTAGAGAAGTAAACACTCTCTAAGTATCTAGAACATTGGTCCCCAATCTTTTTGGCACTAGGGACCAGTTTCATGGAAGACAATTTTTCTACGGACCAAGGGAGGGGGGATGGTTTCAGGATGATTCAAGCACATTACATTTATTGTGCAGTCAAACCTCTCTGCTAGTGATAACCTGTATTTGCAGCCACTCCCCAGCACTGGCATCATTGCCTCAGCTCCACCTCAGGTCATCAGGCATTAGATTCTCATAAGGAGCACGCAACCTAGATCCCTCACGTGTGCAGTTTACAGTAGGGTTTGAGCTCTTACGATAATCTAATGCCACCGCTGATCTGACAGGAGGCAGAGCTTATGTGGTGATGCAAGTGATGGGGAGTGGCTGTAAATACAGATGAAGCTTCCCTTGCTTGCCCACTGCTCACCTCCTGCTGGGCAGCCCAGTTCCTAACAGGCCATGGATAGATGCCAGTCCATGGCCTGGGGTTGGGGATCACAGATCTAGAAGACACACATGAGAGGTAAAAAGGAAAAATGCCAGGCATATTACCACATAGAGTTAGATTCTAAGAAAACTATAGAAGCTCTTAAGAATGAAAAGGGAGCCTTTAATACCAAGAAATCCTCAGTATCTGTTGATATCCTACAAAAAAATTGGCCTCCCTGACAATCCATTCCAGTGGTAGGTTGAAGTGGTTGTTTCCCTCCTGTATTTCCAAATGCAGCTCAGTCATACATTTAGCAGCCATTGTAATGAAAAGGAGTAAAACCTTAGGTTAATTTTTAAAAGCCATGTTCTCAAGGAAATTTATCTAGCAAAAAAGAAAGACTGCATACCGTAGCAATGAACTTAGAGAACAGATGCCACTTAAAATTTTGTCTCTCAGAATGAAGTTTATATAAAGTTCTGTTAACAATATTATTTCTCCCATATCCCTTTTTAATACTATAAAAAGAGGGGAATCGCATAAAGACCAAAAGATTGCTGAAATTCACCACCAAAATTCTAATGGTAAACATCTATTGCTCTCCCTCTTTCCTGCTCTCCCTTTCCCTACCCTCTATTCTCCTGTGTGTGCATGCAATGTGCCTCTTTTCCCAATAATTACTGAGAGAGCAGTGGGAAATGATAAAGACAAATGATTGGTTGAATAAAGATAATGAAAAACAGGAGAGAATATGATCAATGAAAATGAGTACCTATACCTAAGCAAATCATGGTAGAAATCATGACATTTTATGGTCTCACTTTCTCCAGTGAAATAAGCCACTACAATTGGAGCTTCCTTCCTTTTTCACTCTGTTAAAGAAGCCTATCTTTTCTATTAATCCTACAAATGTCTAAGTCACATTTATGTGTGGCAGCTTATTTTCCCTCCCTCACTCTCTATCCAACATCTGTTTGATTGTGATAATGAAAGAAAGCTACAAGCTAAAGAGAATATTCATTTTATCCATTTGTTTACTTTATTCATCACACATTTATTAAGCCCATTCTAAGTACCAAGCCCTAAGCTTGGCTAGAAAATGATCATGGCTGAGGTAAGATCTGAAACAAAGAAGGGTTGCTCCAAACCCAAGACTTACTCCCTGAAATAAGTCATTGGGCTCTCTTATGCTTTTCCTTTTCTTCCTCTACCCATTCACTAATCTGGCAGAAGGTAGAGGAATACACATACACACACACACAACGAAGCAGGTTAATTAAGATAGTTGGTAAGCCCCTGACACCTGGCAAAACCATAAAAGTTCTCTTTATTCATTACAACACAGACTCAAAGTCTGGAGGGAAAAAAAAAATGGGAAGGTTCTACAACCAAACACACTACGAAGGATGGGTCTCTAGCATGGAGAAAACTACCATTAACTTCTTGAAAACATATTTATGGATTGGTACATGGTTCACGAGTTGGGAGATACCTGCCAATAGTTTATAAATTATAAAACGACACTTGAACATGCTCAGAGAGACTCAGTTATAAATGTAAGGTTTCTCTATATATTTATTTGTGACATCTTAATATTTCATGAAGTTCCTTTCACCTAGTTGGAAAAAACCTTCCAAGTACTTCGTGAGAGAACTAGGGAGGAAGCATAAGTAAGAATTCTTCAAATATCTACCAAACAGGGATTCCTGGCTCCCCCCTTACTATCTATGTGACCTTGAGAAATTTAATAATCTCTCTGTGCTTCATCTTCTTCATCTGTAAAATGAAGCTAATACCAGTAAGGACCTCATAGGGTTCAGGTGAAGATTAAATGAGCTAATATACTGGCACAATGTGTGGCATATAAAAATCAACCAACAAATGCTAGCTATGGTTTTTATAATAAATTACCCCACACTTTCCCAATAACAGGATGTCTGGCATCACTTAGGATAAAATCAATATTCTCTTTGTCAGAAACCTATTACATATGATCGGTAACCTAACTGTAAAAAGTCACATCATGAATACAGTTATACCAATATGAATTTGTTATACTTATGTGTGTTCATGTATATAAAAATAATCCATACAGAGTATGGTATGAATAAGTAATCATAGTTAATAGTTAACTCTAAGCATTCTCTGTGTATTAGGACTTTTACGTATATTACAATATTTAATTAAAAATAGAATCCCAAATGTAAGTGCTATTACTACCTTAATTATACATATAAGGAAATTGAAGAGCAGCGAGATTAACTGCTCAAGTCCACACAAAGGAAGTGACTAAGCTAGAATTACAGCCCAGGTCTTCGCAACCCCACACCGGAGCTCCTCACTAGTATGAATGCTGCCTTCACAAAGAACTGTCCACCCACCCAGAATTCAATTTACACACACACACACACACACACACATCATTTAATGCCTTCTACGATTACTTATCATGAATGCTGAAAGAAATGCAAATGTGTAACTCATAGAGGACAAAGTCACTTCTTTCATCCTAAGACTACGGTTACAGTCTGGTTTACTGAGGTACTCTCTGTGACACAAGACTCTAACAAGAACTTGGTTCAAATAGCCTGTTCAGGGTTTTTGTTTTGCTTTGAAGGGTTTTTTTTAGTATTTTAAGTCAAAACAGTTACCTGAAATTATTAAAACAATTGTTTTCAAGTATGCCATAAGTTTTACTTTCTAGGTGGCCAGGCCTAGAGTTAGCATACTATGACTTACCCTGAACATATTTCTATTGGAACTAGTAACCATGATTCTCTTCTGCCTACTTCTACTCACTTTCTTTGCTAACTCTAACTCAACATTCTTCCCCATTTATTATCTCAGAACCAATGTGGATGGAGAATCTGAGAAGTATTATACATTGCATATAGATTTCTCCTTCAAAATAATCAAGAGAAAACAATCTGAAGAGACATTAAATGTAAAAATTTTAACACTATATTAAAACAAAAACAAATAACAAGACAGTAAATGTGATCCCGTATTAAATTATCCTTTGTGTGCATACTTTAGCCAGACATTTGAGGAATTATCACTAGGTGAAAACAACATGTTTAATTTCAAGCATGAAACAAAATGCTTAATGAACTAACTGTATTTTTTCATGTTTCCTAACTTTTTAATCCTTTATATTTCACTGCTGCATTTTGTCACTGAACTTTAAGAAATGGACAGTTTATTTTAAATACTTGAATTGCTTTGTTAGAATATGAAAACATTACTTTCAGAGAAGCTATCAAATGACCTTGATGATCTACACAACATTCATTATAGACTGGTAAACATTTGTGAAAATTCTTGCTGTGATGATTGATTGCGTTTTTCCTTGCTTCAGTTACCTCAAACTAAATTGCCTGTCATTAAAATGATGACTTCTGTCAACATAGTTTCTTAATCCTTATTCAGTCCTTTCTAGCAATGACAACCTTAGAATAATATATTGTAAGTCTTTATGGATCAATAATGCTCAGTAGAAAACACTGCAATCTACCACTAGGATTTTTATCCCCTTATTTATAATGATCTCTGACAAGCTAACTAGCAGTAAAATTTCTTACTAAGGAGAAAAAAAAAAACAGATAATAAGTAGAATACAATACTATAAACAGTATATGCCAATCTAAACAAGTAGAGGAATTTTGAGTGAAGCTCAATGTTAGCAAAATGCTTTTATCCTAAAGTAGTTAATGACTGAGGTGTCATCTGCAGACTGCTAAAGAAAAAAATTATTATTCAACGCCTTAGAAATGATTTATGGGAGGTTATTTATGTAAAAAGTCTTCTCTACAGAGTCAGAAAGAGAAAACTTCCACTTGAAAACTATAAAACATAAGCCTACATGCATACTCTGGTTAATTTTTTTCCCATAGGCAATTAGAAGACTTTTTTTTCATTCAATCTATATTTAGATTGTACCTTAGACATCTTATGTGAGAACAAGATTATAATTGTCTCTAAACACTACAATTTAGATGCTTTCATTTAAACCAAGAATTACTTAAAATGCCACTATATCAACGAAAACAGAGTCATGACGCTCTTTTACAATTGACATTGCCTCTTTTATATAAGGAGTTATATTAATTTCGCCTTCTCTAAATATGCACGTGTTTTATCATTTATTAAACTCAACTAACCTGAAATCTTTGACAGTACTGAACTGGAGGGGAAATTTTTCAACAAGCTAACAGTTCACCATATTTTTCCTCCCAAACTGCTTAACTACTGAATGAGAAGAAACAATTTGTTTCTACCAATGGCCATTAAAGGAAAAAAAATCAGACTTTATTTGATTGACGAGAATTAACTTCATATGAACTTATAACTTTAGATTAAACTTACTGGGGAAAAAAAAATGTAACCTCCATGCATTTTTTCTCAATAAACTACTGGAGAAATTAAAATTAAAGAGGTAAAACAAGTAAGACAAAAATACAGAAACCAAGAAAAACATGGACCCAACACACAAAAGAGACAAAAGAAACCTAAATTGAAGCAGGAAGACTGACGGTTCCAAGGGGAATGTCTCTAAGAAAAAAAAAAAAGACTTATTATGTTATTAGTTTGATTATATTGAAAACAGTTTAGAGTTCTGTCAGAGTTGAAAATAAGAATTAGTAACTGGTACAAACAAAACTAAGCAAATGGAAGTAAGACATTAATTCCCCCTAAAAATACAGGCATACTTGAGACATATTGTAGGTTCAGTTTCAGACCAATACAATAAAGTGAACAATAAAGTCAGTCATACAAATTTTTTGTGTCCCAGTGCATATAAATGTTTACACTATCCTGCAATTCATTAAGCATGTAACAGCAGCATGTCTAAAAAACAATGTACATACCTTAATTAAAAAATACCATATTGCTAAAAAATGCAAACAATCATCTGAGCCTTCAGCAAGTTGTGATCTTTTTGCTGGTGGAAGGTGTGGACTCGATGTTATGGCTGCTGACTGATAAGGGTGGTGCTTGCTGAAGGTTAGGGTGGCTGTGGCAATTTCTTAAAATAATGAAGTTTGCCACATCAATTGATTCTTCCTTTTATGAAAGATTTCTCTGTAGCATGCAATGCTGTTTGATAGCCTTTTAGCTACAGAACTTCTTTCAAAATTGGAATCAATCCTCTCAAACTCTGCCACTGCTTTATCACCTATGTTTATGTAATATTCTAAGTCCTTTGTTGTCATTTCAATAATGTTCAAAGAGTCTTCACCAGGAGATTCCATCTCAAGAAATCTTTTTCTTTGCTTAACCATAAGAAGCAATTCTTCATCCATTCAAGTTTTATCATGAGACAGCAGCAATTCGTTCACATCATCAGGTTCTCATTCTAATTCTATTAATAGTTCTCTTCCTATTTCTACTATATCTGGAGTTACTTCTTCCACTGAAATCTTGAGCCCCTCAAAGTCATCTATAAGGGTTGGAATCAACTTCTTCCAAACTGCTGTTAATGTTGATATTTTGACCTCCTCCCATGAATCACAGAAGTTCTTAATGGCATCTATAATGGTGAATACTTTCCAGAAGATTTTCAATTTACTTTGACCAAATCCATCACAGGAATCACTCTATGACAGCAGTTGCCTTATGAAATGCATGTCTTAAATAATGACTTGAAAAGCAAAACTAATTCTTGACTCACAGACTGCAGAATGGATGTTGTTAGAGGCATCAAAACAACATTATCTCCTACTACATCACCATCTGAGTTCATGGTGATCAGATACATTGTCAATGAGCAGTAATATTCTGAAAGGAATCTTTTTTTTCTGTGCAGTAGGTCTCAACAATGGGCTTAAAAAATTCAGAAAACCATGCTGTAAACTGATGTGCTGTCATCCAAGCTTTGTTGTACCATTTCTAGAGCACAGACACAATAGATTTAACATAGTTCGTAAGGGCCCAGGATTTTCAGAATGGTAAACAAGCACTGGCTTCAACTTAAAGTTACCCGCTGCATTGGCCCCTAACAAGTGAGTCAGCCTGTCCTTTGAAGCCAGGCATTGACTTTTCCACTCTAGTTATGAAAGTTCTAGATGGCATCTTCTTCCAACAGAAGGCTGTTTTGTCTGCATTGAAAATCTGTTGTTTAGTATAGCCACCTTCTTCAGTTCTCTTAGTTGGATCTTCTGGATAACTTGATGCAGCTTCTACATTAGCACTTGCTGCTTCACCTTGCATTGTTATATTATGAAAATAGCTTCTTTCCTTAAATCTCATAAACCAACCTCTGCTAGCTTCCAATTTTTCTTCTCTAGCTTCCTCACCTCTCTTAGCCTTCAAAGAAATGAAGAAAGTTGGGTCCTTGCTCTGGATTAGGTTTTGGCTTCAGGGAATGTGGTGGCTGACTTGATCTTTCCAGACCACTAAAACTTTATCCATATCAGCAATAAGGCTGTTTTGCTTTATCATTCATGTGTTCACTGGAGTAGCACTTTTAATTTCCTTCAAGAACTTTTCCTTTGCATTCACACTTAACTGACTGGCACAAGAGGCCCAGCTTTCATCCTATCTCAGCTTTAAATATGCTTTCCTTACTAAGCTTAGCCATTTGTAGCTTTTGATTTAAAGAAACATGAGACCCTTCCTTTCACTTGAACACTTAAAGGCCATTGCAGAGTTATTAATTGGCCTAATTTCAATATTGTTGTATCTCTAGGAATCAGGAGGCTCAAGGAGAGGAAGATATGGCTGGTCAGTGGAGCAGACAGAACACACACAACATTTATCAAATAAGACTGCTGTCATACGGACACAATCTGTGATGCCCCAAAGCACTTACGATAATAACATCAAAATCACCAATCATATCACCATAATAGATATAATAATAACGAAAATGTTTGAAATATTAGAAGAATTACCAAAATGTGACTCAGAAACATGAAACAAGTACATGCTGTTAGAAAAATGGCAATACAAGTGCTTGATGCAAGGTTGCCACAAACCTTCAACTTGTAAAAAAACACAGTATCTGTGAAGTGCAATAAAGTGAAGCACAATAAAACAAAGTATTCCTATAAATAAAAACAAGTTACACAAGGGAGGAAAACCTGAACATAGCACATTACAGAGCTCTGTCATCAGTATTCACATAGTCATAATCGTATGACATAAATATTGAAAGGATGGGAAGAGGAAAAAAAAGTAAAACAGAAAATGGTGGGGAGAAGGGAGGGAAAATGTGAATCATTTTCATTCATAGTAGAAAGGCACTATGTAATTAAAACTGAAAAGTCAGTAAATGGTAGCATGAAATTTGGGTGGGGGAATTACAGAGGTAAATAAAAGAGGAAAAACAACAACAAAAAGTTAAAAGCAATTGTCTCTGTGGAGAAGACTAAGGAATGGAGAGAGAGAGATCCAATCTTCACTTTAAGCCTAACAAACTGACTTATTAAACTATGTACACTTACAACTTTGATAAAAATTTAAAACTACTTGAATGAAGCAGAGTTATATGAATCAAAACTGATAATACCTCAAAAAGAATGTTGGGTAAAAAAGGAAATTGCAGAATGTTAAGTTCACTATTGATATCATTAATACCAAGTTTAAAAACAGAAAACCAAAGCAGAAAGAGGGAAATGTGTAGACTTTGAAGTTAGGCAAACTGGAAATACTCTACTTACTAGTAACAATACTGTGGGCAAATGACTTACCAGCCCTTAGCCTCAGTCTTCTCATATGCAGAATAGGGATAATGACAGTATCTATATCAGTATGCTATCTTATGGATTAAAGGATATAATGCACATAAAGTACCTGGTTCAAACTATACACTGATAATGTGTGTTATTATTCCTTTTTTCTTTACCTTTCAATTTTTGTATAATGAAAGTGTAAATGTAATTCAAAAACTTTTTTCAAAAATGTTAAAAAGTTCCTTGAATTAGAAAGTTGCATCTATCCTTTGATCTATTAGTTGGTATCCAAAGAATAGCTCAGCCTCAATTATGTCTGCTCCATGCTGATCTCACACACAAATAAACAATGGACAGATAAAGAATTATCAGTTTGAAGAGGTGACCTGACCTCCTCCTCTACTTTTATTTCTTCAAAATATATCGGCCACTCATTATGTTTCAAGGAATAATGTAAGATGATATGCAGGCACCCAAGCATGTAGCTCACACCTGTAATCCCAGCACTTTGGGAGGACAAGGCAGGATGATCACTTGGAACCAGGAGTTTGTGACCATCCTGGGCAACATAGTAAGACTTTGTCTCTACAAAAAAAGAAAATTTAAAAAAATTAGTCAGGTATGGTGGCATGCACATGTAGTCCTAGCTACTCTGGAGACTGAGGTGAGAGGATTACTTGAGCTCAGGAGTTCCAGGTTACAGTGAGCTATGATTGTGCCACTGTGCCCCAGCTTGGGTGATAGATCTAGACCCTCTTTAAAAAGAGTATGTAGACTATAAACATGCAGAATGCATACTTTCTATGCTCAAATAGCTTACTGTAATCAGGAAAGGGAAGCAGAGAGGCATACAAATGCAGTGTGATATATATGTCATGGCTTTAAGTCAGGCAGTCTGGGGTTCCAATCCTGCAATTGTGTTTTGGGGAAAATTTCTTAAACTCCAACCCCCAGTTTGCTATGTAAAATTCTGAATAATAGAAATTGCCTTGCAGTGTTGCCTAAGGGTCAAGATAACATCCTTAAAGCAACTACCATGTAACATACAGTTGATGCTCAGTATTTGGTAACTCTTGGCCCCATTAGAATTATTATAGAAGATAACTTCAGAAATGGGAAATTCAGGGGAAAGCCTATGTACGTGTGGGTGTTACTCTGTAAAACTTTCACAAAAAGATACAAATAAATGCCATACAAATTCAAAGTGAGAGAACTCACTTTTAGATAAGAGAAACCAGGAGATAGTTTTTGTGGAGACACTGGCATTTTAAATACCATGTTTCATATATCCTAAAACATACATTTTCATGTCTCAACATCTTTGAAACAAGGTATATCTGGCAAGGATGTTGTGTCAATTTAATTGGCAACATTTTTTCTTAGTGGTACATAAATTAATCACATCTTAGATGCAGTGAAGTACAGCCCACAGGGATAAAGAGGATTACTAAAAATACAGAGGCCTGAATGTTGGCACATATAGCTCAGGTTGGCTGGCATGTAATTGCACACAAAGAGGAATTAGGAAGCAAGGCTGGAACGGCATACAGTCTCATTAGTTATTTTTCTACCCTCTGTGCCATTATCACATTAGTTTAATTTATTGTTCCTTTATGGTAAATCTTGGTATTTGGTCAGATGAATTTACCCTTAGTGTTCTTCAAAATTATGTAGCTTTTCTTGGCATTACTTTCCCATGTCAATTTTAAATCAGATTGTCAAATGTTGTAAAAACATATTAGTAAGGATTTTATTGAACTTGTTTTGAACTTAATAGATTTATTTTGGGAGAATTTCTATTATGTTTTCACATCCAAAAACGTGTACCTCTCTCCATTTATTTAGATCTTATGTTCTTCCACAAAGTTGTATAATTTTTCCCATAAAGGTCTTACATGTCTTTTGTTGGATTCACTTCTTGGTACTTTACTTTGGGGGTCATTTCAAATGGTGTTTGAATTACAATCTGTAAACTGATGGCATATTCAGCAATCTCAACTGTAAATGGTGGTACAATTAATGTTAATATGTTTAATCTTGCTTTTCTGTATGTTGATATATATCACAATTTAAAAATAAAAACATTTCCATGATCTACAGAATATTAAAACTGTACAAGTCAAAAAAAAAAAAAATGTTCACAGCCTGAGCAAGAGCAAGACCCCGTCTCTACTAAAAATAGAAAGAAATTAGCTGGACAACTAAAAATATAGAGAAAAAATTAGGCAGGCTTGGTTGCACATGCCTGTAGTCCCAGCTACTCGGGAGGCTGAGGCAGAAGGATTGCTTGAGCCTGGGAGTCTGAGGTTGCTGCAAGCTAGGCTGATGCCCCAGCACTCTAGCCCAAGCAACAGAGATTCTGTCTCAAAAAAAAAAAATGTTCATAACACATATGCAATTTCAGTTAAAACAATTAAAGAACTAATTTAAATTGTCCTAGAAAGAACACAGCATCTAAAACCCATACTCATGTCTAATCTTATACGATACATATGAAATGTTGGATTATTAAATATTGGACTAGTCCCATTTCTGCAACCTTAAAATAAATGATATAAGTGGTAATGATACCAAAACAATTATTCTCACCCACTTTAGTGATTATATTCTATCAACTCTCAATTGCCCACACCAACAGAGAGAAACATTGAACACATGCAACAGAAAACCATATCCCTAAGTTTGTAAGTATCCAGATAAAGCTGGTTATCATCTGCTCTCCTTTCCATTAAGACAACTTCACTGATCACAGGACAGCTGGTGGCAGAGAATTGAAATTTACGGACGGTAGAAATGAATCCCAGACAACCTCCTTAAAGTATGAAATAGACTACACACAGACATTTATTATTCCAAAATTTCTCTAACCTAAGTTCTAAATTCTCTTTTATCTCAAGTCATTACTTTACCCTTTTCTAGAGAGACATTAACAAATTAAAGAACAAAATTGATGAAGTGAGTTTGAGACCAGTATACTAACTTTCAAATCTCTATCTTCTGGGCTCCAGACATTTGGACATCTAACTGTCTACTACATTCCTATGCAAGTGTTCTCTGACATCTCAAATGAGACATGTTTACTACTGAAGTCCAACCCACTTTCAAAACTATGTCCTCTTTCCATCAGTCCCTATGTCAGTGAGTAGCAGCTCAAGATGGAAAGTTAGAATTTGGTCTTGAGTACTGTAAAGACATTCTGAAGCCCAATATCCAAGACCTGCACTGGCTGTCTCTACTGCCTTAATACCCTCTCTCTCTACCCTTACTACCACTGCCTCAGTTCAGGTGGTCATCATTTCTTTCTTGTACTATTTCAATAATTCTTTTAATTGGTCTTTCTACCCTCATCCTCCACAGAATGATCTTCTAAAAGTGTAAATGGGTACATGTTACTTTCCTGCTGAAAATTCTTTAATTTCTCCCCAATGCTTACAGGATAAAATCCAAGAGTCTCAGCATAATATCCAAAAAGCTTTTATAGCCTACATCTCCAGTTAGCCTCATGGTTCATAGTCCCCTTTTCCTGACCTTGCTCTTTAAATGTCTCTAACACTTTTGCATATACTGCTCCCTCAACCTAAAATCCCTTCTTTATTTTCTATTATCCACCTGGACATATTCTTCAATTCTTTATAAATTAGCTGAGGTATCATCACCTCACAAAAGCCATCTCTGAATCCCCAAAAAAACTGAGCAATGCTCTACATTTCTTTTGAACCATGTTTATCACACAGCACTTAGAACATTTCATTTTAATTCTCTACGAATGTGTCTTTTTCCTCCTTAAATAATATTTCATTGAGAAATATCCAGACTTAGCACACTGTCAGGATTTACAGACATTGGAAAAACACTTGTTTAATAAACACAGTATATTTCTATTAGTTTCTTACTGATCTGAAAATACAGCTATTGCTCACACATTAAAATTAAAATATTTCTTGATAGGAATCAATCATTATAGGTTATAAGGATGATTTTCATTAAAAAGTGAAATATTGTTATATTAATGAGTTATATATAAAATTAAAAAATTTTACACTAATTTTAAGTGGCATAGTCACTTAGGAAACTACTGAAAACTTTCTATTTGAAAACAAAGTATGAAAATTATGAATCCCATAATTAAAAGGTACTTTCAAATATGGGGATAAGCATAATTTTGTTCCTGGAAAATAATATGGGAATACTTCTATATTTCCTTTATAATTTCCCTAAGCTTGAAGTCTCTACTTGATTCTGAGCATGAAACTTTTAAGAAATCATATACAATTTTCAAAACAAAAAATTTTACTTTAAAATTTTAAGTCTAAAATAAAGACTACATTCATCCTTGAATGTTTAATTAACTTCCCCAAATAAATCAGACTTGCTTACCAAATCATGGTATATTTTATAATCAAAAGATGAAACAACATAAACAGTAAACGGAAATCCATTTGCAGTTAAGCTAATAAGTGTACCATAAATTATTTAAAAACACTTTCAACAGTAAGGATCTTACTCAAGAGATCCCCAATGCTTAAAGGATAAATCCAATCCATTACACTCAGAAGTAATGTAGTTTAATCATTAAGAGAAAAAGATTCAAGGCAAACAAATATTAAACACATACAGATTGTCAAATCTATATTTATTTCTAACATAAGCATTCAATCATAGAAAACAATACATATCAATGATTTTTTAAATTATATAATATGTAGACACTTACTGATACTAGTGTGCAAAATATAGAATCCAACCCAAAAAAGAATCAAATTTTCTTTTACCCTATAGTCTGAAGTATGTATTTTTTATAATTCTACAAGTTATGGGCCCCTAAAAAATAGGAGTCTACACAAAAACTTTCTGTTTTATAATCTAAGCCAATATTAACATTACTCAGTGATTCTCATTCATTATTAATATTTTTATGAATTTTTGAGGAGAACTGTCTAGGTTCAGGAGCATATATCCTAATGGAGGCTTTTAACCTTCATCTTATGATGCCAAATGGTGAATAAAAATCTCAAACTAAGAAATCAAATCTTTCTTTCTTTCTCTCTCTCTCCCCCCATACCCCTGACATTTCCTTATGTACTCATCTATATCCTCTGTCCAAATCAGGAAGCAAATTAGGAAAATCTTTACTTCAAACTTGGCTAGAAGTGATGAGAAAATTCATCAAGCCAATAAAGAAGGGAAAAAGTAAAAAAATAATAACTAACTAACTAATCTAAGACACTGTCAGTCACAAGCAAGTCTATTTCTACAGTAAGCCTTGTTATAGGATGACTTACTTCAGATATCCCACAGTTGTCCTTTAAAGATGCCTACTGACATTACTACATTCAGCCTATCTGTTTAAACAATGCTTACATTAGGTCTTCATTTTGAAATTAAAAGTCTACTTATAAAGATAAGGTGCCAATTTCTGGTATATTTTAAGTTCTTAACAGTATGTCTCTATATTTCCAAAAAAAAAACCCACATTTGGTTAATAGCTATTTAAAGTGACATTAACACAATACAGCAACAACTTTAACAAAAGACAATTATTTATATATATGTGTGTGCGTGTGTATTTTTTAAATTCTGCAGGATGTATTTACCAAACTTTACACAATTCAATTCTCAGTTACTAAAATTTTAAACAAAATGGTTTCAGATAGTCAACAAAAGATTTTGAATTAACATTAAACTGGAATATTTTACTGGAAAAAAAATCTTTAAGAACTTTGTTTCAAATTTGTGTACCTTTCCAAATTTTGAAATATTAAATTGTTCATTTTAATTTTATTTCTAAAATATTAAAAATAACATTTATTGAGCATTTACTATGTACCAGGCATTGTTCTAAGCACATTACATATATCAACCATTTAATCCTCACAATAATCCTATGAAGTAGGTACTATTATAATCCAGATTTTACTGAAAGGATTTAAACTAAAGAGATAAGGAATTAAGTAAATTACTCAAGGAGACAAAGTAGAAGACCTGAGATTTGAACCCAGGCAGTCTTGCCCCAGAGTCCATACTCTTTACTGTAAGTTATACAGTCTCTTGCATTCCAAAGATTATCCTTGGAACTTGGAATTCACAGATCAAACAAAGAACAACAAAAAATCATACAATTACTCTTTTCAAAGAGTTCACAAATATCTCTCTCTATATATAAACAACAACCCTTCTAGCAATGAGACCATCTAGTAATACAATCCAATTGCTAGTAGAGCTCAAACCAGTATAATTAATTCTTAAAGTAACTCTTCACAAAGTAGAAGACATTTGGCCTGTGCCTCAGGTCTCAAAGGGCGGCAGGGGGAAGGGAGAAAGTAAGGTTAATAAGGTTGATTGGAACCAGACTGTAAGGTCCCAGTAAGTGCCATCCTAAAGAATTTAGATTTGATTTGTGTAGCAGAAAATCAAGAGCCAGAGGAGAATCTTTACTATGACCCATCAAGTGTTTTAGAAGAAATAAAACAAAAACCAAAAAAAATTCATTACTATCGATGATATGGTTCAATAAGAAAGAGACTGGAAACAATAACATTAGTTAGGAAGCTCTCTGGAATAGTCAGAGAGATGGGGAAGACTGAAGTAGGAGAGTAGTGAGGACAGGAAAAAGAATAAAGAGTCATTTCCAAAGCTTAGAAATGGAATTTTCAGAGGAGAGAAGAAAGACAGGTGAGAATCAATGCTGAGTCTCAAGTTTACGGCTTAGACACTAAGAAAAACTGATGGCATTAAAAATGGATAAAGGAAAATGCAACACAGGAGTCAAGGAAAATCAGGATATGATTCATAATTTGAAACAAACTAATAGAGCTGATACAAATCTTGACTTTTATATAAAAAAATCACTTTCTGTTATGAAATATAAACTACCAATGTAAATTTTTTAAACCTGTTTCTTTTGGCCTTATTTATACTATTTTCTTGCTAGAATACAGTTAATATAATACTAAGCATTGAATGAGTTCTGCTTGGAAAGTATGACCTAAAATAAAAAAATCAAACTCCCCAAAACCCAAAAGCACTGATTTATTTACTGTACATTACTAATGTATGAGGATTAAGACTTTGATACAGTTGTAGCATCACTTTGATGTCAGGAATGGAAAGAAGTACCAAAGCTGCCTTATATACTCCTAGTCTTAAATAACACACATTTTTCATATTTTTGAGATCATCAAATGTCATTTCAGACTTATCTTCTGCTTTGCTTTGAGAAAATTAGCTTAGTTTATTAATATCTGTATTAATATCCATTATTAAAATTAATGTTTTTAAATTAATGCTTTGTCTAATATCTGAGTTGTAAGTATCCATTTCAAACAAAGTAACACATTTAATATGATAAAGTCTAAAATTCTAAAAATTATATAATAGCTATTTTTGGTTTTAATATGTGAATTTACTGTTGCTCAACAAGGGGATAATTTACTTTTTTACTTCAAATTGGTATTAAACAAGAAAAACAAAAAAATATTTTAGTTATTTAAAAATTAAATCTAGTATCATTCAGGTAATGCATAGATAATAACATAGGAATCGCCTAACTATTCTTCCTCCAAATAAGGCAAATAATCTCCTTTAATAACTCCATAAGTTCTTAACACAGGGTTAGGGCAATTCACCTTCTTCAAAGGATAACTTATAGTTCAGTAGTAAATGGCAAAGTTAGGAAAACTTAAATGGTAAAGGTGATAAAGGCAAATCATTTTACAATCTATAAAATAAAGGCATTTTGGTTAATTTTGTAAAAAGTACAGTTTTTAGACATAAATTCATATTGTGACAGAATTATATAATATATAGGACCTCAGTAATTAAGGAATATAATCATTTAACAACAATAACAATTTTTGCTGAAATCACAAAAATACTTTGGATTGACCAACAGGTGGTGCTCAATCTCCATTTATAAAGAAAATAAATATCTCCAAAGGATTTTCAGTATAATGAAATGATTTTCAGAATATGTGGCAATTTAAAGAATCAAACATCAGAAAACCCTATGCATAAACATCACACTGACTGTCTCCTCTGTGCAGAGGAAAATAATTTTGGCTACCTTCCAAAAGAATTTTGAAACTGATGTTAACATCATTCACCTACAGAAAATTGCTAAAACTGTTTTTTAAATGTTGCTGAAACATAGCTTTAAAAATTAACATTCAGTACTGTAAAAAATATTAAGCACCACAGAAATGAACCTCAAAAAACTGTTCCAGTCTTCTTAACAAATTAAGAAATAATCAATTTTAAGTCATTTTATTTCAACTTAACTCATGCTTTAGAATTCTTACTACCTGAGTAAGCATTTAACAGTCTAACCCTTTGGTAGAAAGTCAGTTAAAAAAAAAAAACACTGAGAAATTCAGCAAAATCAGAATCCATCTATTTTCAAAAATTCAGTTTTTTATATAGCATCATATTCTCCACTTAAAAAAACAGCATGTGACTCAACTGTCTGACTGAATTCTAAATAAGCTACTCTCACTAACAGCAATACTGTTACTTCTTATTGGAATGAATAAAATGAAATTATGAATATAAAACAATTTCATTCCTGAACTGCCACCAGTATCCAAGTGGGCTTATAGTACAAAATTTTAATTTATCTATTATGTAACTATTTTTTTCTTCTTAGGGGAGAAACACAAAGTTCCATAGAAATTCTGCAAAATATAGCTTCCTATGACAGACAATACCCCAACAATAATTTTTTTTTGTCTATTCAAGTTATAATCTTCTTGCTGTTTGTTGCTACTATGTGAAAATAAGAAGGCATACAGTATCTGGCTTCTAAACATCTAAAAGAAGGATGAAAAGTACTAAGAAAAAATATTTTTTATATAAAATCTGTACATTAAAAAAGTTTTTTCTTTCTACTATATTAGTCAAAGCAGATCAATAAAGCAGGACAGATGACGTGGATTTAAACTAAAATCTAAACATAAGTGAATTTTTTGTAATAGTAAAGTTCTTGATAAACACAAAACACAATTAATTCCTTGACATAGTAACTTACTATCTTCCTCATACAGAATATTAAATAAAAGTATCAATTCCTAATTCATTCTATTTGTTTATTTTAGACCCATGTTCACCATTTATTCACTGTTCTTAACCATTAATCAAAAACCTAATTCAGTTTTAACATGTTCTCAAAATAAAACAAAAAAATAAAAACCTAACACTTCAACATTTAAAATATATTTACTCTTACAGTTTATAAAATGAGTCTTTTCTTCCATATCCACAGTGAGAATTCTAGCACACAGATTTAAATACAATTAAAAAATTAATTTAAGTTTTACATAGTACTGATATTTAATTAAAACAGGAGAGTATAACACTTTTTCCTCTATCGCCTCCCTCTATTACCAAATTGCCAATATTGACATCTAATTTTAACATGAGTAAACATCTAAAAAAGTAGCCTCAAGTTTTTGTTGCTATTCTAAAGCATAGTCTGATTAGTAACAGTTTTTTATGTTCTTTAAAATTGTTAAAATCATTTAGTCAGGATTCTACCAAAATCTTCTTTTTCTTTTAAACTAATTGCAGAGTTGGACCTTTATGATGTAATGGATAAATTCCCAATTTGTACCTAGTTTAAAGCTCCTTAGGTGAATCCCTCTCTTTCACTTCCTTACTAAAACCTGAGGTCCTCACTGCCCTCCCACCACCCTCCCCAAGATACCATTAAGGTATATTTTGTATATACACAGAACAGTTTTCAAAATGCTTTTTCATATGTGCTAGCAAAAAAACACATACTTGTTTATAAGACAGAAAAATGTTTAAGTTACAATGTAAAAGTTATTGAATAAGGAACGGACAGACGACAAGTAGGCTCATTTCTATGTAATCCTTCTATTTTAGATAAAGATATATATTTCTAGAAAAACTTTCCTTTTCCTTTCTAATAAATTGCTACAATGAATACCTATACTTTGAAATGCAAAAAATAGAAAAATCAAAATTAAGAAAAAAACAAAACAAGGCCAGTCTGTCCCTGTTCATGATTGCCTGCTTGTCCAGTAAGGCCTGGGTCCCTAGGTAAGTTATCCACTCTGCAGGAGCTGAGTGAAGCAGTGCATGTGAAATTCGGAAGGCTCCAGGAGGAACTAAATAGCGTGGACACAATAACGCGATAAAATGTCAGTCGAGAATCTGAAAAAAAGGGTAGATGTCATGGAAAAATCATTAGATATTTCTTCCGAAAACATCTAAAACAATGGGTAAATGAACCTAAATGTCCAAATCTAGATCCTACATTTCAGTTTCAGAAAATTAATTTCTTAAAGTTTAAAAGGAATGTGTCCATTCTTACAGAGAATTCTGATTATAATATTTAGTTTATATACTCTATAATTTTTGAAACCAGAAGTTGATGGCCATGTACTAGCATCTCACTTGAGATTTTTTAAAACATTTAAAAGTAATCACTGGCTATGCTAATGATTATAGTGAATTTAATATTTACATCTCTGACTCAAAAATTTTTAGGAACTCAAAAACTAAAATAATTTTCAAAAGTTTCACTCATTGATAGTAAAGAATTCCTTTTACTTCATTGAAAAAATATAGCAGCAAGGAAAAAACTATATATCCTTTAACATTCAACTATGTCAAAGATCTAAAATGGAAGATTATTTATATAGACACAAACTCAAACTCTCTTTCCACTCTACTGTACTTGTTCAAAGTGGCCCAATTTAGTGACAAATAAATTTATGATTTTTTTATCGTGTTCAATTTTTAGAACTGTACAACAAATATTTCCAAAAAGAAACATAATAGTTTTAATTAAACACATGGGTCAAATTATCTATAGTATTATCTAGACAGCTGTTAAAAATTAATGATTATGAAAGATCTTTCTTTTATATTACTTAATTATCCATATGGAGATTTTTTTTTTTACTGTAAAGTTTAACAATGTTTTATATACACAAAAGAAATGTGTTCATTCTATGTAGTTTTGTTTAGTTTATTCTGCTATGGTAGCAGTTTGAGAAAGCCTAGAGGGCAGCTCCTAGACTTAAAAATTATTCATTAGTATGAAATAACTCACTTAGGTTCTTTTACACACCTACCAAAAAAGGCAACAAAGAGAAAGGAAAAATAAAGACCTATCTTTCTGACTCTGTTTTTATTACTTTGACATATAATAATGGTCTATACGGAATTGTTTTATATGTAAAAGAGTAAAGTTCTGCTAGTCCCAAAATAATTGATGATTCAAAATGGTTTATAATTAAAGTCATAGTAAAATAAAATGAATATCAAAAATGTGTGTATACATGTTTAAGGTAAAAAATAGTAGTTTAAAATATAGTCCATAATTAGATTACAGAGAGTAAAATAAAGTATACATATACATGTATACCATAAAATTAACAGACCTATTAAAGTTTAATTTTATAAAATCAAATTGATTCATAGAGTGAGCACTATGGCATTTTCATTATAGCTTTTCTCCTGCATTTTTTGTGTCTACTGAAGTTAAGAAAAAGCACACACACAAAAAAAAAAACCTCAGAGATCTCTGAATTCTGTTATTCTCAAGACATTACTTCTGTGACTTTTGGTGCTTAGTTTTCTGTTACCTTATCTTAAAACAGAGGGGAGACATACATACTTACAGATGAATTAAGTGATAAATCTAAGATGAGTTCAAGAGCTTTAAAATGCATATTAATGAAAAAGAAGTTTTAAACACAACGCAAGTCATTTTTTCATGGAGAACTGTTGGCATTGTTTGAATTCCAAAACAATTTTAAGCCAGTAATTTTACTAAATTTCTTTTAGCACACATTTATAACAGCTTATCTATCTTACAACAGCTGCAAGATTCTTACATCTTTCCTGTGCAGAACTAGAAGCTACATTCCTAATGGGCAAAAATTTAAATACTATGTTAACTACTATTTGAATGCAACAGAAATGAATTAAGGTAAGTTTTTGTTTGTTTGTTTGTCTGTTTGGTTTGCTTTGGTTTTAAATTTCAGTATTATATGTCTAATCTCAAGAAAAATGACAAACACTGGAGAAATAACACTTAATCTTAGATGGAATGTAAGTAATAAAACGTCATTATTCCTGGAAAATGTGTATCAACTATTCACATAAATAGTGTATGTTAATAATCATCCACTAAGATACATGACTTTTCTATTTAGGAGAACATTCAAAAATTTGGAATCCAAAAAAATTTAGCACATTAATTCCTAGAATAATTTCTATAACTTTTATAGATGCCTATCATGCCTATACATGCCTATTATAATTTTTTAACTCTGACAATGACAAAATCCAGATAAGTCTCATTCTTAATGGGAGATATATGTATTGATATAATGTAACATGATAACTAATTTTAAGAATACCTCCTAGTAGGACAGGCAATCCAACCATTTCTCATGTCGTGATTGGAATATGACATTTCTGTGCGCCAACCCCATCATATGTCTTTCTGAAAAACATGCCACAAATTTGGACCAATCAATAAAGTAGTTGGTCAAGGCTAATTTATCTAAAAATAAAAATGTCAGCCAATGTAACTAAATTGACACATCCAAGGAAAAACAAAGCTTACACTAAAATAAAGACAAAGATGGTATAATGTTTATTTCTATGTGCATATAAAGTCATCACTAGTCAAAAAATACTTCTATCAATACATTAACACATTGTAACTAAAGAATAATTTCTTTCAAAAAGAGGGTGAGATGTTCACCTCTGGTTTACAGAATGACTATTGCAAACAAAAGTTAGGAATATATATTGCTTCCTAATTCTACTCAGTTAAATCTTTACTTACAAGCTTCTCCAAATAAGTCTATAGCTTGAGAAAATAATCACTTTTAAATTAACCCTTTTACAAAAGAAAATTAGCCTATCATTGCCTACGCCTAAGAAAAGTCTTGGAAAATTAAGACACTTACAAAATATAATTACATAAACAAAAATTTAAAAAATTTCTTCTAACCAAATATCTGTAATTAAGATAATTTTCCTTACCAAATCCTTAACATAATTGAACTGCTTAAGAAATAATTCAGTACTTTAACTTAAATAATTTTACTATATTTAAATAATACTTTAAAAGGAATGAGGTGTTTTGAATTTTGTGGGATATTCTAATATAAAATGTTTGTTTAGTCATTGACATACATCCTTTATGTATATACTAATAGTTTTTTCTATAATGTAATCTATGGAATTCCACGTAGATATGTCTTGTTTTTAAGAAAAGCGTGCATTGAAAGACAAATCAGTGATCATTTATAGTTAAAAATAATTTCTCATTTTATAAAAAAAGGCATAAAATTTTTTAGCACAAGTATGTCACAAATAATGCACATGTAATTCAATGTACAAAAAGATGATTTACATTCACTTTCTAAATAGAGTAACTAACACATAAAGCTGTAAATACTAGCATTTTTAGAAAATAATTTTATATGAAATTACATAGCTTCGCCATTACATTCAAGCCCTTGGTTCAAATCCAGCTAGTGTTAGTAATACTATAAAATGCTTAAGTCTTAATATAAACACTCTTCCTAAAGCTCAAAAAGATCATGACATTCTCTCATACATAAAAATTCTTTAAAATACAGTCCATCTACTAATTGTGATCTTTAAATTACCAGATATAGGGCTCAAATAACAGACATATGGTAAACCATAATGTATGGCTCAAAACAAACAGCAAAATGAGTATATTATCATCATTAGATGTGAACTTGATGAGCCATCTAGAACACCCTTCTAGTCCCAATTCAATTCACCTTAAACAGATCACTATCCCCAAAACACACTCACACATACAATCAATACTACCATTTCCCTTTTCATATTTTGGTCTTCCTAAATGCAAATAAAGACAAGTCAAACTGCCTTTTTGCACTGGGGAAAGTAATTCTGCATTTAAGAGGGATAAGCTTGCTGAACTATCACGCAAAACATAAGTATTCCTAAGACTATTTTTTTTTTACTTCAGCTGAAGGCTTATCTCATTTAAAATAAAGAGATTGAAAGTGGAACTATTCTAACTGCAAGTATAGTTTTCAAAGTTTGGTTCAGGGATTCTCACCTGGTGCCTGTCCTGGGCAAAGGTCAAAACTACTTTAATAAGAATACTAACACATTATTTGCCTTTTCCACTCTCATTCTCTGAGTATACAGTAGAATTTTTCAGAGACTACATGACCTGTGATATCATTCTGATGATTAACAAAATATATGCTTGTATATTCAAAATTCTTTGTTTTTAATTTCAAGTGCCAAAAATATCAATAGACATAACAACATAAATTAACAGCACTTTCGTATCTCAAATAATTTTTTTTCATGGAAAACCAGAAAACCTGCTAGACAAATTCTAATACAGCTATAACACTCTGAATAATTTTTAAGAGAATAAGGGTCCACAGACCAAAATTTGAGAACTACTGACCTAGAAGAAATTCAGTCCCCTCAAATACTGCTTTTAATTTCAATTAAGGGAATCATATACTATGCTCTCTCCTTCCTACTATTTGATTTTTCACAGCCCAAAGACATGTATCTCCATCTATTTTAATTATATTACACTTTTAAATCCAAAACAACCTATGATGGGCATTAAGCACTTTCGATAAGCTGTTTTAAATAAATTTGCAGCAACCTAAATTTTCATGAGAATGTTTATCTAGCACTTTATACTTCTTTAAATTTGCTTTCTTCAAGTACCAGCATTCCAGACAAACTATTTTAATCTTAATTTGAATTACTGATTTTACTTTAGTAATCATGTCAATGGTATTATCTATTATTTCATTTTAATAATCAGTAGTTCAACCCAACAGATGTATTCAATTCTTATGAGCTAATAAGCAAAAATCACAAGTGTCATTCATAATTATTTTCATGAGATATTTTCTGAATTCCAGTCAAATTCCTAAGTAACCTTATAGAATATAATCACTTTTCAGTGAAGATTTCCTCTACTTAATGGAAACTAAGATTAGCCAAAAAAATAAATATGCATATCTGCTTAAATTTTTCCCTTTGAGTTGCCAAAAACAAAAATCAACTCAAATGAACTCCAGAAAAAGGAAATCTCTTACAATTATCAATATAAGAACAAAAAGGCCAAGGCACCTGGAGAACTCTTACTCTTTCTCTCTCATTTAGTGTTTCTACTTCTCATAGTCAATATTCTTTTCTGTTACCTCATATCTCAGTTTATATATACTGAATTAAAAACTATTTCTCTCCCTTGTGGGAAGGGAGACATCTTCCTGACCCTTCTCTACAATAAAATAAGAATAAAACGTTTCCATTAGAGACCAATTCTCTACTGTATGACTACAATAAAAATTTCTATTAGGAACTTATTCAGTTTCCCAATTTCTAATTCCCAAAGAGGAATCTGATTAGTTCTTGGGAAAAGTAAACATTTTCAAGCTTTAATTTCCCCATCTTAAAGCGAGGAGATAACTTACCTCATAAAGTTGTCATAACTCAACACGTCTTAAAAGATAAGCCTGGTAGGAAAGGGAAATTTCGAGCAGGAAGAAGTGAGTATAAATGGCATGTTCATAAAGCCACAGTGGACCTGGCTAACAGAGTTGGTTTGTAAGGGCAGTCATAGGAGTGAAGCTTGCTAAGCAGAAGTCAGGCCAGGAGGGACATTGTTAACTGTGCTAAGGAATGTGGGGTTTCCACCCACTATAAAAGGAAAAATCACTGAGGGGTTTTACCAAAGAATAGGAACACAGAAGAAAAATACATTGAGAGAAAAAGGTAGACAAGATTATGAGTTCAGTTCAATTGAGTTTGGGGCAAGCTTAGTTTGAACTGAAAATTAAGGTTTATACCTAAGGAGAAGACTAAGAGAACAATTCAGCAATTTCAACATACAGGAAGTAGCTGAAGTCAGAACTCTAGCAGTTGTTAGGTGGTCCTTTCAAGCCAGTTTTTTAAAAAAAATTTTGTTGTTGTTGTTTTAGATACAGGGTATTGTACTGTATCCCAAGCTGGAGTGCAGTGGCACAATCATAGCTCACTGTAACCTCGAACTCCTAGGCTTAAGTGATCCTCTCACCTCAGCCTCCCGAGTAGCTAGAATTACAGGTGTGCTCCACCACACCCAGCCAATTTTTAAATTTTTTACTTTTTTACAGATAGGGTCTCACTACATTGCCCAAACTGATCTCAAACTTCTGGCCTTAAGTAGTCCTTAAACCTCGGCCTCTAAAAAGTGCTGGAATTACAGGAGTGAGCCACCACGCCCAGCCTCAAGCTACTTTGACCAATCTCAACAGAAACATTCATCCATCTCTTTTACCTATCCAGTTCTGAAACTTAAGTTTCATACACTGTTTATTCTTATTGTGTAATTTATCCTTATAATGTGTATTCCTTCAAAAACAAAATGCCAGTTTGGGTCCCATAATTTATCTCAAAACTCATTATTGGAGCCATTGCCTGCAGAATAATACTGATCAAAGGTACTGATGCAGTAATCTGAGTAGACTTCAAATATTCAATGTCTGTTATGTTTGGATTTTTAAATCTTATCCATACCTGTTTATATAGATGGGAAAATACATTAATTCACATATTTTAGGGGATCTTTTTACTTTAAAGGTAAATTGTTACGTATTTCTTGAGAAAATGTGCATTTATTGATATTATCATTCTGTATTTAGATATATGGGGGAAAAGTTAATTCCCAGTTCCTCAAGTAGGCCTAAAGAGTTAATTTGTGATGCTATGAAGTGAATGAGAAACACTGGTGGTTATGCATTCCATATAAATCACTAAAGGATACAGGCCTACAAGAGCAACTTTTACTACGTTGTAGCCTAAAACAACATTAGATTCAACAATTTGCTACAATAGAGGTAGTACAGAGAGTGTTAAGAATATGGGTTTTGATACCATAGTGCCCAGATTCTAATGTTGGCCCTGAAATTTACTAGCTGATCATCTCTCTGTACTTCTAGTTTCCTCATGTAGACAATGGAGATAATAACAACTACCTTATAGACATAGTGTGAGAATTAAACTAGTCAAATTATGTAAAGTCCTTAGAAGAGTGTTAGGTTCAAATGTTAACTATGGTTGTAAATTATCTTGGAACACATTATCTTCTTTTAAGTGGAGGGGTCTTTCACTGTGTGGTTTTTCAAGAATTTTATCATTCTCAGTCTGAGGAATGTGGCCTACCATTTTTCCATCATGAAATCAACACAACACTGAGTCTAGTATTTCAAGGTGGGTATCATTTGAAGGTCTTACATAAAAAGAGCTTGAACCTTCATATTCTCTCTAATTATCACTTGTGAGTAGATAAAAAAATCCAAGGGTTATCTCTAGATATTGACACAGGTAATTATTTATTAATACTTTAATGATTATCCCTGCCATATGCATTAGTTTTAGGTATCAATCATGAAAACCAAAAGGTAATAATCTGGGACCACTATCAGTTTATGTACCCTTACACCTCTCACTCATCTCTCTCACTACGTCACTGTGTAAAACACAGTACCTTATAGTGATGAATTTGAGTCATCAAGAAAAGATTATATTATCTTAATATATATTCTCTTTAAGAAGACACTTTAGAAAAATTGACTTTAAAAAATAAAAAGCTTTAAATTTAAATGAGTGACTTTTAGTTATCTAGTCTAGGTTGTTAGCTCTTCTAGTTTAAGTAAAATCTTGTTTTATTGTATACCACATCAACACCTGATTCGGTGTAACATATATATTTCCATTGCTGATGGATGAGCTCTTTACAAAGGTACTCTGCTGATATGCTGACAGCAAATTCTGTTGGAAAAAATATCCTGTATAACAAATTACCTTTCATCTTGACCAATGAAAGTATCTTTGTTGTAATCAAAAACTGTTTTTGAGACATGTTGTAAAAATTCAAGGAATAAAGAAAAGGCTAACCATCTGAAGCTTTATAAGCGGCTCCAGGTTGATGTAAGTTTTGTCTATGTGTATATGTGGTGGACAATATTAACAACTTGATTTAAGTAGTATGTAATGGGAGACATAAGATTTGACAGACAAAATAGATACAAAATTTCTTACATATCGAATGATCAATAAATACTGCACCTTACAGATTCAGGTTCTCAGTTCTGTTTCTTCCTATAAATTAACAGAAAGCCAAACTTGTCCCCAATTTCACACTGGCTACCTAAGGAAATTCCAACTATTGATATTTCTTACTATCTTGCTTTCTTTTTTTCTTAACTTTTTACCAGTTAAAATTAAGGAATGGGAAAGAATATTACTGTATTAATAGTAAAAGTGACAATGGTAGTAGTGACAAGAATAACAGCAGTAGGAATGATAAGAATAAAAAATAATGGTGGTTTTCTTTTTTTTTGAGTGTCTAGAATGTATAGGCACTATGCAAAACATTTATACATTATCTCATTACAACAATCCTATGAGGAAAATATTATTCCCATTTTACATATTGGAAAAACTGAAGTTAAATAACTTGTTCAAGATCATAAAGCTTATAAGTGGTGGAATAGAAATGCAAACCAGGTCTGTCTTTTTAACACTATTCAAAACACTGACTTCTGCTAGTATATTCTGCAGTAAAAACAAGCATTGCTTTATGCTTGTTTGAAATTGTGATAGAAATATTAACTCTAATTTGGGAGGAAAACCCCCTTATCAATTATATATAAGCAGTTACTCTAAAAAATTGCTTAACTACCAAGAGAATCTGAGTGAGCAGTGTGACACCTCAGCTATTACTCAGAACAGAATTAACTTTGGCCTTCACTCCCTCCATCCTTTACCTTTAATTGATAAGAAAACCATTTCATTTGAAACAGAAATAAACCAGGTAACATTAATTTTTAAAAAACATAATTGTTAGTTTGCTGATTTTAAAGAATTAAAAAATGGGTAACATATGATTTAGAACAGACATGGGGAAAAGAGCACTCATATACACTGTGGATGAGAGTAGAAATTGATACAACCATTCATCCTAAAAGAGAATCTGCCAATAGGTAGCAAATTTTAAAAGCAAATATCCTCTGGACCTCAAAATTTCACTTTTAGAATATATTCCCAGGAAATAATTCTGAGAGTTAAAGAAGAAAACAAAAAACGTGGCATGGCAATAGAGAACTCTTACAGGGATATTTATAATACTGAAATATCAGAAATAACCTAAATATGCAACAATAATTAATAGGTCACGCAGACCACGGCACATCAATACAATGGAATACAAAATAGATTTTAAAAATAATAATATAATCTGTATTTACTGACAAAGTAATATGAAATAGTTTAAATAAGCATAACATAAAACACAATGAGCCATTTTAATACTGAAGTAAGTACATTTATACCTCTACACATATGCATTAACAAGTCTGAAATGAAACTGACCAAATTAATAACAATAGATTATGTAGTTAGGAGAACTTTGAAAATGTACACTTTAAAGAATGCCTTTCTGTACTGTTTAAGTTCCAATCAACATATATTACTTTTATAAACAGAAAAAGGGATCATTTTCATCTTTAAAAACAAAAGAAATAATCAAGATCACTACCAAGAAGTAGCTACAAAAATATTCATTAAATCATAACACAATAAGCAAAAAACAGAAATAACCTAAATACCAAATAAACTAATTTATACATATTTCCCAGCCATGAAGAACTAATGTTCTATAAGATTATTACTTGTCTCAGGATAACATTCAAAATATATTAATAAGTGAAGTCATATATAAAGTATAACTTTTTTATAAAATAAAACATATTTATATAGAAAAGGCACTGAAAACATTCACTCAGGTATAAACAGTAATTGATTTATCTTTGGGTGGTAGATGGGTAATTTGTGATTTCTGCCATTTGTGCTTTATTGTGTTTTCCAAGGTTTCTTTAGTGAAGATATACTGATTTTGTCATTTAAAAAAATAATATAAAGAAATAAAAGGATTCTTCACCCCTCATCTACTTATACTTGAAACAACAAGTATTCTATACCCAATACTTCAAATGAAAACTATTCTGTTTAAAACACGTATGAATGATGGCTAAAAGAAACAAAAGGTTTTCTAAAATTGAATAGTCCTATTAAAATGTAAAATATTCTATAAATTAAATATTTAAGGGTTTTTTTTTAAAGACAGGTGAATGTCTGCACATTAAGAGCTACATTTAAATAATTGTTTGAGGGTAATTGAAGGTCTTCCTAAGTACCACCAGGATTTTCTGGCATAAGATTTCCTATACAAGATAACAAATCTACAATTGTGAGGCCTCACAAAACACCTAAGACTTCTGGGTGGACTACTGTCTTCAACAGCTGCAAAAGGACTGCAAGGTTAGGAAAAAAGCACTATCATACTATCCACTTACCCTTACCTTTAAAATATGACTTTACTACTACCAGTTCCTTTTCTATCCAAGTATCTCCCTGTCTATTACAAACTGGTTTTGTTCTAAGAGCTGTTTGACTCTAAGAAAAAATTTTTAAAAAAATCTTCCCAAAATTTGGCCACATCATTTATTACTTAATGATCCTTTTAAGCTATCTGTACCCCAAAATGTTTAATTATGTCATAAATGCTCATACTGTGTAGCTTAATAAATAACCCAGCTATGGTTACAATATATACAATTTGAAATATTCTAATAAATTACTTACATAAAAATTATTTTCACTAGAACATTGAAATTTTTTAAAAACTGTTTTCAAAAACCTAATTTAGAGATAGCTACTTAAAAATTAATAAATTACATATGTTAGGATATTTGTTTGACTTTATTGCATGGCCCTTCACTCACTGCCATATTAGACCACCATTACTTAGCATCATAGTCTGGAATTTAAATTTAATTTAAACAAGGGTAGTATGTGACTTGCAAGGGTCCCTTACTCATAAAGTCCTGAATATGAATGGCCTCTACCCCTACACTGAAAGTCCACAGATAATTTTCCTTTACTATCTGCCCTTGCCAATTGAGATTTAATCTCCTTTCAGCATTACTTCTTAGTCAAACTGTCAGCAAACTTCTCCAGGTAACTCTAGCCATTGTCATTCCTGGCTTCTAAAAGAGAGTGATTCAGGACCAACACAAATAAAATTTGGGACTGAAGGGGAAACAGGAAGGCGGGAAAGATAAACACCACTGAAATCAGTGCATTCTACCTTCAGCTCTCACTGCAGAAAAATCAACCAACCTAGCCTTTTCTTACATACTTTTTGTCACACATTTTCTTCATGCCCTTTACCCCAAATAGGCTCCAAGGAAATGATTTTTGGTCTTTGGGTTTCCAAAGATCCACCACTGTTATCTTTTCTTGGACTGAGTCTTCCCCAAGAGTCTTTTTATTCCTTCTCCAAGTCCCCATTTGGATTCACATAAGCTCCTGAAAAACCTTAAAAAAATATAAAAGACTTGCTCTGAACACAAGAAAAGAGAAAGAAATGCTAACATTATTTTGTGCTTGATTTAGCTGAAGAAGAAAGAAATCCTAGTCACAAAAATAGTGTATGATAACAAGAGGCTAATAATGAACCTATGGAAGAGAACAGAGATGAAGGCCCAGTGCCAGAAAATACTGAGTGTTTTCTAGGTATTTACAAAGGAAGAGTTCTTTTGGCTTTCAAACTAGAAAGCCTGTTCTCCAGATCCTGACTCCTACTCCTATGCCCCAGCTAGCACATTGCTTGAGTCACTGTCCAGGTCATTAAAACTACCATCAGAAGACAGGCGTGTGTCCTTTTCAAATTCTAAGCTAGTGCTCAGAAGATATTTTTCTACAGAAACATTCTTATAAAAGGTGGCTAGATCTCATACCATCAGCATTATAGCTCATGTAAAAGGCTATTATAGAATAGATTAGGAACCCATTACATAAAACACTCCTAGAAAGAATAAGTGTTCCTAGTCCCTCTCAACTCCAAAAAAAAAAAAAGCACAACTTGAAAAAAATCAACTCTTGTATCATTGCTCATTTGTATTTCATGAACCACCTATACTTCTAATTTCCATGTAGAAAGCAATTTCCTTTCTTCCTATAAAAAAATTAATCTCCTTTTTCTAAACTTACATATCCTAAGTAGCAGATTGCCTGACTGTAGCAGTCCAAGCCATTGCTGGAAGGCAGCCCCAATAGTAGGATGAGAGTAATTTCACACATCTTCTATTTAAGCAGTCACACATGTTATGACACTGCCCAAATGCCAAAGTATGAGCAAAGAACTTTTATAAACCTAATGAGCAAAGAACTTCTATAAACCTAAGTTCCACTTGATGAGTACCTTAAAACTAAAGGAAAATTCTAATTCTGAATTTGTTACTTCAAAGGCAGGATAATAATATAGTAACCTTTTTTTCTACCTTTAAAAACATAACTATATAAATTTTTCACTACTTTAAGGAAATACAAAGGGATGATTCTTACTCCATTATCTGTAGGCCAACTTAATTATTCTATATAACATATTCACAAATGTATCTTTTTTTTCAAGCCCTCTGACTAAAATGCTCCAATAACAATAATTTCTAAGTCAGTGCAGTCATAACAACAGTTAAAAGATAGTATTCTTCCATTTCACCATAATAAGCTAATGGTGGAGACTATGACTTCCTACTTTTAGGTCAGACTCAAGTTACTCATATTGAATAAAACTTAATCAATTGTAAACTGATAATTTCTGTCATATTTTTAAATGAAGGAAAACATTTCATATATAGTCACATCTTAGTTACTAGAGATCTGACTGTCTAATGCTCATGAGGCTTTTATTTCTCCTTCCGACTTCCACTTTTGGTTCTTTTTCACTTCTTACGCATTGAAGAGATAAAAGAATTATAAGAAGAATTATGAATAAAGTAGACAAGTCCAGGTTATTAGAATGATTCACCTAGTTCAACTTCCTAGCTGATAAATGATCCCTCCAATAATACTGAGGTACAAACAATCCCTTCCATTCAGAGAAGTGCTTGGGATCACAACTTCTTAGGAAGAAGTGTACCTACCACTTATATTTTACATCCAGCCTTGGGCATCTGGACTGGATACACATCCTTTGGGAGATGATGCAATCAATTTGAAAGCAACAGGCCAAGTTATCTACAAAAAGCAGAGGCTTAAGGCCATTTAATTTCATCACTACCTTCTGCGTAGAAGTACACCACTGTGTTGGTGAGGGAGGAATTAAAACAGACCTAGTTCTGTCATTCATTTATGGCAAGCCAACAACTGCAAAATATGCTCTTAATAGTTAAACTAAACCATTCTGCTCATTAACATTTCTGTAAGAGTTGGATAATAGCAAAAGGATTAAATCACAGGCTAGTATCAGATTTAAAGATTATCTTTCAATTATTTACATTTATATTTATATATTACCATATTATATATTTCTATTATTTGTCTACTCATTACTAAGATAAGGGTTATCATTTCACTCTTTAGCCTCAAGTGACAAAGAATACCACATATATGAAAGTGGGTGAATATCATCATTTAAAACTCTACATTATAGTCATTTAATGCTTGTCTGCTCTAGTCTCAAAGTACATCTAAAAATCATTTTGAATATCCAATAGTTAGAGTATTCACTTTATTTTACTATATAAGATTTACATAGTACAGGTAAAGGGAAACTTGATAAAATAAATCAAAAAATAAAATTCTTATTAATATGCATATTTAGTTACTATAAAGAAAAATGTATGCTTACATGATCAAAATAGATGATGAGAGATATCGTATTTGGTGGCAAAGTCTTAAAAATTAGCAAATCTAGGTAAAAGGTAATAGGAGTTCTTTGTACTATTCTTTTAACATTTATATTTTGAAATTGTTTCAAAATAAACCAAAATGTAAACAACTAAAATCAGAGTGAGAAAGAAAATACTTAAAATATTTTCTTTAATATCACCAATATTTAATAAATAATCAAGCAGCCTTAAATGCTAATGTTTCTCCACATTCTTTTGAATATCTTTTCTCCTAAACTGTGATAAAAGAAAAAAGAAATCTACCAACTCAAATATACTCTTATTAATAAAAATAATGATGGTCTTTATACTGTATACCAATATTAAAATGGCATAATCAAGAAGTTCTTAAATTATATTTACAAACACTAGATTTATAAGAGAAAAATTATTCTATGTAAAACATAAAATTCCTAAGAATGTCCCATAAGTGAGTGTAGAAAATAAGTAAAGGGAAATAATATACAATTTAACATTCCGTTCATATGACTGGCACATGTTGTGTTCCAAATGCCCTACTGATGCTATTCACTTTAATACTAAATTTTGTTCTTAGCCTGAATATCTCTTCTTTCATATTATAAACTTATTCAGATTAATATAGTGTTTGAAAGTTAAATAGTATGTCTATACTACCTAGAAATTAGGCCAGAAAAAAAAATAGTAAAAAATGAACAAAGTATCTGAAATTACTATGTAAAAGAGTGAAAACATGTGTTTATTTCATTTCATTCCTTTAAAATCAGGCAAGGAAGTCGTTATAGTCTTATGAAATAATAGTACTATCCTAGATTTTATAACATTTCATACTTTTTAGGTACTTTAAAATCTATAATCTTTAGTCTCACAAAACTTTGAACACTAGGTAAGACAGGTATCAATATATCAATTAAATAAGTTGTATACCTCTTACAATATTAAATTTAAGATAATTTATTGTCTTATTTCCAAATTTTAAAAAAGTTTTTCCATTTTATTTACAGTTTTATGAACAAAAAGATAAATAACAAATGCTACATAATATATCATGTACACTATGCAAACTGTTCTCTAAAAATCAATCAAGAATGATAATCATTTTTAGAACTGACAAACAAGGTTACAAAAATGCAGCTCATTAGAAAGTAAGGAAATAATCAAAATTTAGGAGAATAATATATTCATTAGTTCACTTTATTAGTGAAGTAAATAGATAAAAACACAATAAAAAAAGGAATTCTCATTTATCTTTCTAGAATCTATTAATATCTAGATCTATGAAATCCAAAGAAGATGGAAAAAAAAACAAACTTGAGCAACCTATTCTCAGTTTTGTTTTTTCTGAGTTTGTTATTAAAAAATTGCAGTATCTTAGTAAAATTATAAAGATTCTCTCATTTATAACTTAGTATTTTATGCTTTTGAATGATAAAGATATGTAATGGATGTATACATTTAGTAATACTACAGTAAATGAATTGTATTTATTATAGCGTAAATACACATTTTGAAATATTTTCATGTCAATAAACTAAAACACTATGATTACCCCAAACCTGCATAATTTTAACCAAATCTGTGATATCTTTCTTTTACCATCTCATTTCTTATTCCAGTACAACCAAGAGAACTTTTATTTTCTTCCAAAAATATAAACCTTGTCAAAAAAAAAAAAAGAAAATATCCTTTAAGCAACAAAGCATCAACCATATGCTTATTTAACCTCAGCACCATAGTCAGCTTCATTAAAACCCAAAAAATTGCTAAACACAGCTGAATTTAAGCTTGCTAACCTACATCATTTAGTAATTCAATTAGTATAAATCTAATGTTTTCCAAATATTTAAATTATATAGAATATTTAAAGACCAATTAACATGACATAAATCTATAAAATACTTCAGAACTGATAATATTAAGAAATATCATCTTTGATACATACAATAAATCCTGTAAGTAAATGGCCTTCATTTTTAAACATCCTAAAATGGGGACAAAACATACCTGGTGTCTACAATACTATCCTGCACACAAACGCACCTAGCTAATGTGGCTGTCTCATGATATCTATGTAAGAAGGGTCTTCAGTAATGAATTCTCTTTGAATGAGGTCCACACAGGCATAATCTAAACATGATGTATTATGATTCACAGAAAAGTATATATTATGAAATCTAATAAAGCTCTACCCTTAAGAAAGATTAAGACTTTCAGTAAATCCATGCTTGCTTACTTGACATACTGTTATTAAAATACTTTGCCAGACAAATATGTGTTTAAAAAACCATCAACAATGGAAGAATTAGATTTGAAATATAAACCATTTTTATATGGTAACACCAATTTTAAATTCTAATTTCTCAGGAAATAACCCCTACAACAATAAATTATTTCTGTTCTAGATTACAAATTTAGCCTAAAAGATACTTACTATATGATTAATAAAATGCTATCTGTCAAAACACAAGTGCTAACCACCATTGTACAGAACCTTTTAATAGAGCTGGCTCTCAAAAGTATATACATATAAATGACAGCTGTCCTTATATATAAGCTGTAAAATTTTTAACATGAAATATCAAAACAAAAAAGTGAGGGAAATATTTAAATTCAGAAAATAAAACTTATTTCCTGCATTCAATGATGCCTATTTATTATTAGACAAACTAGATTCAATAGTTTTAGCCTTGTCAATCAAGTAGTCATTTTTAAACAGTACAATAATATTCTAAATACAATAAACAAGTCATGTCTTAGATAACAGTATACCAGAGGAGATCTTAAAATAAATAGCATATGCTGGAAATTATACTGTTGATTTTTTTAGAGATCAGTAATCATGAAATCATACCAAATTATTAAACCACTACAAAGTTTAAGTTATTGCAAACTCAATTAATTACATGAAACAGCGGTTTTAACACTGATCCAATATAATTTTCTCTATGTTTTAAACAATTAGTTGTTTATATATTTATAAATTTGAGTATTTGTCACATTTTAAATTACTTACAATAATAATTTCAAAGTATATTCAGGTGAAAATTGTACATAATAGTCTCAATTTCTAGTTCTGAGTTACACATCTATGAAGCCCCAAGAGGTATTAAGTCAAACAGGTGCAATACTAATTACTAACTTTTTTCTGTATTATGTTTTCCATTATAAGTTTTTTTAAAAATATGTAAAATTAACATATTAGTTCTCTGGAAATTAAACCTATATATATTTATTTGTTTGTTAAAGTCATACACCTAAAATCTTGATCATAACTTTAAAAAATCTGTTATGAAGAGCATTTTTAATGATGCCATTAATTTTTCTACAATAATCTGCTAAAAATACTTTAAGTATTATGATATAAAAATGAAGATACAGAATGCTAAAGGATACCTAAGTACAACAAAAAAATTCCAAACATCTTAATAATGCCAAATTCATGAAAAAATGATACCAATAGGCACATCATACTTATAGTCATATTAAAAATATTATCTTAAAACAATGTAATTAAATACCTATTCCAAGACCTATATAGAATTTCAGTTGCCAATCAAATGGAGCAGCATTATTTAGTGTAAAACTGTGTGCGACTTACAAATCAAGCGATTTAAATGTAAATGGATTTAAAGTTATACATGTATCTTTCCATGTATCTGCAAATAAATAATTATATAAGACTTTACTGTTTTTATTGGAATTCACATTTGCCAACATAAGAGCCTTAATGGATCAGTAAGTAAAGGTAAAATTATACATGGTTTTGGCCCAAAATGACTTTTCTGAAACAGTTCACAAAACATTTCAATGTGTATTCATAATATAAAATAACATATTAATAGACAGCTATAAAAACTGTAAACATTTTTCCTTCCTCACAAATGCACATTAAGGTTTCTCGATATAGAAGTGAAAAAGAAAAAACATGCACACAACGAAAATGTCCTGTGTTCTTAATAATCAAAAAGTTCGTTAAAAAATTAGTAATGAGCTATACCCAGCATATCATACGCAATAAAACAATAACACACCCAGTAACTTAATGTCTTATACATTTGGTTTTTGCCCTTGCTACAGCTTTGTTGAAGCAGTCAGTAAGACATACAGATATCAATCAAAAAGTATTTACTAACCTCCTATTATACACCTTTCGCTGTGCTAAATGTTAATACATTTGTAATTATTTCTATTTTGATTGCTAAATAAATCTCAAATAATCCAATACTGTCAAAAAATTTGTATTGAGGAAAAAATTTCCTCAATAACCAATGCACATAAAAATCTTGAAATTTTTAGACAAAAAGAACTAATTTTAAATATTAATGGCATTTAGTATCTTTTACTATTTGTACATATTTTCAAATATGGAATATATTTTGATTTTTCCTCATCAAAACTGTGTTTAATTAAGCATTTCTGGTACTGTATACAACCATAAATAGTTAACAGAAAACTAGCCTAATTGGTAGGCTTGATAGAATTAACAGCATACAAGATAAAGATATAATATGATGCTTTCAAACAGTGAAATGTTTAATATTCCCATCCATGGCATCCAAAATTATAAGCCCAGCAAGTGATGGTTATGAAAACAATTGTCTAACCTCCATTATATTTATGATAGGATAATTGCCATTAATATCTTAAAAGCTCTTTTAACTTTCCAGTTTTAAAAATCACCATGGAAATTAAATATTCATTTAAAAAATAAGTTATAGCACAACCCAAAATCAAGGCCAAACCCAACTATGACTGACTATGACTGATTTCACACAGCTAAAACATTCTGCTTTTTCTATTCCCCTGAAAGACACAAGGTGGGGACACACAGCACTGCCTTCCAATGGTTTTACTCTACACATACAGACAACAACAACAAAATATTTTAAATAAGCCATTTCACTTAAAAACTTATCTATCTTCCCTGTAATAGTGTAAAATTATATAACCAACCTAGTTCTTGACATTGATCATTCTAAGTACAGGGTAGGCAAAATTAGCATTAGAAAAAGAGCAAAAAAACCAAATCATTCCCATTAAAACATTATTTAGGTACTTTCTTTGAAATTTTTCTGGATATAAAAATTATCAGTATGGTATTATACCTATAGTGAAACAAAATTTAAATATCTTATTTCTAGGATTAAAGCATTTGCAATTTGGTTGAGGCAAGCAACTACCATTACAGGGAAGATTATACCTAATAAATTTTAACTATGAACTGCAATGCAAAATGTATTAACAAATGAAAACAACTTGAATTATTTAGTATTTTTCAACAGAATTTACTTTATAAAACATGTGAAATAATGTGAAGATTTTAATGTTTTCCTATCAGAGTTAAATTAATACTTCTGAAATAATTTAAAATATTTTATTTTTAAATTAATGCAAACTAATTTTTTATATTGTATATACCCCTAAGAATAATATATTTTAAGTGGACAGAAATCAGTAATCTAAATGTAATTACTTTAATTGGAGAAAATTATCTCTAAGAAAAACAATCCAATTTGAAGTTTATGATAACTTTTACTTCTGAAATTTAACTATTTTTAAATACATAACTTCTATTACTAGAAAAACTAGGATAATTATAATACCTCTACAATCTAGGGTAGATATCTCCAAAAAGTCAACAATATTTTGTCTCAAATATGTGTATTTGAGATGCATGCAATGAAAAATAAGTTTATCAAACATTAGCTGAAATTCTTTCCTAAGGTCCAAAAGTGACCTACTGGCCTTGAATATTATTTCTATGACGTAGAAAATTATTCAGTTCTGGTATTTCTTTTAAAAAATCTATTCCCTTACCTTAAAAAGCTTTTTCTAAATGAAAATATAAGTTTCTTTAGAACCTTTGGCATTGCAAACTTCTCTCTTCTTACTACCTTGAACATATTTCACCATTTTCAAATTATCAATCTTCTCTCCTTTTCTTTTACCTTTGCTTTTGTTCCTTTCCTTACCTTTTCTTTTATGCCCTTCTTTGTTTTTGTCTTTTCATATTTCATTGTTTCTTTAAGCCAGCAGCATAAAAGACCAAAGTGGCCTACATCACCAGGTCTGAGATAGCTATAAAAAATAAATTCTTACTATTTTTAAGAGAAGAAAAACAAGCCAGTTATCATCTGGGAAAGGATGAGGGGATTTTCACCCACTAGACAAGCCTGTCCAATAAAACTCAGACTTGAATCAAGTGATTATAACTTCTCATGCACACACATAGAGCTCTTGGAAAGCATCCAAAAATTTTTTTTTGGTCTCTTCTCTCCTGCCTAGAAAAAAGAATTAAAAATATAGAAAAGAAAGGGGGACTGTAATAATTCAATCTCTTTCACAAGTCTATTGAACATGAAAATGAAATCTTTTTAAATGAAATCTTTATAAGCTAGGACTTTAAGTGTTTTGACAATTTTTAATTTCATTTAAACATTTAAATCTGAGGGAAGGTTTAACTCTGTTTTCTACTTCCCACAATGTTTGCTCCAATTAATAAAAGTATCAGTTACTAAATATGTAATTGCTAGATTAGTCAAGAATGAAAATCCTAATTTTATAATTAAAAAAATCACCAAAGTAATTGTATAAGCCTTTAATAACTTGATTTTCAGCATAACATCCTATTTGAGTAAGTTATTTTCAAGCAGATTTTTCTTAAAACAAATTAGTTTTGTAGCAATTTGTAGATAATGATTTTAATTTCAGAAAAATCATAAAAATTTATTTGAAAAAAAAAAGCACAGGTTTAATGCCTATCTGCAAATAAAGCCTTATGCCAAATACCTGAAGTTAAATAAATTATCACCAACTAGGAGAGGTGTCCTAAGAGTATATATTCAATAACATATCTAATAACAGTAATTTTTATGTTGTCTAACAGTTGCTTATAAAAAATTACTAGTACTACTTACCTATCATATTGCATGTATGTACTTATTGTTGTAGTTATGTTAAAATCCATAACAATATTCACATTTAAAATCTTTAATTACTGAATAATATTAAAATACTGAGTTAGAAAAATTAAATATCAAAGTGTCTATAGCTACAGATATATTCACAACTTTTAAATATTCTGCTGCTTATTTGAGAACAGAAGAGTAAACAAAGGAACTTCTTTCCAAGTGCTGACCAAATCAGGCGCATGTCTTTTATTGGTGCAGATTCAAAAGAACGGCTATAACTTCTCCTCACATTTTCTTCATGTAAGAAATGGACACTGAATTATAGAATGTAGCACTGGTGTTGAATGCTATTCTATAAGAGTACATCCACATACTATTGTCCTGACCATGTTCCAAAGTCCCTGGTATTATACCAAGTTTTTCAATATATGCCGCTATTGCTCCTATTAGCTAAGCATATGCCAGTCCAATCAGAAAGTACTCCTTGTGTTTTTCTAACTATAACTCAAAATTCAGTCGCCAAACAAGGAAAAATATAAACATAAATAGATTTTTTAAAAACAAGAAAAATTTCTGCATGGCAAAAGTGCCAGAGGCAAAGTCTAAAGCCAAATGAGAAACTGGCAAAAAGATTTACAACTCCTATCACATACAAGGAACTAATATCTCTAATATATAAACAGTGCCTAGGAACATAGAAGAAAAAGATTAGCAACTCAATAGAAAGGATGAACAGTAACAGTAAAAGAAATCCAAATGGTTTTTAAACATGATTCCCAATCAGATTCATAATGGGTGAAACAGAAATTAAAACTAACTCAGATACCATTTCTTGCCCATCAAAATGACAAAAATCAAATAGTTTAACACCACACTATTGGCCAAAGTGTGAGAAACAAGCACTCTCAATCCATTGCTTATATGAATGCAAAATGATATAAGCTCTAACTAAGAAGGGGAATCTGGCAATATCTACCAAAATCACAGGTGCCTGTACCCTCTGATTGACAATTTATAAAACTGACATGACAATTCACATACTAGCAAAAGAATGGAACATTCTAAGTGTCCAACAATCAATTGGCTACTTATGGAAAGAATTAAGCTACCTCCAAAGAATAGTCTATGATGCCACAGTTACAGAAGAGAAGAGAAAAAAGAAAGCAATCTTATCAACCCATTATGAGAGACCTGTTAAGGGGGAAAAAAAGTGTGGTATATATACTAATATAATTTTTGTATAAATAACATGCTGTCATTTGTATAAATACTATCTACTTTTTCTATAAGAAAAGGAGAATATACAATTCTATTTTATCATATTTTCATACAGAAACACTGATTATATAGAGAGAGCAATGGAGAAGATGGAGATGGGTAAGAACAAAATTTCTTAGTTTGTATTTTTTTTGAAGAATTTTATTGTTGAACCATAAATCTTTCCAAAAAATAAAACAGAAAATGGTGACTTCACCAGATATTAATGGTAAACTACTACTTTAGCTCTCCAATTCATCTGTTATATTTCCATCAATTCTTGAGTAAGAGTGCCCAAACAGGGTGATAAGGTAGCAAATGCCATACCAATCCCTGTACAGTCACTAAAAATATTGAGAACTTACTGTATGTAAGACTCCTCCAAAAAAAGACCAAGCTCCAAAAACTTATTTAATGTCAATATAACATGGCCAGTTTATAGTTAGACAAAGTTTACTATGTACACTGAATGTGACCAATAGTGCTTAACAAAAACTGACAGAAAGGACCCACAGCTAACACTGTATGGTGTTAAATGGTGAAAAACTAAAAGCTTTTCCTCCAAGATCAAGAACAAGACAAGGATGCTGGTTTATGCCACTTCTATTTAACATAGGTCTAGAAATCCTAGCCAGAGCAATGAAGCAAAAATAAAATAAAATGCATATAAATTATTATAGAAAGGAAAAAATAAAATTATCTCTGGTCACACATGACATGATCTTACAAATAGAAAACTCTAAAGATTCCACATAAAGAAACTGTTAGAACTCATAAATGACTATAGCAAAGCTGCAGAATACAAAATAGACACACAAAAATCAGTTCCATTTCTAAACACTTATAATGAATAATTCAAAAAAGAAATTTAGAGAACTGCATTTATAATAGCATCAAAAGCAGCAAAATACTTAGGAATAAACTTAACCAAGAAGGTAAATGACTTGTACGCTAAGAACTACAAAACATTGCTGAAAAAAATTAAAGACACAGATGAATTGAAAGACATTCTGTGTTGCTAGATTGGAAGATGTAATATTGTTAAAAAGTCAATACTATTCAAAACAATATACAGATTTAATGCAATCACTATCAAAACCTCAAAGGCATTTTTTGCAGAAAAGAAAAATCCATTCTAAAATCTCTGTGGAATACAAGGGACCCCAAACACTAATCTTGAAAAACAAGAACAAAGTTGGAGATCTCACACCTCCTGATTCCAAAACTTACAAAGCTACAGTAATAAAAACAGTATGGTACTGGCAAAAAGACACATAGACTAAATCGAATACACAGTCCAGAAATAAACCCCTGCGTATAAGATCAAATGGCATGTTTGACAAGAGTGCCAACAAACACCCTTGGTCAAAGGGACAACATTTTAAACAAATGGTGCTGGGAAAATTGAATATCCACATGCAGAAGAATGAAGTTGGATTACACCACATATAAAAATTACCTAAAAACGGGTCAAAGACCTAAATGCAAGAATTAAAACTACAAAATTATTGGAAGAAAATATAAGGCAAAACCTTCACGACATTGGATTAGGCAATGATGTCTTAGATAACTCCAAAAGCACAAAAACCAAAAGTAAAAGTAGATAAGTTAGATTACATCAAAATTAAAAACTTCTGTGCATCAAAGCACACAATTAACAGTTAAAAGTGAATCTATGGAATGGTATGAAATATTTGCGAATCATTTATCTCATAAGGGGTTAATATCCAGAATATAGAAAGAATTTCTACAACTCAATAACAGCAGAATAACCCAGTTTAAAAATAGGCAAAGTTCTTGAACAGATATTTCTCCAAAGAAAATATACAAATGGCCAAGAAGCACATGAAAAGATGCTCAGCATCACTAATCATT
>VBSM01002608.1:47127985-47150484 GCA_008086735.1 Cheirogaleus medius
TGACGCCACGGCACTCTAGCCCGGGCAACCAAGTAAGACTCTGTCTCAAAAAAAAAAAATTTCTCCATATTTGTGAATACAATAAAATGGAAGATGCAAAATGCAATAGACCAACATATAGATACTACGTACTTAATCTAAAGATCTGAAATAGCTTACTTGAAAATATAGCAGAGAATATCTTCAAAGTGAGTTTTAAATAATATCAAGTTTAAGTTCTGAAATATACTTCTGTTAGATTAATTTACTCAATTACATCCCTCTTAAATAACACATTAAAATATCTTCTAAAGCACTAATTCTACCAGTTCATCAATGACCTCATTAGAAGTGTATATGATTAAAAATAAGTAAAAAACTAAACAATTTATTGTTTAGGCATATATACATAAGTAACAAAATGGGAAAGTATGAAAAACATAAAATTCAAGTTAGTGGTTATTTCTGGTTACCTCTGATTACCTCTGAAGGGGAGTCAGTCATAAGAGAAAGGAGGAGTACATAGGTTGACAAAGGTTATTGGTAATATTCCAGCTAATAATTTGTATAGAGAGTTCTGAAGTAGATGTTAAACAACTTTTAGGTAAATTAACTTTTATAATGAAATAAGATCAATTATGATAGCTGATCATGAACCAAAGATTAGGACTAATAAAATTCTATGTTGCTGAAGTCCATTTTGAAACAAAAATTGACATTTACTTGCAGAAATTCATCTTTCACAAATATTTCTTTCCAACATCAATATTAAAATATCAGCAAACCCCATTCTTTTTTTTTTTTTTTTACAAATATTCAGGTTGAAGGAAAGATTGGAAGGATGCCCACAGAAAACCAAAACCCAAGCCAAAATCATTCTCCTATCTAAATCAGAGTAATATTACTATATTAGTTTCAAGTCAGTATCCTTCAGAGGCAGTTCAAGGCAAATACGTTAAAAACAATCAAAAACAAAAAAAGGAGTCTAATTATAGATTATGAAATGAATCTATATTAAGGTATCTTAAACTTCAAAAAGCTCCAAAAATAAATACAAGATTTTAATTTAGATGACATTTCATACCAAATAAAATGATTCAAATAAAAAATTATAACACATCTAAAAAGTCAAACTATCTTAAAATGAGAACCTAAGCAAAATGTATTTAACAATAATTTATTATAAGCAGATTTTGTTCAAAAGTTAAACTAGAAATATCAGTGTAAGTATGTTCAATATGTTATTCTGAAATTTCCCAAGCATAAAATATATTTATAGCTAAAAGTAGTCTATAAGCCAAATATTAATTTATTGTGAAGATAACACAACATAATATCTAATATTTTTATATTTATATTTCTAAACATATAAAAGATGAATAATTAAGTTACCTAAAAGTATCAAAAACAAACATGGACTTCATGCAAAGATGAATAGATAGACAAATTACTAGATTAAAAATCACTTTTAAAATGCTAGGATATTAAGAGTCTTTATTATTCTGACTGGAAAATAAGTAATTTCAAATAAACTCTTACTTCCAGAATTTTGAGGACAAAATTACTATAAACTATTTAGAAAACTTAATAAAATGCAACAGTATTTAAAATACCAAAGGTTGAAACGTTGAAATTTTTGCTTTTAATGTAAAGTAAAACAGCATAACTGATATTTTTAGAAATTTGCCTCAATTGAATTTACCCTCACAGCAAGCTAATGAAAGCTAAAAATATCATCCTTCTCCTGGACTTAAGTCACATATCTCTAAAGATGAAAGAGCAGGGAAAAAGAACCATATATACAAACCCCAATCTCTTTAAATTTTCTTTCAACTGACTTGGTTAGAAAGGGTTACCTTAAAAGAAAATATAATAAGTACTTAGGAGCAAAGAGTTAATTCAAATTTATTTGAAATTACTTAGCAAGGTAACTTTCAAAATTTTACTATGAGAGGACCTACTATGTGTCAAGTTCAGTACTATGCACTTTGTATCAACCATTATAATTACACAAATGATCTGATTAAAGTTACAATTAGATGCCTGAGAAATGTAAAGTTCGGTGACTTCTAAAGCCTGCCCAATACTGTATTGAAAACTTGCTAGTTTCTTAGTACTATCTCTAAATTTATATTGATAAAGTCAGATGGGTAAGATTTAATATTTTATTCAGTAGAAAATGACTTCTATAACTTCTAGGTAATTAGAGTAAAAAATTTAAACACCCAAATTGCCCAAGAACTGGGAAGTAAAAATCTTCTGTACTCCAGTTAAGCTTCCATTCTGACTTCTAATTCACTGTACATCAAAGAAAATCAACTTGCCCTGACACATAAGGACTATTCCCTTCAGTGATCAGGCAGGTGTTGAGGCCAGAAAGAGAGCCTATTTTCCACAGCCCTTTACCTTGTTTGATCACTGGTTACTTTTGATCTGACACTGCCCTCTCTCTAGTAATGACTTCCCCCTCATAGACCCTACCTCACATCTGTCAGAAAGAATAAAGGGCATCAAACTGAGACCTGACAACGCCTATGGGCCATGCGATGTGCTGCCAACAGAATGTTCCCCAGCTCCCACAATTTTCAATTCAGTTTCTTTTGTTCTGGTAGGTACAGGGTTAGGGTACCAATGACAGCAGAAAGGATTATGCACCAACTGTGAAACCAAGCCTTCTTGAATGTGTATCTTTTATCTTTGCTTCTTCATCTTCTTAAATGCTGCAAACTTCATGGTGGTTACTACGAAATACATATTCAACAAGTGCAATAGAAAGTTTGTTTAAATCCTTTCCAGGAGAAAATAAAGGACTCGATGTATTGTAATTCAACTATAAAGCTTTAAGGAAAAAGTTCCAAACCCATAGTGTGAGATTAGTAAAGGCCAGCAGTCAAAGAGCATGTTAATATTAAATGAAACCACATAGTTTTACCAAGACCACTACTTAGTAGGTATTGCCATTCACTGTATAAAAAATAGAAAGGTCCCTTAAAACAATGCACATATTCACAAGATGCAATCATTTCGATTGTTAAATTACAGATTGTCACACTAATCTCGCATGAGAATAAGTTAGTATTGCAAATAATTTCCACTAGTCTTGTTTTAATAATGTGGTGAGTATATGTAAGCTTTTTCTTATGGTATCTATAACAATCATTCTTAAATGTTAGAAATTAGAAAAAAATCAAAATCAAATCAAATATCATTTTAGTACCATTTACTTATAATTTTTCAATTACCATTAAAACATTTTATGAATTCTTAGGTATAAATACCCTCCCACCACACACACACACACACACACACACACACAATAACTGATGCCTCATTATCAGGCATGCAGTAAACGGATTTGCAGAAAGCAGGTTTAGGGGCCTTTTAAGATCACTTTCAAGGGCAATAAACCATTTTTTTTAAGAAATGGGGCTTTCCTTAACATTTTAAAAGTAGGATCAGAAAAGGAAACTGCATGATCCAGTAAGATATACATGTAAATTTCATGTAAATTTAATATTATAATGCATAAAACAAATAATCTTAGACATGTACATATATTGATAGAAGCTCAGAGGTGGAGGGTAAGCATTAAGGTGATTACAAGTTGATTTTAATAACTGGAGGAAGTGAGTTTCTACAATATTTGAAGAAAGATATGTCTTGATAGAAAGAAAGGAGGAAGGTACCCATGTCTAAAGAATTAACCTGTGACACTAGGCAAATGCACATAATAGACTGAAAATGATTTACAACTATGGATGACCAGATGTGAAATACCTCCTATTCTTATGCTGATCAACAATTAGCATAATTATATTCTATTAAAAAAACTGTTCTTGAGTCCATAATCTAAAAACATCATAATATAAAGTATATTAGAAAAAAAGTGATTGATATCACTTCTAAATGAAAAAAACATAATTTAATCCAAGGATAAACAATACAGTTGACAGCACCAATACTTGCCCAATTTTTTTTTCCCTCAAATTGTCCAAATGTCACTTACCCCTCCAAGAAAATAAAAATACAAAGTGCATTATTCTAACAAGATATCTATGCTGTTTCTTGGGCAGTCTTTCCCCAATTTTTGATTCTATAAAACCGTTACAACATATTAAAGAAAAAAATAATAATAGAAAGAATTAAAGAAATCAAAAACCAAGAATTTTATATAAAGTAGTAAAAACAAAACTCTTATGAGTATGATTTCTGCATGGTATTTTACTCAAGGCATGTAATGTCAGTGTTCTGAATGAAACTTAACATTAGATCTGCTTGATACATTTCGTTGACACCAAACAACAAAGATATATATCAAATATTGTATTTAATCCCTTTCTAATTGCAACAATAAAGTCAAGCTCTTCTAAACAAACTCAACCATAGAAGCAACTAGTTAACTTTAATCTTTTCAAGAATCAGGTAATTAAAGTATGACAAAAGAAAAGAGACCACACTTTTTAGCAGTCTTGAGAGATTTTTGTTAGGGTTGTCTGAAAGCAGAAGTATGAAAATGCATTGATGGAAATACTGAAACAAACCAAAAATCCTCCATAGGATGTAAACCAAGAAATAAAAATATATAATAGGTATTTTACATTAAAAAATTTTTAAACCATGAGTTTCAACTTTCACTTTTAAGAAATCATTTCCTAAAAACTACTTAATTCTTAAAAAGGACAAAATTATTTGAAATTGTATTAATCATTGCCATTATTCTGATATGAACACTAATAGTCACTTGACCCCACTATAAAATAAAGTATATTTCACCAATTCAGTTGTTAATATAAATTAAATCTGTTCTAAAAGCTATACTTTTATATACACATTAAAGTATAAATAATCATATTTAAAGTTACTGACATGTGTCTCACTTAAAAGATAATTTTAAAAGAAACTCTTCCTTGTTTCAAAAAGAATTTTTTCAGAACTAAACCAAGAGGCCTTGAGTATATAAATGGTTTCTCTTCACTGGCAGTCCTTTTCAGAAAATTTATAATTTTCATATAGAAAAAAATTCATTTTTAAGAAGTCCTAACAACTATCCATTTAGTCAAAACACTGAAGAATATACACTCAGTTACTATATACAGATTTTTTTAAAAGGCAATCTCATCCCTGTTTTAAGGAGTTACACTGGGAGGCATTACTAAACTAAAACCCTCAAACCTACAACAAATTATCAATGGACTAATAAAAACTGATTAAATACAGGAAGCTCATAGAATATGGGAAAGTACTAAATGTGGAAGAATTCGTAAAGAATAACTGAGAAACAATAATAACAGCTGAGCTTGAAGGTAATGAACACATACTGGAAGAAAGTAAGGTGATAAGAGGAAATGAAGAAAAATGGACAAGTAGAGAAAGTATTGAGACATAGATTAGTAACTGGAAAAATCTTTGAAGTGAGCCACTACAGATTTCTGAAATGATGAAAACAGTATTTTAGTAAGAATATTCCTAGGTTGTAGCTATGATAAATAAAACTCAACCTTTGGAAACATCTTAGTTCACAAGTGAATTCAGAGGAATATACAATATATCTTTTAACTTTTCACACTGTTTTCCATTAAATTCTTCACTAGTAAGCTTAAAACAATTACAGTTTATAGAATGTATTCTAGAGTACATAATGGAACTGCCTACAATTACACATGATTAACAAAAAGACTTATTAGTGTATTAATGGAAGAGGGGTATATGTATATACATAATTGTGTCTTGCAACAACTTAAAACATATGAAATATCAAACTACAAAATTATCTTCAAATATTTAAAGTAAATATTAACCTAGTAAAAAGACAGAGAAATATATTTTGCTTCCTCATTCAGAGTATAAATCACAGCATAACCTAATTCTATCATGTTTTCAAAGAAGTCAAAATGAAAAGCTAGCAGAACATGATGCAAATAATTTTATAATCTCTAGGCATTCACATGAACATTTAAACAGTAATAAATATAAATATATGCTTTCCTCTTTATATTCTCCAAAATATACAAAAGAACATAAAATAATTATCTAAATACAACTCAATTAAAAAGACTCTTATTTATAACTGCTTTTCTTTGGATTACAGATTCTCAATATATTCGTTTATATATCTTATTAAAATGAATAATAAATATCTAGATTTTATACTCTAATCAAAAATAGCCAATGAAGAACTGGCAACAGACACCACAAATTTTCTACTCCTAAACTCTTCTGAAGTACTTCTACTATCATGCTTTAGAAACCAAAACTAAAGAAATACAGCAGACATTAAAAAAAATACTATAATTTTTTCTACAACCTAGATGTGGTTACACAAAATAAGATGCAATAGAAGAGTTAAAAAAAAAAAGTAAATATCAAAATAGTACAGCTTCATCTGGCTTTTAAACTTCTCAGCTACTAAAATTCAGAAGGTACAGTCAAAGAAAAAGAATTCATCCCAACACTCTCATGACTATTCATCCTTCTACTGCCCATCAGGCGACTTCGTGTTCAAACCTTTAAAAAAAAATTTCAAAAAGACAGCAAGGGAAGATAACCTACATAATGCAAGTAAGTAAAATCTGCAGCACTAATAGGAACAGTACTTACCACACAGGTTTAGATAGAAACACAACCTGTATATCTTTTCCCTGAAGACAGGGTCGCCTGGTGAAAGCACAGGTGGCATAGGACTTTCATGATCTTGTGTCTTAGTGATAATTACTGCAATAAAATGATGGGAAAAGTGCATCCTATGACCTGGAAGTCAGATTTAACTATAGTTTGTAAACTATATTCAGAAAGGCAAATCAAGAAAGGAAAGAAAGAAAGAAGGAAAGAAGGGAAGAAGGGAAGGAAGGAAGGAAGGAAGGAAGGAAAGAAAGAAAGAAAGAAAGCAAGCAAGCAAGCAAGCTTGTTCTCCAATTCTCCTCCCCTTAAGCCTAATCACTAAAATAATAAATGGGATTAAGTCTTGGATATCCTAAAATCCTAGCACCACATTGCTGTGGAGAAAGGAAAGCATAAGCCAAAACTTCTTCCTAGATCCAAACAATACATCTCACTTGTTGACTGCAGGTTAGAAAGGTAGTTGAGGAACATATGCTCATAAATGATAGGTTTAAAGGACTCCCAGCATCCCACTGCCATCTAATCTTATAAAATTTCTATTTTCTAAGCCTAATGATTCAACTTCCTCATCTCAACCTACTATCTCCTGCCAACACTGGAGCACAACCCAAGATTGCACTTTAACACTTATATCTGATTTACTTCAAATCTTTCTGACTTTTTAATATGTTGTCCTAAAAGAAAGTAAATAAAAATTAGATTTAAAGACTTAAACTATAGAATATATATACATGTGGAGGAAAAAAGAAAAACAGCAAAACAATTACAACACTAAGGATAACCTACCAAGTATAAATTTTACCTAAAGCAAGTATTCTAAATTTGATCAAGAAAAAAATCTTTTTTAAAAAAAGAATTCATAAATACTATTTGAAGTCTATTTTTAAGTATAATAAATTCTACATTATACACATTGGGATATCTTTACCAGAGTTTTTAATACTAAGCTACCTTCCTCCTGAGATCTTCTTTGCATTGGCAATCTCCTATCATGAGTTGATGAGTCCCCAGAGTTTGTGAACTAATTTTAATATTACTAAACTAATATAAACTAATATAATTAGGCAGGTAAATTTACTAGGTAAAAAAAATTAACAAATCCCAAAGAAAAATTATCTGGATATTATCCAAGTCACTGCCTGCTTTCCATACAACACTAGTACACAGGAAAAGAAAAAAATCTATACTCACATACATTCATTCTTTATTGCTTTCTATGCCTTTCAAATGATAGAACACAATTCATTTATGGTCCTGCAAAGATATCTGATAGATTAAAAAAAGATAGTCTTAAGAGAAAGATACCAATAGATTAAAAAGAAAATGAAAGGATAAAATCTAGCAAAGAATTTATAATGAGTGAAAATGTATTTATTCTTCAGATTGAAACTACTCTGTCAAAAAAACTCCTGTTTTTAATTAAACTGTATCTTTCAAATATGACTTCAACAAAATAAAATCAATTTTATTAACAGTAAAAATGTACAAATCAACATAATTCTGAGAAAAAGAAACTATATTCTATGTGATCAGAACTGCATGTTGTCAAAGACAATTGTCCCAAAAAAACACTCCTTGAGTACATTAATGACTTTGACTGAATAAATATGATACACAAAGAATGGCATCATTAATATGGTAACCAGATCAAAGAAATTTTCCTACTTGAAAAGTCAAAAAAAAAAAAAGATTGACTGTTTGTTCTTTAAACTATTTTAAAGTTTTTATTTATATACTGAAATGAATCTTCTTTTTAAAGTGTCCCTCCAAAATACTTCAAGAAATACATTTTTTAAAGGATGTTCAATTTAGTAGTAACTCATTTGTCGTTAAACCAACATTTATTGAATATCTATTATACTCCAACACTCAGATTTAAAATGGATGGATTCTAAAAGGAATGGATGATCAGGTAACTCAAAGGAGTTGACAATCCATTAGCAAGATACATCTCTAAAGCATGATTTCAGTTACTAATAGCCATTTGGTATGATCTAGTAAAAATTGGAAAATGTACATGTATAAGTACCCTATAATTACACTTCTAAATAGATATGCTAGAGAAACTCTTACAGATAACTACAGGAGACATGCACCAGGATTTTACTGCAACATTGCCTGTGACAGTAAAGCACTGGAAGCAATATAAAGTCCTTCATTAGGGAATAAGGAGATATATACATATGATATGAAAACTAACAAAAAAAAATAGTTACATATTCATTATGGCTAGTTCTCAAAACTAAAAGTAAAAATACAAATTACAGAATGATACATACTTTTTAAGACCAGATACTTAACCATACGACACCAGATGTAAATTATATGTGACCACAAACTAACCAATACCAAATGGCATGATTAACAAAATGCTAAAACTGTCAATTTCTGGGCGATGGCCTTTTGGGATATTATTATTCTTTTTGGTATTCTATATTTTTCTTAATTTCTCAAAATTAAAAAAAAAGACCCAAAAACCTTATATTTCACATTTGCTGAAATCCTATGCTACAATCCTTATTATGCAGACTTCCAAATTCCATAGTATGATGCTGAAGAAATTTCACAAACCAGTCCTTCTGCTCCAGAACCCAAATATGAACATTTCCCCCACTACCCAGCCCTATAAACTTAATGTCACTGTAATATCCACCACTTATTAAACATTCCACATATTTTCCTGCTGCCTTATCTTTGTTAATGATAACTGCAATCACCTTCCCTCCAAAAAATGTTTGCTTTCATAATCATATCACTATACATCATTCAAGACTCAGTTTAAATGTCACCTACTATTTATATGATTTTCTCATCCCCCACTTGTCCCTCAATAAAAATAACTATCTTTGCAATTGTTGTTTCCATAGCACTTAACACCAGACCAGGATCTCCTCTCTTTGGCAGTTTAACTCTTATCTAATTCCTCAACACCTCTCACAGTGCTTGGCCCACAGTAGGTGTTCAAATGTTAACATTTGAAACAAGTATTAAAGAACAGAGTAGAGAGTTATCAGTTCATGAACCCATTAAAATTTCCATTAAATCTATTGGACAAATATGAAATGGTACTAGCTTCTGAATCTCAATGTCACAAAAATACAAAATAATGTCCGCAAAACAGAAAAACTTTATCTACCATTAAAGTTAATTATGTTCATATTTGTACAGAATTGAGATCAACACTAAATACTATCTTGAAGACAGCTTTCCTCTTTGATAATTTTATTAATTTTCCTAGAAAAATTTTCAATATATTTCTATTGGTATTTGCAACTTTCCCTGAAATCAGTTATCATTCTAGTAAAAAGATCTTCTACTCACACTAATAATTAACTTCTTCCTTTGATGTCTCACAGCAACTGTCTATAAGTGTTTTAAAAGGAGACAATGCCTTTTGGAAGTTGCTGTTTGGTTCAAAAGTGTATGGATTAGCACCATCTGTAATGTATCCATGCAATCAAAAGTACTGAGAAGAAAGGTTTAGGAATCTTAACAGATCTGGGTTAGAATCTTGACTTTAACACCTATTTGTTGTCACTTAACCTCTCTAGTAAAATGGGATAAAAATTTCCTCATCTGCAAAATGAGATAAAAATAGCTACTTCACATGGTAGTTAAGAGGATTAATTATATAAACAGCATATTGCCTAGTATATTATAAATATTCAATAAAAGATAACTTTTATTAAATATTTTATATTATCAACAAATGATAGAAAAATCCTGAAATGCAGTTACTATGGTCTGAATGTTTGCATGTCCCCGCCCCTGCTCCCCCTCCAGCAAAATTCGTAGTTTGAAATCTTAACCCCCAAGATGATAGTATTAAGTGGTGGGGCCTTTGGGAAGTGATTAGATCATGAGAGCACAACCCTAATAAATGAGATTAGTGCCTTTATAAAATAGACCCAAGGGAGCTTGTTCTCCCCTTGCACCATGTGAAGACACAGAGAAGGCATCTATGAACCAGAAAGCAGACCCTCACCAGACACCAAATCTGCCAGTGCATTTATTTCAAACTTCCTATTTCCAGAACTGTGGCAAATAAATTTTTGTTGTTTGTAAGCTAACCAGCTTATAGTATTTTGGTATAACAGCCCAAACAGACTAAGACAGTAGTATACAATAATAAGATGAGGTTCAGTATCTTTAGATCACCTTGTTTAGAATATCATACTCAAATATCACTGTTCACTAGAAACTACCACCCTGGGTATAGCTAAACACCCCATCCAGTGAGAGGGAAGAGAGCACTGAAAGTGAGTATCTACCCTGGGAAATTTTAGAAACTGAAGTGAGTACTCAGAAAACAAAATCCCTCACAAATGTAAATTATTCATACCTGAGATTACAAGTAAACTCACTTTACAAGGAGTGCTTGAAAAAAAAGATATCAGGAGTATAGCGGGGGACATGGGAACAGAAACAATCAACCCCTTTAATATATTAACTCATATAGAAAACCCTTTTATGTAGTAACTCTACATTGAAGAAAGAATCAGAAAATTCAAGCTTTCATATGATGCTAAATTAGGTACTGCTATTTAAACTCTGACACACATGTTTATCTTACATACTACCCCAGCTGATGATCAACATGGCTACTAGTCTATTCACCTAACTGTCTCAAACCACAGCAAAGAGCAAAAACAGAATTAAACTATTGGTGGATAATGGGTGAAATCAGACCATAGTAGGTAATACTAGGCACTGAGACAAGCCAATTCAAATTGGTTCACTGTAGAAGGTAAAATCTGATAGGGAGAAGGAAAAAAAAAACCCTTTCTGTGTTTTGAGGCCATGATATAAACATGTGATGATTTACCTCTTAATCTCATTTAGTCTGATCCTCACAAGAACATGTTTGAAGTAGTATTATATCCTTTCTGCAAAGGAGAAAATGAAAGTACAAAAAATTATGATAACTAAACCAAGTCACATAAGTAGGAAACAGTAGGATCAAGGTTTGAAATGAGTTCAGTGCAACAAAAAATGGCATTTGCCTCAATCTCCCCTTAAAATGCCCAGAAAAAGAAAGCCTAAGAGGTGAATTTAGATCCTACCTCATCCATATAAGCCTCCAAAGGATAATAAAATTTAAAACAGTATCATCACAGCAGCAGCCAAAAAACTCTAAGAGATGTCACAGAATTATAAAACTTGTAAAATATCAACCAGAAGATTGAATAGTAAAAGGTCAAAATTAACTTTAAGGAAATCAAGTTTCAATCAGGAAACCTGTATCATTTCCCTATAACTTTCTAAAATCTATTCATAATACATTACTATTTATTTTATTGATAATTGAGAAATCTGTACTAGTTCATAGCCCAATTCTTCAGAGTAGGTGTAAAAAAACAGACCAAATACACATATAACACATACAGATCTGTATCAAATATGCTGACCCTAGGACGTAGCACAGATGTTATTTAAAATTATTCAAATTAAATCATAAAATCCCAGTACCTTAAAACATCTGACTGTATAACAAAAAACAAAAAACAGATAATCTATCTAACCCCATCATTGTACAACTGAATAGAAAGCTGCCCAAAGAGCTTCTCTGTTCAAAAAGTAGAAAGGCAAAATCCAGTGCAGAAAGAGTAAAGAAGTAGAAGGAATATACTTCCTGAAGTTTCTAGAGCACCAATAACTATACACTCAAACTAAATATGACTTAAAAATAGCCTTGTGGCCAGTACAGAAGTGATATAAAATCTATCACTAGAAGGCGACAAACAATACGCTAGACAGACCCTCGCTATAGTTGCATTCCTCAAATCTGTTTCTAGACTCTATACAAGAATTTTATAGCAAGTGCAAACTATATTCATGTAGGTGCATGGCACTTGTCTTTCTCAAAAATTACTGAAACAGAAATTCATTCTCTTTTGGGGAAATTGTACATGTAAGTCCTCAATTCTTTGCTTCTCTATAACTCATTTGAGCCTTAAGATGTCAAGTCATTGTCCTTTCCATGTAAATAAATTTTTTCTGCCCGCTGATCAGCACAGGAATCCTTCCCTTATTCTAAAGTTTATCATACTTATAGCAGTGCTACAAGTAATAATGTTCAAATATCTTGCTACTTGATGCAAAACAGCAAGTTCATCTTGTAGCATTCTAGATGCAACTAATATTCCAAATAACTTGAGGAAATTTTCCCATAAGACCACCTACAGGACAAAAATTAAAAATGAACCATAACAGCAGAAACTTGTATAAGCATTATATCCTTACAGTTCTATCAAGGACACAAAAAGCTATGTACTGAAATATACAAAGACAATGCTGCCATCTAAAGGCCAAGATATAATATGAACAGATGGATACTTAGTCAAATCCTGCCAGTGTATTAAAAAATAATCAATTTGATATTTAAATCAGCAAAGTTTATACTTTAAAAAAAACACTATGCTGTGGTCATTTTTAGATTATACAATAAAGCTCTAATACTCTTTTTTGAGAAGATTCAATTTATTAAAAGAATCAGCAAAATAATTTAGCTAATGATCAATATCCATCAAAGCACAGGTTAAATTCTGTTGGCATACTTTCAGACACAATGTTTTCTGTATAGGAGAATGTATACCTCTATTAGTTGCTAATTTAAATTATTTGTTGTTAAATGACTAATACTTCTCAAAGTAAAAATATATAAATTGCTTAAAATTGTAGCTTTGCAAGTAATTTAAATACTTCTTATTTCACAAATTTTAGAAATACAAAGGGAGGTTTGTATTTCTCCCCATAGGAGGTTCCTATGGGAGGTTAGTTATCAGTATCTCAATTATCCAATAAAGAGTTCTAATTATTCTAAATTTTCCTTTCTAAGAACCTTAAATGGGGAGAATTGTATTGAACTGACCTTTAAGATCTAGCAAAATTACATCAAATTTCCAATGAAATCAAAATGTTTAATAAATAAAACTAAATACAGAACTAATTCCCCTAGCATTAAGTATATAACAACAATTTTTCAATGTACCACATTGAAAAACTAATGTGAACATAACAAGAACCTTCAAAATATAAACAGTTGTTTTCTTTGGGAAACCATTGGCTAAAAATTTTTTAATGTGCTAATAAAAATGTTTCTCTGTGTTTACTCAACAAGAAAACAAATATTAGTCAAAAAATATCCATATTACTTGAAGAATAAAAAAAAATTTAAGTTGGATCATCATCATTTAATTTATCTTGAATGTAAAGTAGAAACCAACAGTTAGATAACAAATACAGTTATGATATCATAAAGACTACTAGGTTTTTCTTGTCTCCTGTGGGTCAGAATTTGTACTAGGCAATTTAAGGACATTATGTCATTTAATCCTCAAAACCACAATCTGCAAAAAGACAAATATCAATAACCTCATTTACAAATGAGATTTAAAGAGCTTAAGTAACCTTCCAAGGGTCACAATGCAAGCACGTGGATAACAGGATTTAAAAATTTGGTCTCTGTGACCCAGAAGATGTAATTCTCTCTAAAAGATCATACTGCCTCAAGAGTGGTTATTATATTTATAATAAATGTAAAGAGAAATGTGAAATATTTTACTATGTAATTTCAAGGAAAAATATTCTACATGGTATTGAAAGTGTTTATTTCTAATTCATGGTGTTTTAATTTTTCTAATTAGATCATTTTTTAAAATATAATTATCTAACTGTAAGTGCTGATGCTTCAAGATACGTTTCAAAAATTTAAGTTCATATATGAGATATATTTATCAAATATTTATCAAATTTTATAAACTAACTTTGAGGGCAAGAAAAAGAGCTCTTTACTTTTGAGATACAATTTAAAAAGCACATCTTCTTTGTAAATATGCTACATATTCAGGACTACCCAGCCAACATTTTCAAGTACAGTCATGCATCACTTTAATGAGGGGGATATGTTCTGAGAAATGCATTGTTAGGTAATGTTTTCATACAAACATCAGAGTGTACTTATACAAGCCTAGATAATAAAGCCTACTACACATCTGAGGTATATGGTATAGCCTATTACTCCTTGGCTACAAACCTGAACAGCATGTTATTGTACTGAATACTATATGCAATTGTAACACAATGGTCAGTGTTTGTGGATCTAAACATAGAAAAGGTACAAATACAGTCTTATGATAGTATGGAACCACTACTGTATATGTGGTCCATTGATCAAAACATCATTATGTAGCACATGACCGTACACCATTTTTCAATGTTGACAACTCCTATCAGTGCCTCCACAATGACAACTTTTTCTGTTAATTTGTACAATGTACCTATCAAATCAAAATTAAATGGCTTGGGAATATAATTCAGCCATAAAAAGGAATAAAGCTCTGATACATGTTAACATATATGAACCTTAAAAATATCATGCTAAATGAAAGAAGCCAGACACAAAAGACCACATATTGTGTGATTCCATTTATATGAAGTATCTAGAATAGGCAAATTCATGGAGACAAATAGTATATTACCAGTAGGCAGGGGCTGGAGGAAGAGAGTAATGGGGAGTAGTAATAGCTAATGGGCACAGGATTCCTTTTAGGGGTAATGAAAATGTTCTAAAATTAGATATTGGTGATGACTGCACAACTTTGTTGTGAAAACCAATGAATTGTATACTTCAAAAGGGTGAATTTTACAGTATGTGAATTAAATCTCAAGAAAAAAATTGAATGGCTTTAAATATATTAAATGTAATACATTAAATGTGTATGAGTTACACACATATGTGCTTAAAATATAAAATCTATGTAATTACCAAGATTATCTGCGCTAATTTATTGAATCCCATTTTTCACTATATCAAGTAAAATGCTCTATTTCACAAGTATACATTTTCCTAGACATTAAAATAACTCTAACTATCTAGAAATATTATAATCCCTAGGGGTATCAGAAGGAACTCCAACCACAGACTTATGTTTGGCAACTAAATTAGATTTTTTCCAATTTACCAGCACTAGTTCATTGTCAGAATTTAGAAAAGACACATTAGCACATCCTGATGAGGAATTTTTACCATGCGAGTACCACATATAAGCACCTATTCAGTTAAATGATCAATTTATAAAATCATTGTTTTGAGAGGATTTTTGCTTTTGATTAAACAGTATTTTCCTTTGAACCACAAAAAGAAAATAAGCAGAAGAAAATTTATAAACAAAGTTTAAGGAATTCAAAGGTTAGTAATAAACTAAACAGCATGAGGATGATAACAAGTACTTACTAATTTGTTTTCCTGCATGTATATTCTCTGTAATTTCAGACAGCCCTTAGCTATGACGATCATGCCTTCATCTGAGATCTTATAACATTGGCCGAAATGAATATCTTTAAGTTCTCTGCATTTTGAGCCCAGCTGCAAACAAAGAAATCTGGCTGAATGCTCAGAAAATCAAAAATGCAACATATTTCTAGTGAGATTTTCATATAATAACATACCAGAGTTAAATAATTATTTATAAATTACTTTAAAATAAGATAGAATGTAAGCAATCTATAACTTAAAACAGTATTATGTAAACCTTTTCACCTTCTAATTTACCTCCTTTTTTCAGTTACTTCACACCACATGTCCATCAAGGTACCTAGATTCCTTAACAGTTTAAATTCAAATTTTTATTTCTCTTGAGTTTTAACAGTAGGAAAAAAAAAACCAAAGAAAACATCCTAACATCATAAATTACTGTATATTCATAAAATTGAATATTAGACAGCCATTAAAATGGAAGAAACAGGCCGGGCGCGGTGGCTCACGCCTGTAATCCTAGCACTCTGGGAGGCCGAGGCGGGTGGATAGCTCAAGGTCAGGAGTTCGAAACCAGCCTGACCAAGAGCGAGACCCCATCTCTAAAAAAAAAAAAAAAAAAAATGGAAGAAACATTTGACAAATAAAATTAGAGTATATATAAGCTTTTATAGTATAATCCAATTTTATAAAGAAGTCATGTATATTTAAATGCATATATATGTATTTGGCATAGAAAAGAGACTGATATATATACTAAGGTGTTAACAGTGGTTAATTCTGATTAACAAATGGGTGGATTTTTATTCCCTTCTACCTATCATCTTCTCTAATTTTTTTAAGTAAATATTACTTTCTTAATTTAAAAAAATCCAATTTCTGTTTTAAGTAATGATATCAAAAACATGTAGGGAGTTCAATTATTTTTCAAGGGGTGGTGATATACACAAACCATGTTATTCTAATTTAGGCTACACTATAACCAATTATATATTCCTCTAGAGAGGTAAACTCTATGAAGACAGAGGTTTTTGTCTGTTCTGTTAAATAATGTATCTCTGGTGCCCAGTGTCTTACACTTAGTTGATAATAAACATTTGTTAAATGAATGGAAAGGCTAACCAGGGTTATGCATATTAAAGAGGCCCCTTTAAATGGACAAATATAGGAAATCATGATTGTGGCCACTATGTACCAGTTAACTTAGGAGTTCTAAACTGCGTCTATAGATAGAATTCAGAGATTCCAGGAAAGCAGATAAGAAAAAAGAGTATATATTCATTTTCATGTTATCTAACTGAAATTTAGCCTTTGTTTCACTTAATATAAGCAAAACACCACAGCAGTTTAGCAGTACCTGTGACTCTGTAAACAATAGAAATCAAAGATAATTTCATATAATATCATTGCTGTTGCAGAGATCTAGAAATATTATTCTTCATCATCAGTATTCATCATGCTCATTACGTTAGCTACCAGATCTTATTTAGTTCATTAAAAGAGGCACATATATTTCTAGAACAAATAGCACCTGACTTGGACCTAAGAAAGCTGAATCCAAAGCCAATAATGGGAAAAGCAAAAAATCAAGTATACTACAGAATTCTTAATAGCCTCACATATGTCTGGAAGTGAGAGTGAAGCTGGGGCTAAAAATACCAGGATTCTTGAAAGTCTGCTTAAAAAGTAGTTAAACCCTCAGATTACCATCCCCTAATCATTACTGCACAGCCTCAACTCTCTCACAATAGCAAAAAACTGGAGTTCTTGGGGAGAGTAAAACGTAGGGTTTTTGGACTGGGATATATCACATATAGCTGAGAACATAAGGAAGGACAATGCTAAAAATGTGGAGATGATCTGAAAGTTTCTATAGTGAAAATGGAGGAATTCAAAGAAATAATTCTATTAAATTTTCCAGGATGAAAGGATATGAACTTCCAGAATGAAAGGGCTTATCCACATATCCAGCACAAATGACAAAAATAGACACATGGCAATGCAAATGATTGTAAAATTTTGGAACTGTGGGTTTAAAGAAGATTCTACAGGGGGCATGGGCAATATATGTAACCTTAACATTTGTACCCCCATAATATGCTGAAATAAAAAAAAAGAAGATTCTACAGACTTCTGGGGAGAAAGAGACTTCATACAAAGAATTAGAATAAAAAATTCATCAAACTCCCTACAACACTAAAAAAAAGCAACAGTACAATGCTATCAAATTCTGAAGGAAATTATTTCTAAACTAGAATTTTGTATCAAGATTCAGGCTGTGAATAAAGTGTGAAGGTAGAATTAGAGATATTTTCAGACATACAATTTCTCCAAAGATTTACTTCCCATCTTTAGCAGGAAGTTATTGGAATGTGTGCTCTACAAAACATGAGAATACACCAAGAGGAAAAAAACATGACATCTGGGAAATAGGAGATCTAACCCAACAGCAACATGAGAAAAACCTTAAGGATAATGGTGAAAGTAAGATACTAAAATGACCAGTACTGCAACTGCACTTGTATGCAGGAAGTCCAGACTAGAATATCCCAGCCCCATCTGTTTTAAGATGGTAAATTTGATTAAGTATCAACATATAGATATATTAGTGCAACTGGGGAAATGTTTGGAACTCCATCAGTGTTAAGATTATAAAAACTAAGTAAAAAAAGGGAAAAAAGACACTTATTAATTCCAATAAAAACAAAATACAATAGAGAAAAAAAGTAGGTACATAATTGTAAAATGTTAATACTGAATACTTATGTAACAAAAATTATAATAAAATTATGTTGGAAGGATGAGAGGATAGAGATAGGGAAGAATTCATATGTGAGATAAATCTTTATCTTCCATAGCAAGAAATCAGCATAGATGGTCAAAATTGATTTAAAAACCTCCAAAAAATAAAAGAAAAAGAAAAAAAAAAAACACAGACATAGGGGAAAATGCTTTCTCCTTCTGCAGGAAGTCCAATTAGTATAACTCCTTGTCTCTCCACTGATTAGTTTGTAGTTAACAAACTTAACATATTCAGTTTGTCACTACACTTCTTCCCCTTGGGAATAAACTGTCCACAGGGAGTAAGTAATCTTCACTTCTTCCCTATTTGGAGCCACTTTGCTGGTCTGGCCCAGCCAGTCACTAAATCAGTTAGACAAACTCCAGAGCCAAGTTAACAAACCCATTTAGCTCTATCAGTGAGCAACATTCTCCACCTTAGATTTTTGAGTAATAAAGTTGGTATGTTTTCTCCGTCATCACTATTTGTATTATTTCTAAATTTGATCTGATCTTGAGCAGTGAAGAGCAGACCCCTTGAGACCTCAACACTTAGTGCACCAGCTAGAAACATGAAGAAATAAAAGAATCTATAATATATAGAAGGAGAGATTGAGGTTTTGGTGAAGTCACTGTGCACAGAGAAGTTGGTAGACCTCCATATAAAACATGTATATCATACTGCTGCAGACTAGGAAAGAAATTTAAGCCAATCACATAGTGTTTTGACATTAACAAGTGCCTTTGGTGACAATTATAAGAAAAAAAAAATTCCTGGAGGCAGGAGCCACATGGGTAACCATACAGAGAAAATAATCTCTGCATATGAGGTACAGCTAGTTAATGGGGAACAGTGCCTCAGAGGACAAGCTATTATGACTTACTACTTCCAACTATAACTGTCATTTAATGTCACTACATAAACTAATGTTCTATTTTAGACAACATCAATAGACATAACAGGCAAGTCAGCATCTGAATCAGTGCTTATCTGCACTAATCACCATAAATGTCCTAAGTTCCAGACTATCCAGGCACTATAAAGTCAATCATTATAAATGATATATTTCCCAATTTTTCCGATATTCTTCAAATCTCTCAATATTGTAACCTTCTGTCTACAATTCATAGAAAAACATTCAGAGAGCATCAACCAAGCCCTATAAAAGCATTCCTTTCAGGATGCCCTGAATTTAGCACAATTAGCCCCCCATCTAAAAATTACAGAAATAGCACACAACTCTTTTAAATACAGAATTCGCTATCCAGGAAGAGAGTGCTAGAGACATTGGAGCTCTGACCCTGCCAATATGGAGAGATCTGAGGAAGAGCCCTGGCATCCAGCTGAGACACCAGAATAGGCAGTATCTTGGCTTTAAAAACCACACCCTAAAGTAAGGCCTATTCTAGACCACCCAAGTTAGAGAGATTTCGGAAACATCTTAGGCTTTCCACAGATCCACCATAATAAAGCATAAATTTGAGAGTAAACAACATAAAGACAATCATCCAGTAATAGCAATGTTTAAGAAAAAAAAAAAGGTTTCTGGTTTCTAGTCTGGCATGTAAGAAGTTTAGAAGTTACCATTCTGTCCCAAAAAATAAAAAGCTGAAGAAACTGAAAATTCAACAACTCTTCTTAGACTCATCAGAAATGAGGACATAGAGCAAACCACTGCCCCTAAAATGGGAGAGACAGAAAGGGAGATTCAGAGAACCACAACTTAATGGAAGAGAAACCTACTAGCAGAAACCTTAACGGAAACCAGGGCTGGAATAGGAAAAAGAGAACAAATGGGCCAGTATTTTACATACTGTTGGAGGCTCAGTGTGGACAAATCTGAAAAGTTAAAAATTCCAGGTGGACTTAGTTTAAAGGGGACCTCCACGCTTTTGTAAATTTTACCTACAGGAGCTCTACCAGATGCTCACAAAGAATACTGGAGGAAAATCACCTCATGTTTCCAGTAGTGAAAGGAAAAAAGTAACTCTTTGAAATACACCATAGTATTTTGCTCTTAACAAGGTCTGACCTCAGGAGAAACTATTTTACCAGAGCCTAATCTGCTGAAGTTTTGTGAGAGTGTAACCTTCCTGGCGGAAGGGAAATACCCAAGGCCAGCCAACTTCAGCCTTCCACATAAGGAAAGGGATATACCCAACTCCAGCCCCCTCTAGCCATTCTATCCCACCCCCACCTAAGGGGGAAAGAAATCAGAAGTACTGGTGAAGTTAAAAGTCCAGGGGTATAGACTCACCAAAAGATTGAAACCTAATCATAGACTACACAATGCTTCCCCCACATTTTACCACCACATTACGAAAGGCCCATTTATAGAAGTTTCATTTCCTAGTATAGGTTGAGTATCCCTTATCCAAAATGCTTAGGAACAGAAGTGTTTTGATTTTCTTTTTTTTTTTTTTTTTTGGACTTTGGAATATTTGCATTATATTTACCAGGTGAGCATTCCTAACCAAAAATCTGAAATCTGAAATGCTCCAATGAGCATTTCCTTTGAGCATTATATTAGTGCTCAAAAAAAGTTTCAGATTTTAAAACATTTCAGATTTTGGATTCTGGGATTAGGGATACTAAACATATACATCATGTGTACCTTTCAAGGAAGAATTACAAGGCATACCAAAAATCAAAACACAGTTTAAAGAGACTAAAAAACATCAGAACCAGGATCAGATATGGCAGGAATGCTGGAATTACCAGACTAGTAATTTTTTAAAACCATAATTAATATGCTAAGGACTTTAATGGAACAAGTAAGCAGCATGCAAGAAAAGATGTATACTGTATTCAGAGAAATGGAAATTCTATGAAGGAATAAAAAAATGTTAGAAATAAAAATTATTATAACGGAAATGAAGAATACCTTTAATGGGCTCATTAGTAGACTAGTCACAGTGCAATATTTGAAGCATTCATGACTGAGAATTTTCCCCAAATTAATATCAGACAGCAAACTATAGATCCAAAAAGCTCAGAGAATCCTATGCAGGATAATTGCCTGAAAACCTGCACCTAGGCATATAATTTTATCATTTTCAAACTACAAAAAATCTAAGGTAAAGAAAAATATCTTGAAAGAAGACAGAGGATAAAAACATCGTATAGCAAAGATAAGAATTATTTCTGACTTCTTATCAGAAACCATGAAAGCAAAAAGAGAATAGAGTGAAATATTGAAAGTTTTGAGTGAAAAAAACCACCAACCTAGAATTCTATAGCCTATGAATGATCCTTCAAAAGTGAAGAGATAAAGACTTTTTCAAACAAGAATTCAGGGAAATTGTTGCCAGTAGACTTGCCTTGCAAGAAATAATAAGAGAAGTTTTTCAGAAAGAAGGAAAACGAAACAAGTCAGAAACTTGGATCTACCTAGAAAAAATAAGAGAATCACACAAAAAAATTAAAATAAAATAAAAACTTTTATTTCTGTTATTCTTAATTGAGATAACAGATAAGTTTATTCAAAATAATAACAATATATTTGATCATGTACACTTTGTGGGTGCATATATATATATATGCATACACATGTGTTTATGTATAAGTAAAATAAATGACATCAACGATACAAGAAATGGGAAGGAAAAATTAAAAATATTTTGTTGTTAGATACTTATACTACCTGTGAAGCAGTATGATGTTATTTAAAAGTAGAATTGGATTAGTAGTAAATGTATATTGTAAATTCTATGCTAATCACCTTAAAAAGTGAGGAAAAAAAAAGAAGTATGACTGATACACTAAGAAAGGAAAGAAAATGGATCTTATAAAATGCTCAATTAAAACTACAAAAAGGCCGGGCGCGGTGGCTCACACCTGTAATCCTAGCACTCTGGGAGGCCG
>VBSM01002608.1:47150584-47175170 GCA_008086735.1 Cheirogaleus medius
AAAAAAACTACAAAAAGCAGAAAAGGTCTGGAAGACAAAAATATGAGCCAAGAACTAGGGCAACAAATAGAAAACATTAACAGATATGGTTGATATTAATTCTACTATATCAATAATCTCTTTGCACATCAAAGGTCTAAATAAACCAATTAAAAGACAAAGATTGTCAGAATACCCTTTCAGACATTGGCCTAGGCAAAGAATTTTTTAAGAAGACACCCAAAGCAATCACTGCAGCAACAAACATAAACAAATGGGACCTGATCAAATTAAAAAGCTTCTGCACAGCCAAGGAAACTATCATTAGAGCAAACAGACAACCTACAGAATGAGAGAAAGTATTTGCTCTCTACACTTCCAATAAAGGTCTGATAACTAGAATCTATCTAGAACTCAAAAGAATTAACAAGAAAAAATCAAACAACCCCATCAAGAAATGGGCAATGGAAATGAACAGAAACTTTTCCAAAGAAGACAGAATAATGGCCTGCAAACATATAAAAAAATGCTCAACATCTCTAATCATTAGAGAAATGCAAATAAAAACCACAATGAGATATTACTTAACTCCGGTGTGATTGACCTGTATTAAGAAATCCCAAAACAACAAATGCTGGTGAGGATGTGGAGAGACGGGAACACTCTTACATTGCTGGTGGGACTGCAAATTAGTGCAACCTTTGTGGAAAAGAATTGGGAGATACCTCAAAGAGCTAAAAATAGGAATACCATTCGACCCAGCAATAGCATTATTAGGAATCTACCCAAAAGAGCATAAGACATTCTATCATAAAGACATCTGCACCCGAATGTTTATGGCAGCACAATTCACTATTGCAAGGACATGAAAATAACCCAAGTGACCATGAATTCATGAGTGGATTATTAAAATTTGGTATATGTTTACAATGGAATATTACTCAATTCTAAGAAACGACAGCCAGCTAGCACTGCTTATACTATCCTGGATTGAGCTTAAGCCCATTATCCAAAGTGAGGTGACACAAGATCAGAATAATAGGCTCCACATGTACTCGCCATTAAATTGGTACTGACTGATTAACACTATGGTGCTCAAATGGTGGTGGTGTTCACCAGGGATTCAGGGGTTTGGGGCTAGACCCACATCTGAGGGATGTGGTGAGCATTGTGGAGGGGAAGGGCATACCTCTAACCCTTGCTAGGGAGAGGCAAAGATATAAAATGTAACCAAAATGTTCATACTTTCATAAAATAAAATAAACAAAAAAAATTCCCATCCAAAAAAAAAAAAAAGATTGCCAGAATGGATCAAAAACCAAGACCCAACTATATGCTGTCTACAAGAAACCCACTTTAAGTAAACAGAAATATATAAGTTAAATGGATGAAGAAATATATACCATGCTAACACTAATCAAAAGAAAGCAGAGGCTACATTAATTTCAGACAGAGAAGACTTCAAAGCAAATAATGTTAGCAGAGATAAAGGGAAGCATTACATAATGATAAAGGGGTCAATACTCCAAAAAGACATAGCAACCCTAATGCATATGTGCCTAACAGAGTGTCAGAATATGTGAACCAAAAAATGATAGAACTGCCAAGAGAAATAGAGAAATTTACTATTATAGGTGAAGACTCTTACCACAGGATCCAGCAATCATACTCCTTTGTTTTTACCCATAGAAGCTCAAAAATTATGTCCATGCAAAAGCCTACACAGTTTATAGCACCTTTATTTATAATTCCCAGAATTTGGAAACAACCAAAATGTCCTTCAGTATATGAATGGATAAATAAACTGTAGTACATACAGACAATGGGGTATTATTCATTGCTAAAGAGAAATTGGCTATCAAAAGACATGGACATGGAGGAACCTTAAAAGCATACTACTAAGTGAAGAAATCCAACCTGAAAAGGCTACATACTAAATGATTCCAACTGGTACTGGACAAGGTAAAACTATGAAGACAATGAAAAGAGCAGTGGTTGCTAGGGATTTCAGGAGAGAAGTGAATAAATAGGCAGGGCACAGAGCATTTTTAGAGATACATGTCATTATACATCTGTCCAAACCCACAAAATATATAACGCCAAGAGTGAATACTAACATAAATTATGGGCTTTGGAAATAATGATAGATCAAGGAAGGTTTATCAACTATAATAAATGTACCACTCTGATGGGGGATGTTGATAACAGGAGAGGCCACACATGTGTGGGAGCTGGGTGTACATGGGATATCTCTGTATAATCCTCTCAATTTTGCTATGAAACTAAAATTGCTCTTTTAAAAAGTATTTTAAAAAAAAAAAGTCCCAACGAATATTCACAAAACTTAGACAGCAAACAAAATTTCAATTAATTCGAAAATGATTTGAACAGGCAATAAAACAGTAAATTAAGAGAGAACTATAAATTGGAAGAAAAGGAAAGTACTTAAAAACAACCCTTCAGAAATGATACAGTAGAATAATCACAATTATTAACTAAATAAGAAAAAAAACTGGGAATAGCTATAACTTCTGACAGAGCAGACATCAGAACAAGGAAAGTTATGAAGTATAAAGAGGGACATACTTAATGATAAAGGGGACAATACTCCAAGAAGACATAATAATCCTTAACATGTATGCACCTAAGAACAGAGTGTCAGAATATGTGAAGCAAAAACTGATAAAACTGCAAAGAAAAATAGATGGATTCACTATTACACCTGGAGACTTTAACATCCTTCTATCAGAAATGGATAGATTCAGCAGGTAGTAAATCAGTAAGGATATGGTTGAACTCAGTAACATCATTAATCAATTGGGTATAATGGATATCCATAGACCACTTCATCTAACAACAGCAGAACACATATTCTTCTCCAGTCCACATGGAATGTTCACAAAGGGATAGACTATATTCTGGGCCATAAAACACACTTTAACAAATTTAAAAGAATAAAAATTATACACTGTCTGCTCTCAGACCACAATGGAATTAAACTAGAAACCAATAACAGAAATATAATTGGAAAATCTAAAAATATTTAGAGATTAAACAACACATTTCTAAATTATGCATGGGTCAAAGAAGAAATCTCAAGAGAAGTTTTAAAATATTTTGAACTAAATGAAAATAAAAATATAATATTGAAATCTATGAGATGCAACAAAAGCAGTGTTTAGAGAAATGTATAGTTTTGAATGCCGTTGTAAATGAAATTGTTTGTATTCCATTTCTTTTGGGGTTGTTCATTAACAGTGTGTAGAAATGCAACTGCTTTTTTGTAGATTGACTCTGTATCCTGACACTCTGCTGAAATCATTTATTAATTAAAACAGTTTTTGTGAATTCCTTAGGGCTTTCTATACATAAAATAATGTCATCTGCAAATGGAGATCATTTTACTTCTTTCTTTTAAATTTGAAAGCAGTTTACTTCTTTTTCTTGCCATATTGCTCTTGTTAGCACTTCTAGCATAATGTAAAATAGAATTGCCAAAAGCAGGCATTCTTGTCTTGTTCCTGATCTTAAGAGAAAAGTATTCCATTTTTTACCACTGAGTATGTCAGCCACGGGGTTGTCACATATGGCCTTTATTATGTTGAGGAAGTATCACACTATTACTCATTTGTTGGGTATTTTTATCATGAAAGGGTGTTGACTGCACCAAATGCTTTTTCTATACCAATTAAGATGATTGGATTTTCCCTCCTTCATTCTGTTAATGCAGTATATTACATTGATTAATTTTTGTATGTTGAGCCACCCTTGCATTCTATTTTGTCATGGTGTATAATCTTTTTAACATGCTGCTGAATTCAATTTATAAGCATTTTGAAGATTTTTGCATACTCAAGATACTGGTCTGTAGTTGCCTTTTTTATTTGTAGTGTCTTCGTTTGGCTTCAGAATCAAGGTAATGCTGGTCTCACAGAATGAGTTAGAAAGTGTTGCCTCCTCTTCAATTTTTTAAAAGAGTTTAAGAAGGACTGGTACGAATTCTTCTTTAAATATTTGGAAAAATTCATCAGTAAAGCCAAGCAAAGTCCTTGGTTTTTCTTCATTGAAAAGAATTATTTTACCGATTGAATCTCCTAACTTGTTATGTCTATTGAGATTTTACACATTTTTTTAAATCAGAGACAGAATCTTGACATGTTGTCCAGGCTGAAATTCAGTGGCTATTCACAGGCACAATTACAGTGCACTAAAGCCTGGAACTCCTTCACTCAAGCAATCCTCCTGCCTCAGCCTCCCAAGTAGCTGAGACTCAGATTTTCTACTTCTAGAGTCAGTTCTTGTAGTTTGTGTATTTCTAGGAATTTGTCCATTTCATCTTAGGCCAGGGGTGGGGGACCTGCAGCCTTAAGGCCACATGTGGCCTTCTAGGTCCTTAAGTGTGGCCTTCTGATTGAATACAAATTTTAAAGAACAAATCCTTTTATTTTTATTGATACATTCTTGTTCATTTTATATTTTTATTTTTAAAATGAATGTATTTAAAATATCAAAGAATAAGTTTCAAGGAAATAATCCTTCCAGATTGACCAGCACAGTTAGAACATTAGTAAGCCACACAGACTAAATTGATGGCTGCTATGCTCATGATTTAGTTCTAACTTCCCCCACCTGACTGGCACCACTACTGCATGAAGCTGGTTAGTGAAAGTTCATGAGGGTCGAGTACGCCAGTCCCCTGTTATCAGCTTTTGACAATGGTGCACTCTGTTTCTGTTTGAAGTGGAATTTATGAATAGTTGCAATGCTCAACAGTATTTTTTAATCCTATATGCTGAACAGCCCATGATGTCAAAAACCAAGAGAACACTGAAGAAAACAGACTTTTTAATGAGGATTGGGAATTGCAGTATTATCTTGTTCTGCTAAAGATAGGATGATTTGCTTGCTTTATGATACTGCAATATCAACATTAAAGAAACTCAATGTTCATCATCATTATAACACTCATAAGGACCACCAATACTTTACATTAGAGGGAGAGGCACAAAAGGTTGTATTGCAGATACTAAAAGATGAAAAGCAAAAGCAAAGACAATTCTTTCAAGCAGCAATAAAACCTGGAAATAATGCCACTAAAGCAACTTATAAAGTAGCTTATATACTTGGGGGAAAAGGGAAGCCATTCAGTGATGTAGAAGTTGTGAAAGAATGCATTGTCAAAGTTGTAGGATTCTTAGACCCCAATAATGTTTCAAAGTACAAATGACTGCCTCTTTCGAGGAGAACCATAACTATAACTGATCAGCGGCATGAATTAGACTTCAACTTAACAGAACTTCATGCAATACTGCAAAAGGAAAAGAGATATTATTCAATTCTTTTGGATGAATCAGCAGATACTACTGACTCAACACAGGTTTTATGCTTCATTCGGGTCATAACAGAAGATTTTCTTTGTTATCCACAGTTACTCGCTCTGGGCACTCTTGAGAACAAAACAGAGGGGATAGATATCTTCAACAACTTTCAAGATAAACACTGTGAAGTTGGACTGAATTGGTAAATTTAGTGAGTGTATGTACAGACAGTACACCTTCCATGACAGGAAAACATGAAGGGTTTATTGCACAGATAAAAAAAAGTATTAACAGATTCAGATGCTCTCATTTCATTTTATCTTCATCAGCAAAATTTCTGGGCTAAAGTTAGTATTTTAAGCGACACTTTTCAACAAGTTAGTTAAGTATTGTTAACTATATTCCTGCAAATGCAACATGGCATTATCAGTTTTATAACTGCTAAAGTTGAAGCATAAGGTATTCAGTGTGGATTTGCCAATTCCTTCTAAAGTATACTGGCTATCACAGGAACAGGTAGGTGTTAGCCAAAATTTTATCTGCGCGGGAAAAGATGGTCAAATTTTATTAAGAACAGAATCAGCAATGTGAATCACTGAAAGAAGATTTCTATAGGAATGAAGCATTTCTGTGTGATATTATGTCAAATCAAAATGACTTGAATATTTCTTTGCAAGGTAAAACTAAGTCTATAGATGATATGTGGTGAAAAAAAAAATCCAAGCATTTTGAAAAAGCTATCTTTTTTCAAAACACTTCTTCAAAAGGAAATTTCAGATGAACATTTTCCCCAGGTAGCAAAGGTCATTAACAAGGATAATATATGAGAATCATCTAAAGAATATGAGCTGTTATAGACCTATTATTTGGAGTCTACAATGAAGGTTCACTGACTTTGAGAATCATGACATCACACTCAAATTAACATTTCAACCTCACCTAATTGATATCTCCAAGGCACCTAAAGAACTATGGATGGAATTGATTGAGCTCTCAGCAGATGACATTTTAAAGTCATTGTTTGATGCTTAGAAAGATCCAGCTAAAATATGGAAAAATGCAGAATACGCACGCCTTTGAAAACATGCCAGAAAAATGCTTTCTTGCTTTTCAGCCACTTATTGCTGTGAATCTACATTCTCCTACCTAATCCAAATCAAGACGCCCTTAAAGGTTACAAATGACTGATACCCACGTAGAGGATCAACTGAAACTGCAGGCCTCCATGCTGCAACCAAATACTCAAATGTTTTCTGACAAAAAGCAAACAAAGTCATTAAAAGGTTAGTTAACTTTAACAGTTTTCATTTTTTGACATTATTAATTACATAGATTTTACAAAATAATGTACATTTTAAACTATATCTAATTGAAGTTTCTCAAATGTGGCTTTATTTGAGCACATCTAAATTAATGTAGCCTTCCAACATAAAAAGTTTCCCCATCCTGATCTAGGCTATCCAATTTTTGTTGGTGTAGTTTTCCATAGTTTTCTCATATAATCCTAAAGTCAGAAGTAACATTCACTCTTTTACTTAGTAATTTGAGTCTTTTCTCTTTTCCTCTTAGTTAATCTAAAGTTTTGTAAATTTTGTTCATCTTTTCCAAAAACCTAGTTTTGGTTTCACTGATTTTCTCTATAGCTGTTATCTCTTTTGTTTATTTCTGCTCTGATAATTATTTCCTTCTCTCCATGAGCATTGGGTTTAGTTTGCTATTCTTGTCTCAAGTTCCTTCAAGTGTACACTTTGGTTACTGATTTGACACCTTACTTCTTTTTTAATGTAAATTTTTACAGCTGTAAGTTGCCCTGGGAGCATTGCTTTTACAAATCTTATCCCATAAGAGTTGTTATGTTGTGTTTTCATTTTTAGTCATCTCAAGGTATTTTCTAATTTCCCTTCTGATTTCTTCTATGACCTATTGGTTTTATAAGAATGTATTGTTTAATTTCTTCATATTTGTACATTTTCCAGTTTTCCTTCTGTTTTTGATTTCTAGATTCACTTCATTCCATTATGGCCAGGGAAGATACTTTGTGTGATTTCAATCTTTTAAAATTTGTTTTGTGATCAAACATATAGTCTGTTTGTGACAATGTTCCATGTGCACTTGAGAAAAATGTAAATTCTTCTGTTGTTGAGTAGAGTGTATTGCACATGTCCACTATGTACAATCATTTTATAGTATTGTTCAAGTCCTCTCTTTGTTGAGATTTTATCTGGCTATTCTATCCACTATTGAAAGTGAGTTACTGAAGTCTCCAACTATTAATGTACAGCTATCTATTTTTCCCTTCAAGTTTTTCTATATTTGCTATAGATATTTAGGGATTCTGTTGTTAGGTGTACATACAGTTATAATTGTTATATCTTCCTGATAGATTAAGCCTTTTATCAATATATAATGATCCTCTTTGTCTCTTGGAACCTTTTTGGACTTAAAAATTTATTTTGTCTGATAATAGCCACTCCAACTCTCTTTTGGTTACTATTTATATGGAATGTCTTTTTTCCATCCTTGTACTTTCAAATACTATATAGTTAGCTTTACCAGTGTTCCTTTTTCTTCATATGGCTTTGAGCTACTACCTACTGACTTTTTATTTCACCCTGAAAGATTCCCTTTAGTAAGCATTTCTTGCACGGTAGGTCTATTAGTAATAAACTTCCTTAGCTTTTGCTTATCCAGAAATAGTTTAATGTCTCCTTCATTCTTGAAGAATAGTTTTGACAAATATAGACTTCTTATTCAATATTTTTTTCTTTCAGTGTTTTAAATATGTCAACCCACTGCTTTCTGGCTTCTATGGTTTCTGCTGAGAAATGAGTTATTAATCTTATTGAGGAGGCCTTCTATGTGATGAGTCATTCATCTATTGCTGCTTTCAGTATTCTATCTGTGGCTTTCAATAATCAGACTATAATGCGTCTCAGCATAAATCTCTTTGAAATTATCCAGCTTGAGTTCGTTAAGCGTCTTGTATATATAGATCCATGTCTTTCACAAAATTTGACAAGTTTTGGCCATTATTTCTTCAAATAGTCCTTCTGCCCATTTTTCTCTCTCTGTTCTTTCTGAAATTACTATAATACAAATGTTGTTCTGCTTGATGGTGTCCCACAGCTCCTTTAGGCTATATTTACTTTCCTTTACTCTCTTTTCTTTCTGCTTCTCAGTCTCAATAATTTCAATTGTCCTATCTTCAGGTTCACCGATTCTTTCTTCTGCCTGCTCACACCTGCTACTGATTCCCTCTAGTAAATTTCTTACTTCCAGTTTTGTACTTTTCAGCTCCAGAATTTCGATTTGGCTCTTTTTATAATTTCTATGTCTTTATTGGCATTCTCATTTTGTTCATGTATCATTTTCCTCATTTCCTTTAGTTCTTTGTCCATGGTTTCCTTTAGCTCTTTGAGCATATTTAAGATAATTGATTTAAAATCTTTACCTAAAAAGTCTCATGTCTAGGCTTCCTCAAGAACAAGTTCTGTCAATCTATTTTTTTCCTTTTAGTGGATCATACGTGTTTCTTTGCATGCTTTGTGATTTTTTCTTGAAAACCAGACATTAGAATATTATAATGTGGAAACTAAATTCTCCTGACTTCCTTAGGGTTTGCTGTTTTTGATTGTTCAAGTTTTAGCTTGTATTCTGCCAGTGTTTTGAAAGAGATTTCCTTGAATGTCAAAAGCTTAAAAACAAAACAAACTAAAAAAAAAAAAATCAAAAACTCTTCTTTTAGTCTTTGCAGACTGGCTCTGTGATGAGGTAATCCTGCAATACTTATCCAAGTCATTTACAACTCTGCCTTGGCCTTCACTTCCTGCTTGCACTGAGCCTACAGAGCAGCCACTGATAAAAGTTTATGGTCTTCCTAGGTCTTTCCTGACCATGTGACCTGCCATGGGCATGCATGTAGCTTTCTAAATTTCCCTGTATACACTGGAGCTGACTGCCCTAATTTCAAAAAAAAGAAAAAAAAACAACAAAAAAAACTTCCCCAGGATTTTTATCCCCAGCCTCAGGAGATCTGTATGTCTTACCATAATCTTTTGCCCAAAGCAGCTGCAGGTTTTTTCATTTGCCTTACAATATTTTCAACCAATATCCACTGTGTTTCCTTCCTGACTAGGCTCTAAATTAGGTAGAACAGATATACAAGCATCTGCATTAGCCCTTCAACTAGCTCCCAGACAGGCAGAACAGACAAACATAATTTGCAAATAATGTCTGTTCTGCTCCCTGTGGAAGCAGGATCTTGGTCCCACACTGAGAACTCAGGCTGCTATTTTCAACACTATTTCCATGGTGGGGAGGCAGGTGAGGCACAGGCAAGTAAAAAAGCCACAAAACATTCCTTCCACTTTTTAGTTGCCCTTTCCTTGGTCCAGCATGCCCTTGGTTGCTGTAAACCTTTGACTATTTTCGGAATTATAGCAAAGTTGGATCTGACAGTTTCAGCTTACTGTTCAATGTTTCTGTGAAGGGACAGGGTTTGGGAGCAGCCTACTCCAACATTTTGTTGATGTCACTCTCAATATTTATTTTTAAAAACCTGAAACCAAACTGAAATTTCCTAATGCAATATTATTTTTGTACCATATTAATCTGGAAATAGCCCACAGCAGCTTATTTCCAGAAATTTGTACTGAGCTCCATGAGTTAAACTGATGTATTAAACTGCTAAAATCAAATACAATTAGTCACATAAAATAGTAACTTGATGAATACAATTCCTTAGATTTATTTTAATATTTTACTGCTATCATTTGTTTGCTGGCAAGTGCTAGATGATAACAAAATATTAGAAAAACTGAAATAGCCTATTATTCCCAATTAAATAGATATTGTTTTTCCCTAGATACACGATTACAGTTTTAAAAGATGTATATAGTAGAAATATGTTCCACTGATAAAATTATTTGGGGTGACTTTTATGGAAATAAAGATATCAATATTTGAAGGTATTTCACAAAGAAGAAAATATTTGCAGGGCTGGACATAGTGGCTCATACCTATATTCCCAGCACTTTGGGAGGCTGAAGCGGGAGGATAACTTGAGGCCAGGAGTTCAAGACCAGCCTGGACAACATAGCAAGACCTCTTCTCTACAAAAAAATTTTTTAACAATTAACTAGGTAGGGTGGCACACACCTATAGTCCCACCTACTCAGAAGGCTGAGGCAGGAAGATTGCTTAAGCTGTGGAGTTGAAGATTACAGTGAGGTATATAATCATGCCACTGTACTCCATCCTGGATGACAGAGCAGAACCCTGAGACTCTGTCTCTAAAAAAAAAAAAAAGGAAAAGTGGCCCCAAACAGCAAACAGCTTGACTTTTAGGCACATCACCACAAGTTTGAGAAACACTGTTAAGCAGAATCAATTACTTAAAATATTAAATTCTAGATCTATTAGAGCTCCACATTAAAATGATTTGAGTAATTGTGTTTGCAAACAAACCGACAGAACTCAAAAAGCATACACATATAACTCCACAGCAGAGTTCATCGAATATCGCTGGATCATAAAATTAATTTAGTGAGTAGATCAAGGCCAACATTTATTTAATGTAGTAGTATAGAACAGATAATATCAATGTGCTCTGGGCATAAGGATATGTATTGCTTTATAAAACTTTATTTCGAGCGTATGTATACATGAAAACCATTCTCTTTCTACTATACTCATTCCCCTCTTCCATCAGAAGAGTCTAAAATAGGACACACTGTGCTACAGCACAGCCTTAAGCAGAGGAAAATATTATTCTCTACATTGCAGTGAGATTTCTATGTAGTTAAGAAGAAAATTACCTCAGGGGTAAACACACTACATTGTTTTACTACTTTTACCAGAATGTTAACTCACATATAACTGACTCATAACTCAGAAACAATGAAAATCTGAAGCAAGCACCTAATCTAAATAAGTAAACAGGCTCCAAAATACTTCACATTCAAGGGAAGATTTACATAATTAGTCTCAAAGTTGTAAATATTAGATAAATTAATAATACTAGATTGGCACACTAGGTTTTCCTTGTTAAAGAACTTTCTAGTTTACCTCTACTTCAACCATAACCATGATGTTACTCTTCTTCACAAATATTGCAAAGAACACCCTCAGTAGCCTGCTATATTGTGTTATATCAGATTTAAATATGAACAGGTTTAATCTGTTTATTAATAAATACACGGAAATTTTAAAAATGTTTCATTATAAAGTATAAATTGCTAAGAAATTTTTATCAAAATAAATAAAATCACATTAAATCCAGAAAATATACATTTCCCCATAAAAGATTAATTTGTTTTAATAGACTTAAGAATATCATAAAATGCTTTGCTAGTGAATAATCCTGTACATGGCAGAAATAAAGAAAAATATTAAAACAACACTATTGTTATTATTGCACCATTTTTCTTTACAAATGAAATAGGCTCCCTTATAAATTGATAACATTTTAATATAAATTGGATTGACTCACCCAGTATTCACTATTTAGGACAGAGTCTTCCCAACTTTCTTCTAATACTTTCAGTTAATTCCTATGTAATATTTAAATTTAAGGATATTCACTTGTTGAATGAATAATCTACTCTGAGCCAAGAAACTTTAAATGCCATTTCCACGGGAATGTATCAAATAGAAAATACGTATAATACTATTTTTAATACAATTATTGTCCCAAATATAGGTAATTACCACCTTTTTCTTCATTTTATACTTCCATTTAAATTTGGACTTCCATTTAAACGTTAAAACAATTAGATATTCCAAGGCTGTGGTCCCCAAACCCTGGGCCTTGGACTGGTCTGCAGCCTGTTAGGGACTGGGCCACACAGCCAGAGGTGAGTGGTGGGCAAGCCAGTGAAGCTTTATCTGTATGTACAGCTGTTCTCCATCACTTGCATCACTGTCTGAGATCGGCTTCCTGTCAGATCAGCAGTGGCATTAGATTCTGCATTACGGTGAGTTGTATGATTATTTCATTATATATTATAATGTAATAATAGAAATAAAGTGCAAAATAAATGTAATGTTCTTGAATAATCCCCAAACCATCCCTCTCTCTCCCCCAAGTCCATGGGAAAATTGTCTTCCATGAAAATGGTCCCTGGTGCCAAAAAGGTTGGGTACCACTGTTTTAAGACACTGGTGTCACCTAGTAATATAAAAGAGGAATTAAAAGTTCCCAGATATAAAATCATCCTCAAATAGCCATCTAATCTTTGACAAAGCAGACAAAAACATACACTGGGGAAGAGAATCCTTATTCAACGAATGGTGCTGGGAAAATTGGACAGGCACATGTAGACTGAAACAGGATCCGCATCTCTCACTCTCACAAAAATCAACTCACGGTGGATAACAGACTAAAACCTAAAGCATGAAACTATAAGAATTCTAGAAGAAAATGTTGGAAAAACTCTTACAGACATTGGCCTAGGCAAAAAATTTATGAAGAAGACCACAAAGGCAATCATAGCAACAACAAAAATAAACACATGGATGTGATCAAATTAAAAAGCTTCTGCACAGCCAAAGAAACTATCATGAGAGCAAACAGACACCCTACAGAATGGGAGAAAATATTCACGTTACATATCTGATAAAGCGCTGATAACTAGAATTTATATAGAACCCAGGAAAATCAGCAAGAAAAAATCAAACAACCCCATTAATAAGTGGGCAAAGGACATGAACAGAAACTTTCCAAAAGAAGACAGAATGGCCAAGAAACATGAAAAAATGCTCAACATCTCTAATTATCAAGGAAATGCAAATTAAAACCACAACGAAATATTAGTTAACTCCAGTGAGAAAGGCTTTTATCAAAAAGTCCCAAAACAATAAATGTTGACATGGATGTGGAGAGATAGGAACACTCATACACTGCTGGTGGGAATGCAAACTAGTACAACCTGTGTGGAAAGTAATAATGGAGATACCAGAAAGAGCTTAAAGTAGAACTACCATTTGATCCAGCAATCCCATTACTGGGCTTCTACCCAATTGAAAAAAAGACATTCTATAAAAAAGACATCTGCACTAGAATGTTTATAGCAGCGCAATTCACAATTGCAGAGATGTGGAAACAATCCAAGTGCCCATCAATACATGAGTGGATTAATAAAATGTGGTATATGTATACTATGGAGTTCTAGTCAGCCACAAAAACAATGGTGATCTAGCACCTCTTGTATTATCCTGGATAGAGCTGGAGCCCATTCTACTAAGTGGTATCACAAGAATGGAAAAACAAGCACCACATGTACTCACCATCAAATTGGTATTAACTGATCAACACTTATGTGCACAGTAGTAACATTCATCAGGTACTAAGCAGATGGGAGGGTGAGGAGGGGATGGGTATATTCACACCTAATGGTGTGGGGGATGGACATGCTTGAAGCTCTGACTCGGGTGGGGCAAAGGCAATATATGTAACCTAACATTTGTGACCCCATAATACGCTGAAATAAAAAATATATATATATGTATATATAAAGTTAATTTTTAAAACCTCATGCTGACCCAAACTGAGAACTATTACCTAAAGCAAATTTGTTATAAAATTTAAGTTAAAAAAAGCATAAATTAATAAAATGGCTCATCACAAAAGTTCAGGTTTTCACTATAAAACACAACAAAGTTAATTTACTGATTATAACCATGACACTCCAGTTCACTAACCTAAACAAATATGCACTGGTACATAAAAAAGATGACTTACTCTGGTCCCTGAGCATTATTTTTAATATAACCTTATAAAGTTTTACTGTAAGAAAACATTTTGAATTAATATAAGTGAAATCATTCTTTAATGCTAAAATTTACCTGTTTGAGTCCTTCATCAGTAAGTTTGTCCTGGTTGCCTACATGTACTTTCTGAAGTAAAGGGCAGTGAGAGGCAACCGCAATAATAGAGGTGTCAGAAAGTTGTTTACACCTGTAGGCTGTATACCTAAGAAGTCCAGGACACTTAAATGCTAAAACACATACGCCAGTATCAGACATACTGCGACAATCAGAAATGTTGATTTCAATTATATTCTGACTTCTTGATGCAATTTTTTCCAATAATTCATCAGTGACCTATGAGAGAAAAATAAGCAATAAATTTAAACATTTGTTAAAAGTAATAACTTACTTCCTGTTATTTTGCTGAATTTTCCCCAATAAATAATAATTGGATTATAGAATGAAAAACACAATCTAAAGAAAAACATTCTTAGTATTAAAGCATAACAAGAATTGTAGTATAATAAAAAATATATTTGATCTTTGTCCCCAGTTCTTAGAACAGAGCTTCTAAAACCCTTGCAATTTCCTGGGTGATAATGTCTTTTTTTATTCATAACAAGCCCCTTTTGACTACACCTGGGTTTATACTAATGAGGTGACTCAGAGTGGGCTTCCTATATAGTTTCAGGATGGAGGCTGGCTATGAAAAAGACTAAACACGTGATCAGAGGGTGGTAACTTTCAGCCCCACTTCCAACCTCCAGGGAGGAGAGCAAGGCTAGAGATTGGGTTATATTATAAAAACTCTTGAACAAGGAGATTCAATTGATAAGCACATCAAAGTACTGGGAGGGTGGCACATACCATACCTTACCCTAGGCATCTCTTCCATTTGGCTGGGCCTGAGTTTTCTAATAAGCCCATAAATATTAGTATATTTTCCTGAGTTCTGTGAATAGTTATAGCTAATTATGATAACTGAGTAGACTGGGGGAACTCTGGAATTTATAGCTGATCAGTCAGAAGTACGAGTGGTTCCTGGAACTTGCAACTGACAGCCAAAGTGGGGACAGTCTTGTGAGACTGAGCCCTTAACCTGTGGGATCTGTGCTAACTCTTAAGAATTAGTGTCAGAATTGAATTGAATTGTTGGACACCAAGGGGTGTTGGAGAATTGGCTGTTAGTGTGGTAAAATGACAAACAAAACTATATAGAGATTTTAAATGCTTTGTTCCCTATTTTTAACACAGGAAATAGTGTGCATCAGTTATCATGATACATGGATCTTGACTTTTTACACTTCATATCAGATGATACCACAGTATATAAATTTCAATTGTTTTACTACTTGTATCAAAATGCTTCCTTACATGTAACTAATTCATAGCTTAGAAAATGTCATTTTATATACCAAAACACCAAAGACTGTATAGAAATTCCCATGTCAAAAAATTTTCTCAGAAGACTCAATGCTAAATATAAAAGTAGCCTTAAAAATCATCTGGAGAAAAAGTCATATGACCATGTGAATTTAAAAAAAAAAAACTGTCTCTACATGTTCCATGCCCAATCACCACAATTCCAAAAAGGAAAATAGAGTTAACATTATTCAAATCCTTTGGGTAAAAATTGTGGAGAGAGAAATGTACTTGAAATTAAAATGAAAGAAGGAAAGAACTAGAGTATTAAGCAGCACTAGGAGTAAGTACCAAAGATGAAACTATCTTTGTTTATGTTTGTTAGGAAAGCATAAACACAGACAGTTCTCTGAAAACCTAAACCTCTGACATACCTCTCCCTTTATATTTTTTTCATATCCATATTTTTCATATCCATATATTTTTTCATTACCAGCAGAGGGGGAAAGCTATTCTTAGTCAGAGTTCATAATAAATAGCTCAGACATCCAAGAGTAATGAAGTAATGAGCCAATGGATTACTTCATAGTTAACCTTCTCTCTACTCTATTAGCCACAACTAACTTCTCATCATTCTCCTTGGACACAAATTTCATGAACCCAAGTAAGTAAATAACTAATTCTACAACTGTTTTAACTTCTTATAAAGGAGGCAGAAAAATAGAAAGAGAAATAATTTATACACAAATGCTCTGGAACTTGCTTAGTTTGTTTAAAGTATGTTTGTTATACACACACAAACACATACTACCAGTGGTGTGTTGGAGCTGGCTCTTATCAACTAACAAGAGCTTGTGGTGTGCACCTCTTTCCAAATCGGCATTCAGTGGCATAACATGTGCAGCTTGAATTGGCCATGATGGGGATGGGAGTATTTATACCATAGAAAGTGGCAAATATAATCATTCAGGGCTTTTTTTTTTTTGAAAGCCAGTGTGCACACCACTGGTAATATACCATGTAAGGATTTAGAGCAGGTTTAGTACTTCAATAAAATCCTATTCTTACTGGATATTTATACATATTTCTAATGCCAGATACTGATTACCAAATTTTAAAGACTGAATCCAACAAGTTCAACAAACTGTTTGTAGTAAGCACTATAAACTCTTGTCTTTTTTCCTAGTGCATGCCACCATATAGACATATTAGGCAGCTGAGCAATTGGGAGGATTAGAAAATCCATCAAAAGGAAAGTTTTAAAAGTTATCTTAGCCCATTTTACTTCCATTTCTTCATTTATAAAACAGAGAATATCTATTCATAGAGTTGCTGTGAGGGTCAAATGAATTAATATGTATAAAGCCCTTAGAAACAGTACACAGCACAGAGGCAGTGTTATATAAATATCTGCCATCAGTTTCTATTTAAACTAATATTCATGATATGACCACCCCCCAAAAAGAAAAAAGTTTAATGACTTTTTTAAAGGTAATGAAAAAGGGAGAAAAGAAAAATGACTAAGACAAAAAGGACTACAAGGCAACCCCAAATTACCACTCTATACTAAAAACTATCTTGTTCACCACGAGAACAGAGCTTTAACTTACATACACATACAAAAAAATTACAAAAGCACAAAACTGTAGATTATAGTTATTTGAACTATCTGGAAAAACAACAACATAGAGGAGATTTTTGAAGAGGAATAAAGATATTTTTTAATTGAGTAGGTTAACTTGAGTGTTTCTTAGAATTATACCCCATACCTGCTGACGACTACTAAGATCCAGCTGCTTCCAAAACTGGAAATCTAAACAAAGGTCACGCCAGTACTTGCAAACCAATGATGCAGAAAGGCACCGCTCATCCAGGGACAAATTGGAAAATATCTGTGAAGAAAAAAGGAGCCATAAAATATATGCTAAACATTTTCAAAGCATAGGAAAAGGTTTTTGTTAGAAAAAAATAACTTTTTAAAAAGAAAATCATCTTGAATACAAGTGGCCATTATTGAAAAAGTTGTTAAAAGAGACCGCCCTAAAGAGAAAGTATGGCAAAAGAACTAAGAACACAGACTGATACTATGTTTTATGTGAGAAGAGGGGAAAAGAACAGGCATATACCGTGTGTGTGTATGTGTGTGTGTGTGTGTGTGTGTGTGTTGGCCGTTATTTTTTTTAAAAAGATTGGAAGGATAAGTCAAAAGGTAATTTTAAAAAATGCTTACCTTTAAGTGAAGGGAAAAAAATACTAGGAAATGGAGAGTGGTCAAAGAGATTACTCTGAAGTTTTATAATTTGACCTTGGAACCATGTGAACTTTTTAAATGTGATTTAAGAAAAAAAGAAAAATTATAAAGAAATGTAAATTGTGAGAAAGGTACTTTACTTCTCTGGCATCTTTTCCTAGAAACTCATAGCCCCAATCTAATCCTAAGAAAAACACATATGTCCAATGTGGACATTCCACAAAATACCTAATCAGGACTCCTCAAAAAATTCAAGGTCATGAAAAAAAGGAAATATTGAGAAACTAACACAGTCCAGAGGAGACTAAGGAAAAATGATAATTAATGTAATCATGTTGGATCCTGGGAAAGAAAAGGGCATTAACAGAAAAACTGGTAAAATCCAAATAAAGATTAAAATTTAATTAACAGTAATGTACTAATGCTGGTTTCATAGCTTTGGCAAATGTACCACAGTAACATCAGATAATAATATTAGAGGAACAAAGTAGGTGAAGAGTACAGGAGAACTCTCTGTACTATCATTGCAATTTTTCTATAAATCCAAAATTATTCCATATCAAAACAGCATATCGTATGCCTTAAATATATACAATTAAAATAAAATTAATTAATTCTAAAATAAACAGCTATTTTTAAAAATAATTTTTAAAAGTTACATCATGAAAAGATGGTCAGGATCGAGGTTAGGGTAAATAAAGATTTTTGAAAATTAAGATCAACAGATACAATATGTGGGCCATACTAAGATCCTGAATTGAACCAACTATAAGAAGATATAATATTTCTGGGACAATCACATAAAACTGAACACAAAATAAATATCAGATGACTTAAAAGAAATTATACTTAACTTTTTAGGTTGAGATTATATTATGGTTATATTGATACTATAGTTATATTATCTTTAAAAAACTGTTATCCATTTTAGATATATACTTTAGTGTTTGTGGCTGAAATGATATAATACCTAAAATTTGCTTTCAGATACTCTACTGAAAACAAAAAAAGTTGGTGGAAGATAGATAAAATAAGAAATGCAGAACATTAAAAAACTCATGAAGCTAGATGAAGGATACATGAAGGGTTCATTATACTACTTTCGACTTTGGTTTTGTATGAACATTTCCACAACACTAACTGAAAAATTTTTTAAAAGAACATGAACTCTAACACTAAATGGCCTTATCTTAGGTTTGAATTGTGGCTTTATCAATTACTATCCATGTAACTTTGGGCAAATTACCAAACCTCCTCGTACCTTGATTTCCTCATCTTTAAGATGGGGATAATATAGTATTTACCTAATAGAGTTATTGTAAAAAACTAAACAAAGTTTCTGGAACAGTGTCTGGAACAAAGTAGGATAAATCCTCACTTAATATCATCAGAAGATTCTTGGAAGCTGCAACTTTAAGTGAAACACATATAACAAAGCCAATTTTTTATAGGCTAATTTATACACACAAGAGTTAGGTTCTTAAAGCATATTCTGGTCACAAAAACATCACCAAACTTCTAATTAAAGACCAACACACTTCTAATATTAAACATTAAAATAAATGTGAGCTACACATACACTTAAGAAATAAAAACAAGTAAGATAATCATTTACCCAGTTAGTTCAGTTCAGGGTTGCAGGTGGCTGGAGCCTATCATGGCAGCTCAGGGAACAAGGCAGGAACCCACCCTGGACAGGAGGCCATTTTACGGCAGGCTGCATTCACACACACACTCCCACTCATACTGGGACCATTTAGACATGTGCACAGCTTAGTCACAACCTAACGTACACAGCTTTGCAACGTGGGAAGAAACTAGAGTACTGAACCGAGAGAAAACCCACGCAGACACGGGGAGATGTGCAAACTCCACACAGACAGTGGCCCTGACCAGGAATTAATTTTTTCTTCTCATCAACATTATAACAAAATGATGAGCAAAAGAACATGATTCAAGGACCTGATGTTGTATACAAAAGATTCCTATAATAACTATGACCTAAAATGACTTATCTCTATACAGACAAAAGTTGTAGATATATAAGCTAGAATCTCTATTATTTTTTAATCTTGAGCCTTGGGAAAACACTTGTCTTTCCCTTTCACAACCACTGTTATTCTTCAAAAGGGTCTAGTGAGAAGTACAGAATACACATAAGAATCACCTAGTAACTTTGCCTCCAATGCCGGCAAAGGCAGATTAAGCCCACTACAGCCTCTTACTCATACTAATTATAACCAAAACCTCTGGACAACATACTAAAAGTAATTACCTCAAGAATCTAAAAAGTTAGTGATGAATGAATTGTGGAGGATGGCAAAATTTGAAGAACGACCAATAAGAAAGATGAGTTTCTTCGTTTTATTTTTCCTTTTATCACCTAGCTTAGAATTGAGGTCAACCACTGACAGTACATAAATGAATGTGCATGGCTCTATGCCAATAAAATTTTATTTACAAAAAGTGGCAGAAGATATGGTATACACAGGGCTAAAGTTTGCTGGTCCATTTACAAGAAAAACATAAATTAATATAAACTGTCCATGTGGAAGCCCCTACATTAAACTTACTAGACAGATAATAAATTGACAATTTAAGACATTCTCAAAGAGCTCAAAGAAACCATGTACAAAGAACTAAAGGAAACCACAAGAATCAAGTACAGATGTCTCACCAAATAGAGAATATTAATAAAAAGTAGAAATTATGGAAACATATTAAATAAAAATTCTGGAATTGAATCATATAATAATTGAAATAGAAAGATCACTACAGAGATTCAATAGAAGATTAGAACAAGCAGAAGTGTTATAAAAATGAGCCAAAGATGGCCTCTGTGTATTGGCCCCTAGGTTATTTTTTCACAGGATGAGACTCATTAGCTCAAAAAGCCCACTAGTGACAAACTTAAATTTTTACACATCAAATTATCTTTAGTCATTTAGAGCTTGCCTGCTTTGCATACCCTGCAAATCCTCACCTGACAGCTGTTACCTGATGAGACAAGGCCTGAAAGTTGTTAAGACCCCAAGCTGCGGCTGCCTTTGGAGTTCTCTGATCCAAAGACTCACCAGCATGCTGCTGGGTTACAACAACTAGACAGGTAAGCCCTCCTTCTAACTCCCTTTTTCCCCAGGAGTTTCCTTGCCCTCCTCCCCTTCTGAATGGTGACCCCCTTGTTCTAAGCTTCTGCATAGTCTCATACAGTAACAAACTTTTCCTCTCATGTAAGCCTGTCCAAGAGCCATGTAATTAAGCTTGTTGTGTGTTACTGCCACTTGTGGTCATACCTCTTTCCTTGTTCTGCATCAGCATCCCTCAAACCCCGTAAGAAGAAAGAATAAGCAAACTTGAAGATAGGTCAATTGAAATTACTGAGTGTGAGAAACAAAGAAATAAGAATGAAGGAAAATGAAAAAAGCCTAAAATACCTGTAAAACATCATGAGACATGCTAACATATACATAATAGGAGTCACCGAAGTAGGAGAGACTGAAAGAGGTAGAAAGAATATTTGAAGAAATAATGGCTAAAACTTTCCAAATTTTATGAAAGAGATGAATCTAACTCATCAGCTCAATGAACTCCAAGTAGGATTAATGCAAAGGGATCCACACCAAGCTATATCATAAACAAATTTTTGAAAAATAAAGACAAAGAACCCTGAAAACAGCAAGAGAAAAGTAATTTAGGGGGAAAAAATATAAATAAGGATCCTAAGTAAGATTAACAACTGATTTTTCTTTGGAAACCATGGAGGCCAGAAGACAATGGGATAACATATTTGAAGTGCTGGAAGAAAACAAAAACTGTCAACCAAGAATTCTAAATCTGGCAAAATTATCCTTCAAAAACAAAGCAAAATTAAGATATTTCCAGATTTACCAAAACAAGAAGTTTGTCACTAGTAGACCTATCCTAAAAAAATTGCTAAAGGGAGTCCTTCAGGCTGACATGTAAAGGCACCAGACAGTAACTTGAAATCATATGAAGAAATAAAGAATACCAGTAAAGGTAGGTATTTACGTAGATAAATATTAAAGTCAGTATTAATGTACTTTTGGTTTGTAACCCCTCCTATTTCCTATGATATAAAAGACAACTTACATAAAACAATAACTACAAATATACGGTGATTGGCACAAAACATATAAACGTGTAATTTGTGACAATAACAACATAAATATAGGAGCAAAGTTTTTGCATACCACTGAAACTGAACTGGTATTAATTCAAACTAAATAGTTATAAAATATGATGAAAATTATAACCCCCAGGGCAAATACTAAGATATACATATGTAGTTATTTTTCTCCATAATATATATAAATATAAAATATGAAAATTATATGTATATATGAGAAAGGAATCAAAATGTTACACTAGAAAATATCTAACACAAAGAACAGCACTAAAAGAATTAATGAACAAAAAATATATGATATAGATAAAAAATAACAAAATGGTAGCAATCTTTCTTTATCAGTAATTATGTCAAATGTAAATGGACTAAACTCTCCAATTAAGAAACAAAGAATGACAAAATGGAATAAAAAATCATAATCTAAATATATGCTATCTACAAGAGATTCACTTTATATCCAAAGATATATGCAGGTTGAAAGTAAAAGGATGTACTCACTAGCAGATACAGAGAAGGGAGAGGAGAGAGAGGAGAAGAGAAGGGAGGGAAAATATCAACCAAAGGAGGGCTGGAATATCTACATTAATGTCAGGCAAAATAGACATTAAGACAAAAAGTGTTACAAAAGACCAAAAAAATTATACAATGATAAAACAGGTCAATCTTTCAAAAAGATATAATAATTATATGTATACACCTAACAACAAAGTCCCAAAATATATAAAGCAAAACTGACAGAATTAAAGGGAAAAAATAAACAGTTCTACAATAATTCTTGGAGTCTTCAACACCCCACTTACAATAATGGATAGAACAACCAGACAAAAGATAAACAAGGAAACTGAAGACTTGAAAAAACCTTAAGCCCAACCAGGCGTACCAGACATCTACAAACACTCCACATAACAGAATACACATTCTCCTGAAGTGCATATGGAACATTCTCAAGGACAGACCATATATCGGGCCACAAATTAAGTCTAAATAAATTTTAAAAGATTGAAATCATACAAAGTCTCTTTTCCAATGACAATGAAATGAAATTAGAGATCAATAATGGAAAGAAATCTGGGAATTTCACAACTAAGTGGAAATTAAACAACACCCTCTTATACAATCAATGAGTAAGAAGAAATCATAAGGAATAGAAAATACTTTGAGATGAATGAAAACAAAAACACTTAGTAAAATCTATGGGATACAGATGTAAACATTACAAAAAAAAAGAAAGAAAAGAAAATTCAACACAAACCAAGAATAAAGAAGAAAATAAAAATGAGAGCAGATAAAAATAGAATTAAAACCAAAAGTTAGTTCTTTGAAAAGGTCAACAACATTGGCCTACCTTTGGCTAGACTAAGAATAAAGAGAGAAGACTCAAATTATCAAAATCACGAATGAAAACAGGGACATTACTACCAGTCTTACAAAAATAGAATTATAAAAGACTACTATGAACAACTGTATGCCAACAAACTGATGAAACAGATGACAAATTTCTAGAATAAAAACTACAAAAACTGACTCAAAAGAAATGGAAAATGTGAATAGGCATATAGCAAGTAAAAAGATGGAATCAGTAATCAAAATACTTCCAACAAAGAACTAGATGACCTCATTGGTGATGTGTCTTAAGAAGAATTAACACCAATCCATCTTAAATTCTTCCAAAAATTAGAGGATAAAAGAACACTTCCTAACTCATTCTATGAAGCCAGCACTACCCCTGATACCAAAGCCAGACAAAGAAATCACAAAAAAACCTACACATTAATGTCCCTTATCAATACAGATGCAAAAATCTTCAACAAAATACTAGCAAACTAAATCCAAATGAAAAAATCTTCAACAAAATACTAGCAAACTAAATCCAAACTAAATACAGCAGTGAAAGGATTATACACCATAGCCAAGTGGGATTTACCCCAGGAATGTAAGGAAGGTTCAATATGTGAAAAAAATCCATATAACACACCAAATTTAGAAAGGTAAAAAGAAATGATCATATCAATTGATACAGGAAAAAGCATTTGACAAAATTCAACACCCTTTCTTGATTAAAACACTCAGAAATCTAGGAATAAAACAGTACTTCCTCAACCTGAAAAAATAGCACCTGTGAAAATCCCCAGGTAATATCATACTTCGTGACAAAAGACTTCAAGTTTTTCCCCTGAAATCAGGAATAAAACAAGGATATCTGCTTTCATTCCTTATATGCAACACTACTGGAGATTCTGGCATGGGCAATTAGGCAAGGAAAAGAAATAAAAGTCACCCATATTGAAAAGTCAGAATTAATACATTCTCTATTCACAGATGTCATGATCTTATATCCAGAAAATTCTAGAGAATTAACACAAAAATAAATTTTAGAATAACCGAATATTTTAATAGACTAGCAATGAATAATCTGATGATGAAATTAAGAAAGTACTTCCATTTACAATAGCATCAAAAGAATAAGACAGTTTTTTATAGGCTCTATTTCTTTATTGAGATTTCCCATTTGTTGGGTCAATGTCACCATATTCTCATGTTAACTACTTGAATAATGTGTCCTTTCATTCTTTCAACATGTTTATAACAGCAATTTTAAGTCTTTTATAAGGCTAATATATGGGCCCACTTGGTCACTTTCTATTGACTGCTTTCTTTTTCCCTCAGTATGGGACACATTTTTGTCTTTTAACATGTCTCAAAGTTTTTTGTTAAAAACTAGACATTTTAGATAACATATTGTAGCAACTGCAGAATTTAATTTTTCTGAGTTTTTTTTTT
>VBSM01002608.1:47177429-47273068 GCA_008086735.1 Cheirogaleus medius
AAAAAAAAATAAAAAAAATAAAGACCACAACTCAACCCTACAGACCCAATTATAAAATTGGGCTCTGATTCACGGTGGTTTAGAAGTCATCTAATGTAAATCCCCCATAATTCAGTAATCCCTTTCATAAAATCCCTGAGAGATTATTCAGGCCCACTTAAACAATGATACCTGAAAAAGATCTCTGTACCTGGAAACACTGAGCTGAGATCCAGCCCAGGATCTGCCATTCACTAAAACATCTTGGGGTAAGCCATATCATTTCTCCAGGCTTGTTTCTTCATGAATAAAAAGGGGGGGAAGTGACTAAATAACCTCAAAAGTCTCTTCCTGTTCCGAAGTTATATAATTATGATTTCCAGTAATGACCACATGTTCATAGGAAACATCTATAAGCACTGTTTGTAGTAAAAAATTGGAAACACCCATTATTAAAGAAATACAATACAGTATAATACTATGGGACACTATGCAGCAGTTAAACAGTGAAGGAAACTATATACTCACTAATAAGGAGAGACCTCCAAAACCATATTAACATGATTTTTTCTAAAGTTTCAGAACATGTACATCTTGATGCCATTTATGAAAAAAGCTATGAAGGCATACATAATGCTTTCCTATAATGATGGAAATGTTCTAGATCTGCACAGTCTAGTATGGTAGCCACCAACTACACGTGACCATAAATTCTGAAGTGTGGCTATTATGACTGAAAAACTGAATTTTAAATTTTATTTCACTTTAACTACTTTGAATTTAAATATATGTGGCTACTGGCTAATGTACTGGACAGCACAGGTCTAGAAAACAAAAATCTAAACTAGTAATGTTGGTTAGTTACCTCTGGAGATGAAATCAGATGGGAGAGTAGGGGTGAAAAAAGGCAAATTTTGGCTTTACCTGCCCCTTGCCTTTTTTTTTTCAGAGATGGGGTCTTGCTATGTTCCAGGCTGACCTCGAACTTGGGGGCTCAAGTAATCTTCCCACCTCAGCCCCCAAATAGCTAGGACTACAGGCATGTGCAGCTACCTGCATTTTGGGGATGTTTCAAAGCAAGTAATATTTATTACTCATATAAAAGTAAAATAAAAGACAAACTTGCTGATATTGAGTCAAAACTGGCCTGTGAAGGAAGTAACACAGAGTTTAGTTTTCCTTTTCTGCCATATCTTAAAAGAAATGGGCAAGTATGGTAGCTTTCCCCCAAAACATCCTTCAAATCACATTTCCTCACACTTCTTTCCCAAATTCTTCCCATCTTTTTATTTTGTTTTGTTTTGCAACTATAGTAACTTGCTAGTACAAAAGAAAATGCTATTGATCCATAAGGGGAGCAGGGCATACTTTCTAAGAATGTTTTTTCAATGGGGCTGTGGATGCGTGCCTTTCTATGCAACATCTCTTCTAATACTAGGAAAAAAATTGTCATAGCTCCCCTAAGTCTTCACTTCTCCAAGCCAAACGCCTCCAGTCCTTACCAGAAGCAGAGCCAGAACCTTTTCACCATCACATATTTCTACGGTGGTTCAAATAATACCTTGAGTCAGAATATGAACATTCCTTAGAAACTTCTCTTAGTGGTATGGCATATTCACCTTGAGTCTCAGCCTAAACTCTAAACACCTGATCATTCACTCCTTCATAAATATTTACTGAATGCTACTACATGCCAGGCACTGTGCTTAGGGGAGGAGAGAGAACAATGAAAAAGATATGAATCCACAGAGCTTCTGTCCCCCAAAACTGGGGGTTGGCAGACACTGAATAATCTCTATTTCAATTCATCTCAGACAATACAACTCACTTCGTGCTGAATATCACTAGGACCATGAGACTCAGACAGAGAATCTTTATTTGAATTTCTAATACAAGGAATGGAAATCTACATAACATGTCCAAATACACACAAGGCACGTTCATGGGCAATCCCCAAATGTCACTTAGACCAAGTTTTCAACAATCCATAACAAAAATGTAAAAAAGAACAACATAGTAGATAGAATAAATTTATTCTATAGGATTTCTCTTTATTATGAGGTCAAGTCCTTTCTTTTTTTTTTTTTTTTTTTGGTATTAAAATGTCCTTTCCCTCACGAAATAATGGTTTAAGTAGAAAGTATCTGGGTTTCAATTTGTTTTTAAATGGTTTTACTTGCCAAATAAGAAGACAGAAATCAAATCTCTATACTGTTGATATTTATCCATGTCATCCACTGATTTAAAGGACCAGAGAAAGTTCCCTCTGCCCTGAAATGCAGCTCTGCACACAAAGAGTAGGCAATTACTCCTCCAGCAAATACACCTCCCTAAGAGTTAAATCATTACATTTTGACAGAAGCAAATGTAAGCTTCCCCACTCTTTTACTGTACTATTTACAAGAACATTAATATCACAGTAAAACAGATTCAAACACACAGGATTATAAATATGCAAAAAGTATACTGGTGACAGTAACAATTGTAATCCATGACAGTTACTTTAGTAACAATAAAAGTAGCCATATTTTTATCAAGGTTATTTATGGCTAGTCTTAAGTATCATCCACAATGAAAAAGGTTTGTTTATTAAGTTCCAGATAGGGAGGAGTGCAAGAAAAGAGAAAAAATGAGGAAAAAAGAATTTAAGTTAATAATAATACAAACTATCACAAATAAAGTTTGTTGCTAGCATTGACAAAACCATAAAATCTACCTAGTAGTTGAAAATGACAAAGTTGACACGGGACACCTACCTCTATTCACCCACCCAACAAAAAATACATCTGTCCTTCACTTCTGGTAATTTGTATGCTTTTATGTAAGGTTAAAAAGTAGGAAGGCATTACAACACAGCATAAACAAGGTTTTTAAGTTGAGCTGGCCTAAATTCCCTAGCTCAAGACCCAGATCTGCCCTTTGTGTGACCTTGAACAAGTCATTCATCCTCTTCAAGTCCCACAAGATTGTTAGCTCCACAGGAGCAAAGACCACATCTGACTAACTCACTACTGTAAAGCCTAGCCCATAGTACTGAAAAAATCAGTTTCTTCTTGTATAAAATTAGGATGTTAACAGTACTTCTCTCACAGCGTTGATCGGAAGAATAAATGAGATATTATATACATAAAGTTCCGGCACAGTGCCTGATCATGGTAAACTCTCAATAAAAGTTAATTGTTACTGACATTAACTAGCACCTATTAAACCTGAAAGTAATGTTCGAAGACTTTCAAACACTAACATGCAAACCTTATACTTTGAGCAAGGTATAAATTGAGTCAAAAAAAATTTTCACAGAAAACCTACGAATAGTTTCTAAACCATTGAGTTGGGAATCTAAGAATAGATGAACCCTGAATTGTGGGTTAACACACCCAAACTACTAAAAGACATTCAGCACATTCCCAAGTTTTCTACTTCAAAACCTAGGACAGAAGCATAGGCCCCACTGGCTTCCCAGTCTCCCCTTCGGACGTCCCCCGGCTGTCAGGGAACCCCCCTCCTCCGCGCTTAGGGGGAGGAGAGAGAAAACCTCAGGGGCGGGGGCCCGGGTTGGGGGAAAGCCAGCATCCCTGCGCCTCTCGCCCAGACCCACCTTGAGCAGGATGGACGGCGGCAGCTGGTTGATGTCTGGGGCTTCGGAGGGCAGCTCCCTGTGACAGTCGCAGGGGTTTTCTGGGGACTCCTGACAGTCCGCGTCGCCGCATTCATGCTGCTGCTGGGCGGACGAGGGGGCGGTGCCCCCGGCTCGGACCGCGTCCCCGCCGGCCTCGGTGGGGGCATCTTCGGAAGTGGGAGAGGAGGGCGGGGGGCAGAGTGACTGCGGAGGCTGCTCTGGGCCCTGGCAGCAGCCGGCGTCGGGGGGCCGCGGCGGTGAGGCGCCTCCTCCCGCAGGCGCTCCCCCACCGCCGCCGCCGCCGCAGCCCCCGCCGCCGCAGCGGGGCTGCTTGCAGGGGGTGCAGGCGGGGACCCCGGCCCCCTTCCGCTTGCACACCATTTCGGGAGGCGTGGGGGGATCGGCCGGCGGCGGCGGCCCCCGGAAGAGCTGCAGAGCGGCGGGCGGCCCCAGGAAGCGCACGGGCCCCACGCTGGCCAGGAAGAGGCTTCGGCCCTGCTGCTCCCAGGCGGCGGCCGCGGCCAGCCCCAGCTCTTTGCAGCAAGAGGCGGGCGACGAAGCCGAGGCAGCGGCGGCAGCGGCGGCGGCGGCCGAGGATAGCAGGAAACGGCGGGCGGCGGCGGCACAGTCCTCGGCGGCCAGGGCCGCGTAGCGCCGCGCCAGGTGCTGAGAGGAGGCGGCGGCGGCGTAGGCCCCGTCCCGCGGCGGCGGCGGCGAGAGCTGCGGCTCCTCCTCTGGGCCGGCGGGGGCGGGCGCGCCGGGGCTGTGCACGATGAAGCAGAGCATGCAGGGCCCGCGGAAGAAGCAGTCCCGGCTCCGGGGCGCCGCCGGCTGAGGGGGCGCCTTGGCCGGAGTCCGGCGGGGCAGCCTGAGGAGAGGGCGCCGGCGGCGGCACCAGCTGCAACAGCGAGGCCTCTTCTGGCTCGGGCGGTTACGCGGCTCCTTCGAGAGAAGGTGGCCCATATAGAAGGCCCCAAGGAGGGGGACCGGGACGGGATGGAGGGAGGCCCAGAGAGGCGGGCTCCCGGCAGCGGGGCAGGCCGCTCGCTGGCTCGGCCTCTGGCCCGCGGCGGGGTCGCCCGCCCTGCGCACACACACGCACACACGGGCACACACGCGACGGTGGGGGGGGCGTCAGCTGCGGGCCGCCGGGGTGCCCGAGGGGGGCTACATGCTTTGCCCAGGGAAGCCGGGAGAACGATGGGCGCGAGCTTTGGGGATGCGAGGGAGGGAGCGAGCGAGCCTGCCGGCTAGGCGACCAGTCCGGGCCCGGCCTGCCGGCTCAGTCAGTCAGCGCAGCGACAGGGGCAAGGCCGGGTCCTGCTCGGACCATTTTAACTGCGGATCCGCCAGCGGCGCGCGCGCCCGCGACACGACTCGAAGCCGCAGGAGCGCGCGGCCCGTTCTGGGAGTGGGCGGAGCCGCCGGCGGCGGCGCGCTCGGGGCGGGGACGCCGGCGCCCGGCTGCTCACCCGGGACGACCGCCAGAGGAGGACTGCGGGAAGAAGCTGGCCGGCGAGGGCACCGGGCTCGCGAGGTGAGGCGCGCGCCCCTCCTTGCTGTCGTCCGAGGTTTCTCAGAGGACGCTGGGCGCACGCCCCTTTTCTGAGGCGGGAGGAGACACTTCCGAGCCAGCTGTGTGACATCCGTTTACACAGCAGCGCTGACGTCTCGAGGTGTAAGTTCAGGAGCTGCCATTGGCCGGGAGCCGTTCGGCTGTTCCCCTCACCTTCCATCCCCATCACCACCCCCGCTCGGAAACCGAGGCCCCTTCGGGGCTGCAATGCGGGTTCCGCCGGAAGGGCTGAAATGGGCCCAGACCGCCCCTCTGGTGGAATGGCAGATGCGCGCCCCCACGGTGATGCGTACCCAAGTCTCGTGAGGGGTTGGTTAGTTGTGCGGCCCCATTGTGTTACCCCACTTGTTTTCGTACTTGTTGCTTATTACTGCCTTTCCACAACTTTATTTCAAAATGTAAGCATACATCACAATACAGCAGAAAGATAAAGGTTCTCAACCCAGTGAGTCATCCAACATCTAGGCCACACGCTGGGGATGACTTTATCGTCTGCACTCTCGGAATCCATTATATGTTATAAATATCATTGTGCGATGCCTATTATATGACAAACCTTGGTGACCAGGGTGAGAAAGAGAAAATAGGCTTTGCAGGTAGTGAGGCAAGAGAGGGCAGTGACTAGAGCAGTACCTGGTGTGGAGAGGTTGAAATTGGAGGAGGCAAATACTGATGGGAATGAGCCTGTATAAAGGAGGAGACAGGGAGAGAAGATGGAATGGATAGTACTTTAGGAATACATTCTTCATTGTGATTTGAGGGAATGAGGAAAGGAAAGGTAAAGGATATAGGTAGGTGGACGTTTCTGGCAGGAAGGTGAAAGCGTTCCTTTCTGATGGTTTCTATTTTTCTTTAAGTGGAGCCTGGTAATCTGCTGAAGGGTGGAAGAGAAGTGGTGGGTGTTTTTAAAATCTAGTAAGGATAACTTGAGAGAGCTGACTGAGGAAGCAGTACTGCAGGATTCAAGGCCCATCAGCTTGGAGACCACTGTTTAAACCTACATTGTTTTTTCCCCTACAGTGGCTAGCCTTACCCAGCTTTCAAACATGCCATCAAACTTTTGTTAATATTGGTCTCTGTCAGAATGATTTTTAAGTCTGCACATTCAGGGATCCCCCTTTCTGAGCATGTTCATAATGAAACGGAATTCCAAGAAATCTAGAGACAAAAAATTTGTCAAAGAGTCTCATACCTATTACTCACTATCAAATTCACTGCTGAACAACATTTACCTACAGATATTATCCACACAGCTTTCATCCATCTGCCTGTAGGTGTATCTTTCAGGGCTCCAGAGCTCCATTGGTGAGTGGCAGGGGTTGCTTGAAACCTTACAACAGATCCTTTGCCATCTCTACTAAGCTGTACTTTCAGCAAAAGGCAAGAGTGTTATAAGACATTACTTTCTCTATTTCAAAATTGTGGTCCCGTCAGAACCAGATGTAGTGGCATGTGCCTGTAGTCCCATCTACTCAGGAGGATCACTTGAACCACCCAGGAGTTCAAGGCTATGGTGAGCTATGATTGTGTTTATGAATAGTTACTACTCCACTGCAGCCTGGGCAGCATAGGGAAACCCCATCTTTAAAAAAAATTGTGGAGCTATCAGTTTCATATAAGTTAAACATACATCTACCCTATGACACAGCAATCCCACATCTAGGTTTATCCAAGAGGGAAAAAAAAAATACATATATCCACAAAAAAACTCATATAGAAATGTTCACAGCAACTTTATTCATGAACTTCAAACAGCTCAGATGTCCATCAGTAGAAGAATGGATTAATAAACTGATACATTCTTCTAATAAAATACTACTCAGCAATAAGAAAAAACATGGATGAATCTCAAAAACTTATGAAGATTCACACTCACAGGAGTTAGGGCCCTAGAATCTCTACCTGATTTTCACAAGCTCCCTATGTGATCACCATACTGACAGCTTGGCACCATGCAAACCTATCAGAACTACACATAAACTCTAACTCCAATTTCTTGTTTTTAGAGATGAAGCAACAGACTCAGATTTTTGAAGTGATTACCAAAGTTTACAATACTAGTTTTCTTACTCCCATTTCCTGAGCCATTCAGCCACAAGCAGGTTGTCTTTGGTCTACCTATTGGACTCTGTGCCTCTCTTTTAACAAACGATATGTGTGTCTTATAATTAAGAGATTTTCATGTTTGTTCTCATTACCCCCAGATCACCCCAGAAAAATGGCAAATTCCTTGAGTCCTAGGATTATCCCTAACTCTTCTTTTTCTTTCTTTACCACAGCATGTAGCAGAGAGTCATATATTTTACCAGTGAACTAAGTAAGCAACTACTGTTGTCACCAGAGCTGTAATAAGTTTTGGAACTCATTACCATAAATAATATTAATACTAATTCATATTCTAAATGTTCAGGAAACAATTATAAGTAAGAGTTATAAATCATAATTGCAGAGACAATTGTAGCAGTTGACAGCTTTGTTAGAGTAAAAAAGCAGCACTGGACAGCCAACAGCTGGACTGGTGTACTATTAGCTAGACCAGGGTAGTACTGGTAACCGGCTTTGCATTCTCAGCTAGGTCTGAGTATTCCATCGAACATAAACAATCTCACAAAATATCAACATCAGTCATAACCACTCTGTTACCATAATTAACGAGGCAAAAATAAGACCCCTCCATAATTATGTCTGAACACAGCACATAAAAGAACATTCTCCAAACCACAAAAATTACCATTCTGGCTAATATAAGTGACTGCTGTTGCTTGGCCAATTATAACCTTAGCCTTGCTCCATTCTTCCTGCCTTCTAAATAATGAATATTAAAATATTCAGTTATAAAATTACCTCTGTTTTCTGCCAGCATCCAATCCAGAGCAAAACCTTGAACCTTCCCCAAAGTCACCTAACACTGCCCAGTTCTATAATGGTTCTCTACAAATCGTCTTACTAAGAGTACCCACTGTTACTTATGGTGTGCTGCCTTCTTGTAACTACTTATTAAACCCAACTTGGTTTGTTTATAGGTGTGTTCTGCTGGTCTTTAGCTGGGGGGGCATTAACATTTGTTATAATCAAATGTAATTTCATCCTTTACTGTTTCCTCTTACCCAGCTTTTTTTATACATCTTTATCTTTTTTGTTTTTGTTTTGTTTTTTACTTTCAGTCTGTTTCATTAGAATGTAAGCTCCATGAGGACAGGGAGAGACTTTATTCAGTTTTCAGGAAGATAAACTGGCTACTGTGTAGAAGATGGACTAAGTAGGAACAGGCCCTTAGCAGAAAAACTAGGTAAGGTTGTCCAAAGGGTTAATGGAGAGGCATTAAAAATATAAATTAAGGCCTACTGGGGATAAGGAGATAGGTGTGAGATTGAGAAATATTTCTGATGTAGAGTTTCCAGGATTTAATGAACTACTTATGAACTGGGTAAAGGGGAGGAGATGGTAGATAGGGAAGAAATGAAAACCCCCCAAATAGCTATTTGTATCTTATATGTTAATATGATTTATTTCAGGGTATAATTTATTGTGGTAAAACAATGGGTTCTATAATATAAAATATATATTTGAATAATATTCCAATCTGGGGGAGACTTGAGTTATACTGCGATTCATACTGAAAGCCAGTTTATTTAAAATGTTATGAAACATTTTAAAAGAAAAACTTTTTTTCTTCTTTGTTAACATAAAATACACTCACTTTAAAACTCACATTTGTCTATAAAAAGACACTCTTGTATAAAAAGCTTTAATATTTGCAGTTGGGTAATGGTTGTGGTAAATAAATAGCTAAAACATCCTACAGCACCAGTGATACAAGGAGAGCACAGTTCGTGTGCAGTTAACCCCACTGATTGTGGTAGATGCGATGGATGGCCTAGAAGGGCACTCTCTGAGAGCAGAAGACATTATCTTATGCATCTCGAAATCATAGAACACCCCAGGTCTTCAATAAATTAAATTCTTTCTTGAATTGTGTTTTTGCTGAAGTATTTGAAGCCATAGATGCTAGAGAAAACCACAAGTTTTCAGAGCATTCGCTTCAGGAGGACAATCTAGACTCTTGAATAATTTGTTTCAGACACGATGTGAAAGTTCAGCTGCTGCCTGGACCATTCTTCCCTCAGTTCTTCTCTTGACTGATTCATTCTCAGCATCCAGGTCTCAGTGCAGATGTCACCTTCTGTCAGGTCAGGTTTTCCCTAGTTACTTTGTCCCACCACCCTGTTCATTTTCTTCACAGCAGTTTCCACAGTCTGCAGTTGTGATGTTTCTGTATTCATTGACTATAGTCGCCATCAGAATTAAGCCCTACTTTGCATACTTCCTGATTATTAGCACCTAAGTTTGTTAATCAATTGAATTTTAAAGGCAGATTATCCTGGGTGGGCCTGACATGATCATGTGAATGCTTGAAAAGAAACTCTAGAAATCAGAGACAAGGAAAAAGAAAGATTCAAAGCAGCAGCAGATACTTTTCTGTCAGCCTGGAAGAAGCAAACTCCCATGTTGTGAAGAGCACTGTGTGGTGAGTGGCCTCTAGGAACTGAGAGTAACTCCAAGCTGATGGCCAGCAAGAAGCAGGCCCTCAGTCCTACAGAATTCTTAATTCTTCCAACAACCACATGAGCTTGGAAGAAGACCCAGAACTACAGAACAGAGCACAGCCAAGCTGACACCTTGATTTCAGCCTGGAGAGAACCAGTGCAGAGAAGCAAGCTGAGCCCATTCCAGGACTTCTGACTTACAGAACTGTGAAATAATAAATAAGTTTTTTTAAGTCACTATGTTTCTGGTAATATGTTTTTGCAGGAATGAAAAATGTATTCAAACAGTTCCTATGGAAACCAAGAATTGATGTAGTTTTAACAATTATCCGTAACTCCAAAGATTAATTCAAGCTCATGAAAGGAAACAACTAACCAGGAATTAATACATATATATAATTAGTGTTCTTCCACTTAATGGGATAATTGAGGCAAAGATACAGGTTTATTTTTTTTCCTAAGACTGACGTATTTATCTTTTCATTTACTTAAATGGAATTAATATGATAGAGGGATGTTCCATCATTTATATTCCCTCAATTCTATGCCCAGCTATATCCTGTAATTAGTATTTTCTTCAACTAGTAGAAACATTGCCAACAGAAAAAAGAATTAAGTTACATGTGTCTTCCTAACATTTCGTGTTTTTCTCTGAAATTTAATAACGTGAGTTTCTTATATAATTTTTAAATAATTACATACATACAATAACCAAAGGCCAGATGATTAAAACTACTTTTAGTGACTCAGAAATGGCAAACCACTTTCACAACTCCAAGTGTTGAAAATTTGTTGAAAATTTATTATAACAATCAACCAAATGTATATGCCCTAAACTTGTTTGCTCCACCCTGAATCTGAGGAGCAGGTTGCCCCTTCTAACCCCTATCATATACCTGTAGATAAAACAATCATAACCAGGATCCACAAACTGGAGAGATTAAAGGAACCATTCAAGTTATGCATAGTCCCTCCTGAGGAAGGTGGGCAACAGAGGAGGGTGACAGGAGTGGTAGTGCAGGGGTCACTCATCTGAGATACTGCCGGTGGCTCTCACCTCTCCATTGATTTTCTATCTGCTACTGCTGGGTTTAGTAATCCCTGGATTACAGAACTTTTTACTTTATGTTGCCTCTTGAGCCCAATGATGAGGCACTGGTCTTTGTTACCACTCAGGAAGTGGATCATTTTCCTTGGGTATAGAAAGGGATGATAAAGGACTTTTTTTTTTTTAGTTTTTCCTCTCTAAAAATAGAAAGCTAGAGTCATACCTACATGTGAAAACAATGGAAAAAATGACTTGGGATTCTGTTCTGTCTAACCTCATAAATTACATAAACTCCTTTAACTTTCTGGAAGGACATTTTGTCAACATAGCAGTTATATAGAGTGGCCTTGAATTTCAATTCTGTTCTACTTGCTTTTGAATTATAAATTCAAATTGTTTGCTTATCATTTTTAATTTAGTTTATTCTGTATTGTTTAGTCACACCTACAGTAGGTAGTGATGCAAATGGATCAATCCTATTTGGGATCCATTATTTCCCACTTACTAAACATTAAGTAAAATAAGGGACAGGGATTAAAAAATATGTTGTCTTTAACCCAATTTTTAAAGCAGAAGAAAACAAAATTTCCTAAAATTTGATTGTTCAGCAAAACTTATTAATAATGAGTCACCTCTTCCAACACCAATGTAAAATGGGAACGAGTAAAATGTGGGTGTTAGGGTCTTTTTCTTCCTCCAGAAGAATTGATCCAAGAAGCTTGAGAACCACTGTCATGGGTAGTATGCTGTCACTCCTAGCTCCTTTTCTTTTCACCACTGCCGTATATCTTCATTTCAGTTTTACTTTGGAAGTGTGTGTGTGTGTGTGTCTTGAGGGAGAACACAAGGAGTCAGGATTTCTTCCCAATTCCCATTGTTTGCCTATGATTTTCCCTGACAAATCAATATATTTACTCCATATTGTATTTAACATTTGTAAAATTACATCTCTAAACATTAATGAATCAGGTCCAATTTGAATAATTTGCATCTTTATTGCACTGCAGATCAAAGGTGTTCATTGCTGAGTTACCAATGGATAACACAACTACAGATAAGGATAGGTGCTGTTTTCATGTGCTGTGGATCTAGAGGAACTCTATTTCTAAAATTAATTTAGTTTTCCATGTCAACCATAAAAGGATAAATAATATTCTCCCTATCACCACCACTCCATACACTCTTATAAATAAAGAAGGAGAAAGAAGAAGATTTACTTTGGAAATTGTGAGGGCATTAATGTGTGTAGGAATCTTCACACACAAAAAAAAATTGTGGAGCACATAATCATTGGAAAGTGACGAGAATTGCAAGAAATTTTGTTATTTCCAAAGGAACTTTGCTTCTAAGGGAAATTAACCTCCAAACCTACTTTAAATTGTATTGCCTATTTCATACTGTTTCATCTAGTTTCATTACCAACCAGCCTCCACCCACCCTTGAAATGTCTCATTTCTGACTGTGCCTTTCTATTCTAGTGTACACCTGAACAATATTAAGATATGCTTCGTAGTCTCTTATGGATGTAGTTTTGGGGAATAGTCTGTGAAGAAAATTAATCCTTTTCAGGCACATTAGAGGGAATATTTGCTAAGTTCAAGTTGGAGAAAAATTACTTTGAAAAGAAACTTTGAAGGGAGGGTTAATGGCGAAAATAATAGTTTCTGGAATAAAATATAAGCATGGAATACATTTTCTGGAAAGCCATCATTTTTTAGACTATGTGTAGTGCATGTATATATGAATGTGTGAAAGAGAGTGAGGATTGGAGATGGAGAAATAAAGCTTATCTGCTATATAATAATTTTCAAGAAATTCCAAACAATTTCTAACTCATTCTCTTTGGTAGTGAAACTATAATTTGCACAAGTAAGTAAAAGTGTCAGGAAAATTCTGGCACCCTCTAAGTAAACTGAGACAAGCATTGGAGGTTGATTCTATTTTCTCAGCCAAAGGAGAGAGCTTAAAAACTATCCTTTCCTGCCCTAGAAACACAGGGCTCAATATTGTTCATTAGGGTAATGCAATTTAAAAGCCATACTGACATACCATCACACAACTATTAGAATGGCTAAAATTAAAAAGATTGATATAACATAGCATGTGTTGGCAAGAATATGGAACAACTAAAACTCCGTATATTGATGGTGGAAATGCAAAATGGTGCAACCACTTTGGAAAACATGTTACAGATTTCTTACAAAATTAAATTTACAGTTACAATATGATTCCCCAATCTCAGCTCAACTTTCTCAACAATGAGAAATGAAAACATGTCTATACAAAATCCTGTATGCAAATTTTTATAGTGGCTTTATTCATAATTGTCAAAGCCTGCATACCACTCAAAGTTTTTCCACTCGTGAATGGATAAACAAACTGTGGAGGTACATCTACACTAGCAGTCCCCAACATTATTGGCACCAGGGACCAGTTTCATGGGAGACAACTTTTCCACTGACTGAGGCGTGGTGGGGGATTATTTCAGGATGATTCAAGAGCATTACATTTATTGTGAAGTCAAACTTCTCTGCTAATGATAATCTGTATTTGCAGCTGCTCCCCAGCGCTAGCATCACTGCCTCAGCTCCACCTCAGATCATCAGGCATTAGATTATTATAAGGAGTGCACAACCTAGACCCCTCACATGCACAGTTTAGAGTAGGGTTCATGCTCCTATGAGAATCTAATGCCGCAGCTGATCTGACAGGAGGTGGAACTCGAGTGGTGATGTGAGTGATGGGAAGTGACTGTAAATACAGATGAAGCTTCACTTGCTGGCCAGTTGCTCACCTCCTGCTTTGCGACCCTGTTCCTAACAGGCCATGGACCGGTACTGGTCCACAGCCCGCAGACCTACACAATGGATAAATATCAAATTACTCTAAATAAAAGAAGTTACACTTAAAAGGCTACATCTTGTATGATTTCATTTATATGACTTCCTTGAAAAGGCAAAGCTGTAGGAACACAAAATAGAGCAGTGGTTGCCAGAATCCTGCAGAGTGGAGAAGGGTTTACTACAAAGAGGCAGAAAGGAACTTTTGGGGGAGTTAGAAATGTTCTTTATCTTAATTGTAATGGTGGTTACAGCACTGAAAGCATTTGTAAAAACTCATAGAACTATACACTAAAAAAGATTAATTTTACACTACATAAATTATGCCTTAATAAACCTGACTTTAAAACAAGGATTATAGTACAATATAAGACATCTAACCTAAATTCTTCAAAAATTCAATGTCATGGGGGAAAAAAAGTAGGGAATCTGAACTAGATCTAAAGAGACTGCAGAAACAAAAATACTAAATGAAATGAATGTATTCTGGATTGATATAATCCAATAAAACAACTGATAAAATTATATATAATAGGGGATATTTTAGTATGGCCTGGATATTACATGATATTATGTAATTATTTGTTAATTTTCTTAAGCATTAAAGGGATATTGTGATTATGTAGAAGAATGTCCCTTTTTTGTTAGGAGATATATACTGAAATATTTAAGGTGAAATATTATGGTATTTACAACTTACTTTCAAATGGTACTGGGAAAAAAAAAGCAGGAGGGAACATGGGAAATGCTGATAATTATTGAAACTAGGTAAAGAATCTGTGGGCACATGTTTCATTAACCAGACAATGTCTTTTAAGTTTAGTGATAACACTCTGATCTGAACTATCACCTTTATTATATACCAAATTTGTAGGTATGTTTGTGGAAATTTCTGTTTTGCCCCATTCATTATCAGCTATAATGAATTCCTATACCAATGCCATCCTATTTTATTTATTGTAATTTTATAATGTTTATAATTATAAAATTATAATTTTATAATGTTTTTATATCTGATAAGTCATCCTCACTATCTTTTCCAAAATCTTCAGGATTCATCTCATCAATTTAGACTGCCAAATGAATAGTTGGAATTATTTTATTAGTGTCTTATTTGGCCTTTGATTAGTATTAAATTAAACTTACAAATTAATTTATAGAAAATTAACATATTTTAAAATAGGAATCTTTCTTTAAGGAATATTATATGTTTCTGCATTTACTCAAATCTTTATGTCCTTAGTATTGCACTTCCTAGGACATTTTTCGATCCTTATTCCTCGTTCCTTCATAGTGTTTGTACTATTGTGAATTGATTTTTTTTTATTACATTGTTTAGTTAGTAATTCCTGGTATGTAGGAATGCAGTGCTTGTTGTTTAATTATTTTATTACAAGATACTTTAAAGAATTTGCTTATTAGCTCTTATAGCTTTTGAATTAAAATTGTCTTAGGTAGGAAATAATCTAATCTTCAATTAATAATTATCTAATTTGACTACTTTTCTACTATGAATAGCTTTCATTTTTTTCTTTTTTTTTAATTTCAAAATATTAAGGGGGTACAAGTGTTTTTGTTACATGGATACCATATATCAGTGGTCCCCAAACTTTTTGACACCAGGGACTGGCTTCATGAAAGACAATTTTTTCACGGGGTGGGGGCTGGGAGGGGAGGTGAGTGGAGCTAGGTGGTGATGCAGGTGAAGCTTGGTTTGCTCCCTAAAGCTCACCCCCTGCTGTGCACCCTCCCCATTCCTTTGTTTCATGAAAGAATTTTTACAGGGGGTAGTGGGAGGCAGCTGAAGTCTGAGGCCTGGTCCCTAACAGGCTGCTAACCAGTACCTGTCCATGGCCTGGGGGTTGGGACCACACCTTTATATAATGCTTAAGTTGGGGTTTTCAGTGTGCCCATCTCTGGCATAGTGTTCATTGTACCTAATAGTACATTTTTTTACCTTCACCCCTCCCACCCTCTCCACTTCTTGCTTTCCAATCGTTTAGCTCCCAATTACTAGAGGGTACATGTAGTATTTGTTTTTCCATTTCTGGGATACTTCACTTAGGATAATGGTCTCCAGTTCCATTCAGGTCACTGCAAAACACATTATTTCGTTCCTTTTTATAGCTGAGTAGTACTCCATGGTATATATATTTATATATACCACATTTTCTTTATCCACTCATGAATTGATAGGCACTTAGGTTGATTCCACATCTTTGCAACTGTGAATTGTGCTGTGATAAACACTTGAGTACAAGTGTCTTTTTGATAAAATGACTTCTTTACCTATGAGTAAATACCCAATAGTGGAATTGCTGTATCAAATGGTACATTTCTTTTTCTTACTCTTATTCATTTGCCTAATATTTCCAATATAATATCAAATAATAGTGATGAAGCAAGCAAAGTTGTCTTATACTTGAAATTTATAAAAATTAATAGCTCTAGTGCTTCCCAAATTAAGTATGACTTTGCTTATTTAAGTATTCTTTATCTTAAATTCCTATTTTTCTATTTTTTTAAAACCGGTAGTGGAAATTGAATACAATTTCATGGTATTTTGGGCATTTACCTTAATAATTATATTTTTTATCTTTACCCTACTGATGTGATAAATTACATTAACAGATTTCTAAATATTATCATCCTCATATTATTAGAATAAAGTTTATGTGATAAAATTTATTTTAATATGGTACTATAATCATTTTGTTTATGGTTTATTTAGATTTTTTGAATCTATATTTATGAGTTGAATTGGTTTGTATTTTTTAAATTTTTATTTCATTTTTTAAAATTATTTATTAACTTATTTATTTTAGAGACAGAATCTTGCTGTATTACCCAGGCTGGCTCAAACTTTGGGCTTAAGCAATCCTCTCACCTCAACTTTCTGAATAGCTGAAACTACAGGTACAGGCCACCAGGCCTAGCATAAATTTTTTTAATTTAAAGATTAGATTTCTCATTTTGACTTAGAGACTGGAGAAGTTTTTATTCTTTTCACACATTAATTATCATTATTTTATATTTTTAATGTGAAAAAAATGGCCTTCCTATACAATGCAGGGAAGCTAGAAGCTTTTAAAGAGGAGAGTGAGAGATTTGAGTACATACAAATATTATATATACATGTTTGTATAGTTAGTAACACATATGAACAAACTCAAAAGACTGAGAGAAAATAGATGGTATACATATAGAAAAAGAGTTAATATCACTGAAATATAGAGGGTTTCTAGAAATTAGTAAGAATAAACAACCTAATGGGGAAATAAATGGGCAAAAATATGAAAAGGATTGTTTGAAAAAAAATAATCAATTAATACATGAAAATATGTTCAACTTCGTTATTCACCAGGAAAATGTGAATTACCATAATGATGAGATTCCATTTTCACCCCTCACATTGTCAAAATTGAAAAGATTAATACCATCCAGGGTTGGTGAGCATGTGGGAAATGGTATTCTTCTCCGGTATTCTCTAAGAGTACTTGAAGGAGTAATGATTTCTAAAATCTTTTGGAAAAGCAAGTTGAAAAATCTATTAAAATTAAAGATGTTTATATCCTTTCCCCCAGAATTTATCCTACATAAATAATAGCAGAAGAATATTTAGATATAAGTCCAAAGATATCCATTGAAGCACTTTTTTTTTGCAATGGCAATATACCAAAACAAATGACCATTAATAGGAAAATGATTAAATAAATTATAATATGCTACCACACAAAAAAAATATAATAACCCTTACAATCAGCGAGGCAAACTTTTTCATTATGACTGAAAACATGCTCATGGTTAGTAGTTATAAATAAAAATGAAAATTATAGGCAAATATGTGTTGTATGATTCTAGGTTTTTAAAATCTATATTTGATTAGTATATATAGTTCCAACTTTATAAATTCCTGAAAAATTTGGTGTTGGTATACTTCATATCATTAATAGTGGTACTCACTAGTAAATGAAGCAAGGGAGCAGGAAGTGGAAGGACTCAAGTGGAAATCTCATTGAATACTCTGTATTTAATACTTTATGTTACTTTAAAATGCTAAATGGCATTTGGATGATTTCAACTTTTCTTATGGTAAAAGCCTCAAGGAAAGTGGCAAAGAAGGTCATCTAAAACATTATCATTTTTGATCCCTAGTCTGAGACTAAAATTCTTTTCAAAAGACTTTTGACCCTTTCTAAAATCAAATCTTCCTTAAATGGATGAATGTCTACACGGATATTCACATAATAGTGTACTTCATCACTCCAAAGAAGAATTTTGAGAAACATTTTCAGCAATAACAGCATCATTGGAAAAGTATATACATTCCATAGATAATAAAAGCAGTTTCCAATATAATAATAATTAAAAATTCACTTGTAAGTTGTTACTAGTCTTGCAGTGATAAGGAATTTATGAGAGGATGGCCTTTTCCTTTTCTGTTTGAGAAAGGTGGAGAAATGATATTAAGGTTTTTATTTAATCAACAAAAGTTGCATGGAATGCATAACACATTTTTTCCACAGCAACATTGTTAAACATGTCTGTAAAACTTGAGGGCTATATTGGAAAAGTTTATTCAACCCAAATATGCCTGAGCTATAGTACTAAAAAGTAGGCCTGAATAAATAGTTATAGTATAAGAGAGTGAGTGAATCAATAGGAAAGATCAGGAAGTTCACTGAATTGTAAACTGGCCTTCCTTATTCATGATTGTATACCCAACATCCTGCTACATAGTTGGATCACATGAATGATCCAATAGCTATCCTTACTTTCCCTGGGTGTGGAGCTGGACTTTTATAATAAATTATGTATGTCTTATTATTAAAGGATATATTTTTTAAAAAAAACAAGATCATGAACATTGTACAGAAATAAAGATGTGTTAAAGAATGTTTTAACTCAATTAAGGGAACTAGAAGAGGGTAAAAAGCCAATTCAGGGTGATTCCAAAGACAAGACACAAATAGAGGCAATCAGGAGCACTGAAATGAATTTAATAGATTCAAAATTTTTGTCAAACTCCACAGGGAAACAATCAATTGCATCATCACTGCAAAAATCATTTGCATTAATAGCAGTTTGCTACAACTAATATTGTGTTAAAATAGCTCAGAAACAATGAAAGTCAAAATGAGAAAGAGTGGTCTAGACAACATCTTGCATTTCATAGAACACCTAGTAATAATTTTTCTTTTTTGTCATTTCAAGATCTCTCACAAAATGACTGCAGTACCATATTAAAATAATACAATATGATCATATAAGGTTTATTCTAGTAATATGAGGAAGAATTTTCTGACCGTCCCCTGAGGTAGGTAATAAGACCCTTATGGGAGAGGTATCCTCCCTATATCTGGAGGAAAAGAGCATCCTTATCTCTAAAGACCCTGAGATGCCAAGAAAAATCTGAACAGACCTTCCTAAGTTTTCCCTAGTTTATTACCATTATCATACTCTTTGCCTTATCATCTCTCTCCATGATTATCTACTGTTTATCAAACATACTATAAAAAACACTCAGGTTTAACTGTTTCTTTAGGTCTTTATTTCTTTATGAAGCCTATCATGTCAGGTAAAACTTATATTAAATAATTTTGTACCTTTTTCTCTTGTTAATCTGTCTTTTGTTATAGGGGCCTCAGCCGTGAACAAAGTATGGGTAAAAGGAAAGATATTTTTCCTCCCCTATAGCCTAAGGCTCTAGTATGGTTTGACATGGCACTGCTATATCTCACTCACCTCACCCCACCTTGGTCCTGGCCCTGTTGTAAACCTTAAAATACTTACTAACTGGCTTTTTATAGAAAAGTTTATGAGAAAGAGTGTTAACCATATAAGCGTCCTTGGGTTTGTTATTTAAACTTAAGCACTAAGTAAACTTCTCATTAGGAGGTTTCATAAGGAATCTTGGATTGGAATCTTAAAGCTTCTATTATTTGCTATCTTGAGGCTAAGAAATCAAGCCCCAAAACCTCTCTCTACCAGATTTCTTCTGTAATACTTATAAATTTGGGTAGCTTCCTCTCTTTTTGAGGTCCTCAAAATTGAGTAAGTTTCCTAGCTTGCTAGTATGTGAACTTCCTTTAATCATCTGTAAACCTAGGACCCTGTTTTGCTAGGTCGGCTTTATAGGTATTGGTACCATATATAAAGTCAACTTTTGTTTTTCATAAAAATGACCTGTCATATATGATTAAAAGAACATCATTCTCAAATCATACACTCTAGGCAAGGCCTTAGGTGTCCAATTTGTCCGCTTATTTCCTGGTTTAAGGGCAGATAAATTCTTATTAAATGTATGCAGATAAATATATGGTTGTGAAAAGCATGAGACTTAGTAAAAGTTTCTAAATTCTGGGGAGTCAATGAAAATCAGATGCCATGTAAGAATATTTCATTTCAGCATACAAAAGCAGTCTACTAAATTGTGGGTTACAGATTATTTGAGAAGGGAAAAAAGGTTTTTTGATATATCCAGAAAATAGAATAATAATACAACATCAACAATATTTTAGAAAAATGACCATAATAAATTTTTTCTCATCATTCCACTCAGTTCCCTATAATTAATTTTGTTTTACTGGATCTTAGTTAACAGTCTGCTCTCACCAAGTCACCAGTTTCTGGACTAAAACAAGTTCTGGAAATTCTGAATCAGCTCTTTGGTAGGGTCTGAAAGTTATCAGTTGAAGCCTGAGCAAGAGTCTGTTTTCTGAGATGCCAGCAGTTTGAAGTAGCTGGTCTGGTCCCTTTCCACTGGTCTCTAAGACAATACTTACTGCTAAAGGCACAAACTCAAAGCTATAACTTAGAGCCCTTGGGCAAGCACCAGACCCTCTTCTGCTTGCCCAGAAGTATTAATGTAAGTGCAACAGGTAGTGTTTAGCACAGCACAAACTCCTCCCTACTCAGCCAGCAGATAATCCAATACTAATTTATTATCCATAACATTTGCTAGTGAATCAAGGGAAGTCCTTAGGTTGTTCAAAGCATCCTCAGTTTTTTGTGAAATAGTATAAAGTGATGTGGTAAAGTTCTGGAGAGTTACTTCATGGTGGGCAAACACAGCCCAGGATTCTAGGAGCCTGATAGCAGCTCCAGCTCCAGCCAAGATGAGGCCAGTTGCACACTTCTCTTGAGGAGGAGCAGCATGGGTGATGTTATATAGAGGGTATGTATTAGAGGGTTTTAGCTGCCCCGGGGTACACTCACCTTTAAACCAGACATTGTTGAGGCAATAGTAACCATGAATGTTGTGGTTATGGAGAGGGAAATTATTTATAGCCTTAATAAAAGGATGCCCACATAATCATATATAGCCTAGTGGTGTACAAATTCATATAGGCATTGTTTGAGCAGCCACAAAGTTTACTGCATCCATGAAGCATTTGGTGATAGATAAGAGGGAGTGAAAAAAACTATGGGAAATTGATAGGCTAATACAGAAGCCAGGTGGCATTTGGGAGGTTTGGCAACAGAAGGAGAAAAATAACTTGAGTGGGGATCAGAACTCTTCAGTTTGAACAAGAAGCATCATAAGGTCCTGGTGAGTTAGGGCATATAAGGGTAGAGTTAAGCTTATAAGTGCCCTTATTAAAAGATCCAACTCAATAAGTACTATTGAGTTGTGCAAAGGGTTTGAAAGTGATGTTATAATTATCTATTAATATATAAAATCCATGAGTGTCATTGAAGTACAAGGCCTAGTCATTTGGTTACAGAAATATTTCTTTATAGTGATTATATGTAGTGGGAAGTGCAAAGTAAGATTGAGACACAGGGTTTGTGTCCAATTTGGAAGTGTTTCCTCAGTGAGGGAACAAGGGGGGCAATGTGTGGTTCCAGGTCACATTGGTAAAATTTTAAGAGGAAGAAAGGTGTGCTGATACTGCCCACAATGGTAACCTATCTTTTAGGTTATGCATTATCTTTTAGTGGTCCCTCATAACATACCCAGCAACACGAAAGATTTTGTCCCTTTGCTAATAAGTTTGAAGTACTTATCAAGTCGTTAGCCAGAACAGATGGAATCCATAGAATTAGAAACAATAAGAATATAGTTTTGAGAAGCATTATACTGTTGATAAGAGACTTGGTGCCAGCCATTAGGAAGCAAAGTAAGCCTAACTAATAGAATATCAGGAAAGTGCCAAGAAACACCAGAAAGAACAAGCATTTCATATTAGTATGAGGATGTTTCTTAGCCTTTCAGCTGTCTTTGGAAGGCAACTTCTTGAACAGGTATTTGAGGTCTTGTATGGGTTCACACATGTAGGTTGTGGTGTCTTCTGCTGGTGCCTGTTTGGGCTCATAAGAGACAGGTTTTATTCTAGACAGGTGTACCCAGCTAGTAATTCCTTAGAGTTTGACAGCAGTGGGAATACTTAGTAATACGGGATGGGACCCTTCAATTTTGGTTGTAGCTGGCCCTCGGGACATCCTGCTTTCCAGGTTTTCAATAAGACTAGGTCTCTTGGTCGTACAGAGGAACTAACCTCTTCCTTTGTAGGGGAAGGTAGCATTTTATTTCCATATTCTCAGAGGGCCATTTGAACCTGGCCTAAGTTGACAACATGAGTTAGGGTCTTATGTGTTTCTTCATTAAATAAGAGGTCTGAGGCTAAAAACGGCCTCCTATAAGTCATTTTAAAATGGGCTAAGCTTCAGAGTCCCTTTTGGGGCCATCTTGGTTTGTAGGAATGCCATAGGTAAAAAGGAAGAAACCCAGTTTTCAGAGATCTCTTGACAAAGTTTTGCTAATGTCCTTTTTAAGGCCTGATTTTTTTTTTTTTTTTTTTTTTTTTACTTTACCTGGTGATTGAGCCTCCAGGAGTAGTGGAGATGATATGTAATTTCCTAAGGCTGAGGAAACCTGCTGGGTCACTTTGGCTGTAAATAAAGGTGCATTATCCGATTATAAACTTTTTGGTAATCCAGATCGTGGGATGATTTCTTTAAGTAAGAATTTTGACACTTCTAATGCCTTTTCTGTCCTAGTAGTAAAAGCCTCTACCCATCCTATAAAAGTATCTATAAATACTAGCAAATACTTTAGTCCCTTGCAGGACATTGTTTGGGTGAAATCCATTTGTCAGTCCTCCCCAGGATATGTTCTTTGATGTTGTATGAGTAAAGGCGGATGTATAGCGTGGCTTCCTGGGTCATTATATCATGAGCATAGTGTTCATAGGCCCTGATGACCCTCTTTACTGTCTGAAACAAAGCTTTTCCTGCAAACATTTGGGAGATACGCTTAAATAAAGAGTCTTGTCCCAGGTGTGATGAGTCATAGAAGTGTTTAATTATCTTCCATTGTTCAGCTCCTGGGAGGAGAAGTTTGCTTTCTCCCATTAACCATCCCAGTGGTCCCTTTGCCAGCCCTTTTGTTCAGCCCATTTGATTTCTTCAGTTGTATAACAAGATGGTGTTGACATAGGAAGCTTGGCTTCTCTAATACTAACGCTGGAGCCTACGATATCAATTCCCCCTTTGCCAGTTTTAGCTGTCCTATCTGCCAGGGCATTTCCTTTAACAGTGGAAGTATCCCCCTTTAGTGTCCTCTACCATGAATGACAGCTATTTCTTTGGGGATTTGAACCACTTCTAGAAGTTCTAAGATTTCAGAATGGTGCTTTATAGGGGAGCATTTCACAGTCAATAATCCCCTTTCTTTCCATGTAGCTGCATTGGCATGGAGCACCAAAACCCCATATTTAGGTCAGTGAAGATCAGAGGTCCTCAAACTTTTTAAACAAGGGGCCAGTTCACTGTTCCTCAGACCTTTGGAGGGCTGGACAATAGTTTAAAAAAAGTATGAACAAATTCCTATGCACACTGCACATATCTTATTTTGAAGTAAAAAAACAAACGGGCAAAAACACCCACTTGTGGCCCGCAGGCCATAGTTTGAGGACGCCTGGTAAAGATAGTGACTCTCAAGTCTTTTCCCAATTGGAGAGCTCCAATTAAAACAATTAGCTCTGCCTTCTGGGCAAAAGTCTGGGGAGGTAAGGTCCTAGCTTCAATAACTTCTTGTTGAGTAACTGTAGCATATCCCACTTTTCTCTTTCCTTCATGGACAAAGCTACTTCTGTCTGTAAACCACCCAATATGGGGCTAAGCAGGGGTTCATCTTTAAGGTCAGGTCTACTGGAATAAGTCTGTTCTATGTTTTTAATATAAGAATGAATGGGTGGGGCCCTTTCTCCTGAAGGGTAGAATCAGGTAGCAAGGGAGCGTAGTTTAGAACCTGACACACTTTAAGGATAACATCTGTGGTGTCAAGCAAAAGGGTTTGTTATCTAAGCAGACATCTACCTGTTAACCATTGGTGTCCCTTAGCTTCTAAAATTCACTGTAGCTGGTGAAGAGTCATTACTTCCACCTGTTGCCCTAAGATAAATTTACTGGCTTCCCCTACAATAGTGTGATAGTTACAGCTCTCAAGCACCTCAGCCATTCAGCCACCACTTGGTCTAGCTGTTTAGAGAAATAAGCCACAAGCCTGGGATTATTTCCGAGTCTTTAAATAAGGACCTCCAAGGCTGTCCCTTGCCTTTCATCCATGTGAGATGGTGAAAATCTTTTCTAAGTTTGGCAGTCCTAAAGCAGGGGTAGTCCCTAATTTTTCCTTTAAGGATAAGAAGTCCTGTTGGCAGGTCCTGTCACACTTTAGAGGCTCACAGTCAGTTCCCTTTAAAGCCTCATACAGAGGTTTTGCTATGAGGCCAAACCTGGGAATCCAGATTCAACAGAATCCTGCCATTCCTAAAAAGGTTCTCAGCTGCTTTTTAGTCAGAGGGGGCTGAAGTGCCAATATAGGCTCCTTCCAATCCTAAGCCAAAGTTCTGACTCTAGGAGTTGAGTACATATCCTAGATATTTAACCTCTTGAATAGAGATCTGTGTCTTGTGGGGAGACACTCGATATCCTTGCTTCAAAACATTTAGGACCTGGATAGTATTTTCATTGGAGTACTCTTTAGTGGGGCTGAATATCAATATATCATCTACATACTGTAAGAGAGTCCTCTTATCTAAGTGTAACTCTCTTAATTCTTTCAATAGCCAAAGCATTTCCAAGCTCTAAACGCTTGTGGCAAAACTGTCCAAATAAACTGAGACATCACACAAGTATCAAGATCAGTCCATTTAAAAGCAAAAATATATTGAGAATCTGGGTGTAAAGGAATGCAAAAGAAAGCATCTTTCAAATGTAATACTGTAAACCATCTAGCATGTTCAGGCACTTGGATCAGTATTGTGTAAGGGTTGGGAATTATCAGATGGAACAGAATCATGGCCTCATTTACTGCCCTTAGGTCTTGGACAAACCTATATTCTCCATTTGGTTTCTTTACTGGCAAGATGGGGCTATTACATAGAGACTGGCAAGGCCTTAGCAGCCCATGTTTTAAAAACTTGGTTATCACTCTGGGAGGCCGAGGTGGGCGGATCGTTTGAGCTCAGGAGTTTGAGACCAGCCTGAGCAAGAACGAGACCCCATCTCTACTAAAAAATAGAAAGAAATTAATTGGCCAACTAAAATATAGAAAAAATTAGCCGGGCATGGTGGCGCATGTCTGTAGTCCCAGCTACTTGGGAGGCTGAGGCAGAAGGATCGCCTGAGCCCAGGAGTTTGAGGTTGCTGTGAGCTAGGCTGATGTCATGGCACTCTAGCCAGGGCAACAGAGTGAGACTCTGTCTCAAAAAAAAAAAAAACTTGGTTATCAAGGGCTACATATCCTTCTGGAGCCTCAGGTCTCAAAGGTACTGCCTTTTCCAGGGATACTTAACATTTGGCTTCAAAGCAATCAGAATTATTGGCACATTAACAGCCCTGCCAGGAACTTCAGTGTTCCAGAGGGGTCCACCTGGGTGGTAATATGTGACAGAAGGCTAGACTCTTCCCATCTGTATATAAACGAGCATTCAACATCAAAAGCAAAAGTTCTCTCAGGGCTGGCTGTTTTATAGGGCTTACAAAATTGAACCCATGGCCTTTAACTGGGAAAGCAAATCTCTCCCCATCAAGGGAACTGGACATTCAGGCATAAGCAAAAATCTATGGGAAAACTAATGGTCCCCTAAGGAGCAATCTAAAAGGTGAGTAAACCTTTTTATCTTTGGATGTCCATCAATTCCGGTTACTGTACTGGACTAAGAAGATAATGGCCCTGAAAAATGGGTCAGGACTGAGAAGGTGGCCCCTATATCTAATAAGCATTTAGTATTCTTACCTGCCACATACAGGGTTACCCACAGCTCTTTAGAGATGGTAAGATGTCCAGTGGGAGCCATAGGGGGCCTCAGGCCCCAACGATCTTCTGTTCTTACAGCCATTGTAGCTTTGGGTGGCCCAGGCTTTCTTCAGAGCTTGGGGCAGTCCTTTTTCTAATGGACTTCTTGCCCACAAAAGGCACATTGATTAGGACCCAAGGGCTGGTGAGTCAGAGTCTCTCGTCTGGACATCCCAGACACTGACCTCGCAGTATTTCCATAAGGTAGGTAACTTTGAGGTGGCAGAGGATTTAAGGCAGCCACCAACCATTAGGTCTTCTGATTATTTCTTTTGCTTTTTTCTGCCTCCTCTGCCCTGTTCATATTACAATAAACTCCAAAAGCCTTATCCAGAAGCTGATTCTTAGGAGTGTGAGGGCCCATTGCTGCTTTTTACAGCGCTCTTCTGATAGCAGGGGAAATATCAGGATTAGGAGATAAAATGCATTTCTAAGAGGGCCCATCTCTCTGGGGAATCTGGGTATGTGTTAGTATATTTTCTAAGAGCCTCAACCAAGCAACCCTGAAATGGGGTGCGGTTCTTTTCTTTTCCCTGGGTTACCTCTCTAACCTTGTCATAGTTTACTGGCTTCACTATGCATTTTCTAATGCCTTCTATTAGAAAAATTATCATATGGTTTTGGCATTCACAGTCTATAGATCTTCTCTGATAATTCTACTGGTGGTCTAAGTCAGGAACAGCATCTCCTCCTACACAGTAGATGGTATGGCCGTGATTTCAAGCAGCCATCCCATCTGTGTGTTCATGGGCAGTGCCTAGGATTCTGTGTTTTCCTCTACAGTACAAGTAGACAATAGTATCCATAATCCCTGCCAGGTTAAGGCAGAAGTCATAATTAATTTAACAAATTCTTCAATAAATTTTCCTGGGTCTTCAGAAAACTAACCAAACTTTTCCTTGCATATAGCCAAATCTGACATATAAAAGGCACATATACTCTATTAATTCCCCTGTCCCTGTTAGCCACCTTCTTCAATGGACATAGGCTTGATTTTAAGGGCTGATTTGGGTCTCTATTCCTGGTGGTGCTGGTAGGGCTTCCTTTCTCTGGTAATGGAAGGCACAGGCTGGTGCTAATTGGGTAAGGGAGAGGAGTATCCAATGACCTTGGGGTAGAATCCTGTGCAGGGGGTGGTGTGCGAGGAGCAGGGAGCTAATGGAATCCCCCTCAGAGCTGGGAGACTGAAGAGGTTACAGGGATGGTGGGGGTGGCACAGACTGCCTAGGAGGGGCAGCCAGGAGGGGATCATCCAGAATATCTGCTGTGACTTCCTGGTGCCTGGAGGTTACATGAGCTAGGCACATCCTGCAACTATTCCTTAAGTAGGGATCCTCATAAAGGGCCATAAAAGCTTGTACATAAGGGACCTCTCCCCATTTTCCCTCTTTCTTGCAAAATAAATCTAACTGCATTATGGTATTATATTCTATTTTCTGGCCAAATTTCCTGATCTCCTAATTTATTAACATATTGAGGCCAAGCTGCATTACAATAGAAAATAAGGATGATCTCTTAAACTGTTAAAGTTTAAATTTTTTAAAAAGAAAATCATAGATTTGATCAAATGTAAAATGAACATGTCAAAGATTTTTAAAAACTCATTAATTAACAAGAGAACCAGAAAGTTTTTAAAAACAAGGTCAAAGAGGAATTTAAGGAGCAAAGATGTAGGCAATCAGATATACTGAAATGAATTTGTTAATTGATGCAAAACTGGCCAGTATTCACAGGGAAATAATCAATTGCACCCCACTAGCAAAAACTCATTTGCATTTTGATGAACAAGAATTATTTGTTTGCTACAACTAACAGAGTAATAAGATAGCTCTGAGACAATGAAAGATGTATATAACCAGGAAGCTTGGGCTAGATAACACCAAGTAATCATAGAACACCCAGTAATCTTTTTCCCCCTTTTCAAAGTATTTCACAATTTTTCCTGATACTATTTTCTTCCACCTCTCAGTGTACCTGTTTCCCACTGGTTTTTGTTCACTGCTCGAACAACCTCAGACCTGCCCTTTCCTTCTCTGTCCTCCTCCCCCATCATCAGTCCCTCTCATCTTTTGGCTCCAATGCAGTTCATCTCCATGAACTGTCAGAAAAAGTACTAGGAATGAAATAATTTATAATAAGAAGCCATCAGCCCAGTGCACTTTATATGCCCAAATGTATGCCTATGCTAACAATAACAATAGTAATGATGTTATCGTAAATTAAATCTCTAATTGAAGGTATTTTTTAATTGGTGGCAAAGTGGAAAAATTCTTTACATAGTTTACAGGGAACAAATTTTTGACTTGGGGTAAATAGGCAGCCCAACCATGGCTGTTCTTGGTCTTCAGAATTTTGGACTTCACGGAGTCATGTGAGCTCTAATAGTCAGGGAAGTAAAGGTAAGATCAGCAGCAGCTTGGGCATTTGAAAATTGTCAGAAACAGATGGAGTCACTAATGTCAAGAAAACCCTGACAAATAGAGCCAGGAAAGGAAGAGAATGTTCTCCTGCTTGTGTGCCTGATAACAAGCTATAACAAAAGACTACAAAAACCAGAACCTTGCACAAAGACAATTGCAACATTACATAAAAAATACTTTTGCAAGGACATCTGCCCAGCAACCATTTGTCCATCCAACCTCAACCTCAGACTGGCATCACCCTTGTTATTGATCTTTGTAGCCAAGGATAATTATTTCAAAATGATTATGTAATCCTCCTCACTTTTTTCTTTCAAAACCTTTCTCTTCCTTTACCTCCTTGAATACACACATAGTTTGCTATGGCATGCATATTCCCATTGCAATGCTCTATGCCTAAATAAATATCTTTTCTTTTAGAGAACCTGTCTCTGTTATTTAGATTGACAGGCATATAGGTGCTTTTTTTAAATAAGTGGCATGTTTAGAAATACCTAATTACTCTTTGAGGAGGATGGTAATCATTGAGGGATAAATGACTAAGTTGTGATCATTTAAAATCTTTTTCTTTATGTAAGTCATCTTGTGGTAACCAAATGTTATGAGTAATATTTTCCTCTTTATAGAAAGTGGGAGGATTGTTATGAAGTATTTTATTTAATTAAAAGTAAGTCACTTTAATGTAGTGATTTAGATCATTTTAATTCAGTCATGTTTCCTATTTTTAGTTAAAAAAGTTGAAATACTGAAGGTTTATATTACAGTCTTCAATATGATTTTTATTTTTTACATGTTCCTCCTGTTAATGGAAAAAACCAAACTCTGTAAAATAATTTAAAGAGGTTTATTCTGAACCAATATGAGTGACTGTGACCCACAGCTGTACAACCTCAAGAGTTCCTGAGAAAATACACCCAAGGTGGCTGAGTTGCAGTTTGATTTTATGCATTTTAGGGAGATAGAAGTTGCAGGTAAAATCATAAATCAATATACAGAAGGTATACATTGGTTTGGTCTGAAAAGGTGGGACATCTCCAAGTGGGGGCTTACAGATTATAGGTGAGCTGAGATTCTTTGACTTGAATTGGTTAAAGAAAGCTTTGTCTAAAGACTTGGAGTCAGTAGAAAGGAAGCTTGAGTTAAGAAAAAGATATGTGTCATGTGACACTATACTAGAGTCAGTATGGAAATTAAGCCACATAGTACCAAGTTAATAAAAAAAAAAACAAACCTGGTTTAACAAGATTTTATGGTTTGTAAGGCCTGACTTAACCTTTGCCTTGTATCTGTTGGGTCCTGTTTTTGACTTAATCTAAAAAGGGAGGGGGTATAAGGAGGCATGTCCAACCTCCATTCTCTTCATGGCTGGGAACTCAGTTTTAAGTTTTTTCTGGGGTCCCCTTGGCTAATAGGAGGTTCATTTAGTTGGCAGGAATCTTAGGATTTTATCTTTATGCTCCATTTATCATTTTTGAGCCTATTGAAACTTACTATACCTATCTACTTTTAAATTAGTAAAATACTCTCTCCCATCAATTATGGTTTTGAGAAAAACTCCGTGAGGAAAATTATGGACAGTTGGCCCTCCATATCTATGTGTTCTGCAATCCCGGGTTCAACCAACATCAGTTCAAAAAATATCCAGAAAAGAAAATGGATGATTGTATCAGTACTGAACAGACTTTTTTCCCTGTCATTATTCCCTAAACAATACATTAACAACTATTTCCATTGTATTAGGTATTATAAGTAATCTCAAGATGATTTATAGGTGTAGGTTATAGGAAAACATCATGCTATTTTATATCAGAGATATTTGTGGATTTTGGTATCTGTGGAAACTCCTGGAACTAATCCCCCATGGATCCCTGGGGATAACTGTAATTGATTTTTATTGATTAAGTAAATACAAGAAAAGAAAAAAAAGTGATGTGATGACAGGTGGTATCTTAGAAAAAATTCTCGTTATTATTAATATACTTATTGAGAGAAAGCAATCAATAAAAATTTTGCATTTGTGTTGACAAAGACTCTTCTTGACCAAACCTTACACAAATTCCTCTGAACTCTCTTTTCAGCAAGCCTTGACCTTGTCCCCCACCCTGTCTTTGCAAATTTTAGCAAGAATCCTGCTAAATCAGTCTGGAAGAATCCCCTCCCTCATCCTTGATATCCCATCTCATTCCCCACCTCTGAAATATAAGTCCTTTGCCTGTCATTAGCAAGAATCCTATTCTATCAGTTTAGCAAGAATCTCCCTATCTTTGATGTCTCCTCATAATAATTTCCATCCAATGAACCCCTTACTCTGCTTATAAATCTCCAGATGCCTTTGCTGTGTGTTCAGAGTTGAGCCTGATCTTTCTCCTCTATTGCATGACCCCTATTGCAATAGCCTTAAATAAAATCTTCCTTACCATTTTGACAAGTGTCAGGATAGCTTTTTCTTGAACAGTCTTATCATCTTGCAGGGAAGGAAAAACATCTTTTTCTCTACCCATCCTAGGTTTGTGGCTGAGGCCCCTGTAACAAAAGACAGATTAACAAATGAAAAGCATACAAATTTATTTTTTAGGTAACAGGAGAACCTTCCTCAGGGAATGAAGACCCAAAGAAACAGTTAAACTTGAAAGTTTTTTTTTTATAGTAGGTTTGATAAAGAATAGACAGTCCTGGAGAAATATGATGGGAAAAAAAGGATATGGTGATAAATTAGGGGAAATTTAGCAAAACCTATTTGTTCAGGTTCCTTTCTGTGTCTCTCGTCTTCAGAGATAAGGTTGTTCTTTTCCTTCAGGTACAGGTGTTACAGCAAGTGTTACAGCGGGTGGTCCTGATGACAAACGGAGCGGCACACGCAGAGTCAGAGAATCAAAGTTTATTCACCAGCAGGCTCAGAGGGGTCTCACCACCAAATTCTGAGCCCCATCTACCCGATTTTTCACACTTTTATTAAGTTGGAGTGGTCCAAGGGGTGGGATATCAGGTGACTAATGCCCTCAGGTAATAGGTTAGTATTATGCTGATGCTGGTCTTCCGTGAGGGGTGGGGGTCTCAGGTGGCTGATATGCTGCCAAGTAATAAATGGGGGTTTTCCTTATCACAGGGAAGACACCTCTTACATGAGGGTCTTATGACCTGCTTCAGGGGAAGGTCAGAAAATCCTTCTGAGGTTTTAGGACCTGCTTCAGGGGAGAAGAGTGAGGGGAGGGTGAGAGTGACCTTCCTGCTTCTTCTGTTTTCTCAAATGCCAAGGTGCCATATTTGGGAATAGTGTGTCCGAACCCTGTCAATCTCTTTAATCCCTACTTTTATGGTCTACTGTCTTCAAATAGCTGGAATTTATTTCCAGCTCTCATTTTCCTTTCTCAGAGCTGAATTTCTAAGAATATTTCCATGAAGTACCAAAGGAATATATCAAAGCATAACATAAATTTTTAGCATTTTACAATCATTTTCCTCTGACTGGAATTAATGACCCACTTTGGTTGTGTCAAAAAGTCATAAATACAATATATACCATCCCTCATCCTTTATCTCAATATTCCTAAAATCTTGTAGGAAATCAGTTATGTCTTAAAAAAACATAAAAACATCAGTTTACTCTTTTTGTAAATCTGGTAGAAATCTTAAGGAGATACATAGGAAATTTTGAAGCTGAATACAACAGGATTCCCTCAGCTGAGGAACTAATTCTCCTGGGCAGTAGGGTGGGAGAGGAAGACAATTAACTATGAAATGAGGCATAATAAAGGGAGGGAGTGCTGAGAGAGGAGGAAGACAAGTGCTTTGGAAGCCAGAAAAAAAGGATCAGTTAATCCTGTGGAGGGAAGAAAAGAAGATCTTTTGGGAAGGCCTCACAGAATGGAGCAGCTGACTGCAGGGGTTTTTTAGGAATGGTAATGATAATGACAACAATTAACCTTTGTTAATTAGAAGTACTTGGAAGCAGCTGTGTGATAGTGGTCTGAGACTGAAATGAGAGATGATTTTGGAAAGGCAATTTGAATCCAGGTTATGTAAAGTCTTGAATTACACCCAGGGAACCAGCAATAGATATGCAAACCTTAGCAAATCTTGACTGGCAAAAAATACCAGACAAAGCCGCTGTGCTGTTCTCACCCCATATCCTACATTCCTTCATTCTTCTTAGTTTTCACACTCTCTCAGCCCTTATAAGCAGCCACCTCTCACCCATGTCCTTCCAAGGAGTTCACTGCTCTTCAACAATCCCACTTTTCACAAATAGCAATTAGAAAAAATACGCAATATTCCAACTATATCAATACCACACTTTTACAAAAGAGTAGGAAAAGGGTTTTCTCGTTGTCATGGTGGTGGTTGTGTTACAATTTCCTAGGGGAAGTTGCAGTAATCTCTTAGAAAAATATCAATAGTTTTCTTAACTCAAAACTCACTTTGGTCCTGTTTTCCAAAAGTTCCCATCTTGATTCCACCTTCAGTTACTTCTCCCATTACCCACATTCCAGTCTCTCTGTCTCGTCTCTCTCTCTCTCTCTCTCTTTCTCTCTCTCTCACACACACACACACAAATGATAAGGAAGATCTTCATCAACATAATACTAATTACCTAGTGCATCAACTAACCTATTTCCTGGCACATCAACGTAATACTAACTTATTACCTGGCGCATCAACTAACCTATTACCTGGCATATCAACATAATACTAACTTATTACCTGGCGCATCAACTAACCTATTACCTGACGCATTAGCCACCTGAGACGCCTCTCCTCGGACCACCCCAACCTAATAAAAGTGGGAAAAATCAGGTAGACAGGGCTCAGAATTTGGTGGTGAGATCCCTCTGAGCCCGCCGGTGAATGTTCCTTGATTCTCCAACTCTCCACATGCCGCTCAGTTCATCCTGGGAACCACCAGCTGTAACACTTACTGTAACACACACATACACACACACCCCACACACACTAGGCTCCCTTTCCTTTAATTGGCCCAAAGTCAACTATTCAAAATCCCAGAGGTAGATCTAGGATTCATTAACAACTCAATGACTGCAGTCTCTTATCTTAAATACTTCCTGCTATACAAAGGAAAAGTCTATTTAAATCCAATAATTCTCTGGTAAGAACTCTTCCAGACCATCTATAAAGGAGCTAAATAAGACTGATTCTACACCTAATTGTTAAGAAATTAAACCCTCAAAACTTGTCATTTATCTCCTCTATTTATTTCCTATCTCTAGGCCAACTTTCAGTTTTGGACAACATCCCACCACCTTTCTTGTTTTATTTCCATAGGAAATTGTTAGAAAAAACTATAATGTCAGCCTTTAATCCCCTTTATCCACATTTTCTCATTTGAAGAATTCCAATAAATCAAGCATAATTTTATTTTGTGAAACACCACCAAGATATTGTTTTTTCATTTGTCAATGTTATCACTTGTAAAATCCATTAGTGTAGTTGCATAATAACGGGAGAGATAATGCAAATTACCCCTTTGAGAGTCAATTTCTCTATCTGTGAAAAGGCCTGTCCCACAGGCCTCTTCCAGGGTTAATAAACTAATAAGAGTGTCGACCACTAACACACAGTCAGAGGTGCACAATCACTGGTGGTTCTGCTCCAGCCAGCTCACTGGCGCCTCCATTTCAGCATAACACTGATCCTCAGAAACTGGCTTCAGCATGTCCACAGCTATCACTGGTTATGCCAACAGTAGTTCAGTTTCACCCACAAATGCCTTCACAATTCCCATGTGGGTTTCTCCCTTTTTTTTTTTTCTGCCTTAATTCTTTTCATTAACAAAGCGGGGCAGTACCATGCATGCATGCATTTATTTTGTCAATGTAACTTGCAGCATTTTAGACATGAATTACTATTTGATGCAGTAACTCACATATATCCACTTCAGAAGATCATTTATTCATTCATTCGACAAATATTTTTGATCATCTACTCTGAAGCAAACACTTCTAAGATGTATTGAATAAAAGTGTCAAAGTGCCTACTTCTCAGGGGGCTTACATTTTTTAAAAATAAGAGTATATGTGTTAGGAACAGGGGCTACTTTAAATAGGTGATTAAGGAAGGCCTCTTGATGAGGTAATATTTGAACAGAATGAGGAATGCAATGAGTGCACAGGTTAAACTGATGTGGTGATACCGGGGGAGGGAGCAGTTCAGTAAGTACAAAGGCCCTGGGGTAAAAGTCCCAGAACAGCAAGGAGGCAGTGAGGCCAAAGCAGACAAAGGGCAAAGTATAGTAGTATTGCCCTGAGAGGTAGCCAAGGCAATGTTGAGAATGGTGTTCTTTAGCTCTGATAATGTTTTTGGAATTCATTCTGAATGATGTAGGAAACCACTAAAAGGAATTCCATTTCAAAGTGGAATTTGCTTTTAAAAAGACTAGTGTTGAAAATCAATTCAGTCCATGCACTATTTTATTTCTACCAGGGAGCATATTCCTAGTCATATAATAATTATCTGATATAGGAGCTAGCAAATATTTTTTGTAAAGAGCCAGATGTAAATATTTTAGTCCATACAGTTTCTGTCACAACTACTCAACTCTGCCATTATAGTAGAAAAGCAGCCATAGACATATGTGAACAAAGGAACATAGCTATGTTCAAATAAAACTGTATTTATTAACACTGAAATTTGAATTTCATATAATTTTCACAAGTCAAGAAATATTATTTTTCTTTTGACTTTTTTTCCCAATCATTTAAAAATGTAAAACCCATTCTGAGCTCATGGGCCACACAAAAAGAGGCCTTGGGCTGAACTGAGCCCTCAGGGTTATAGTTTGCCAATCTCTGTCTAAATCATAATTTATTACAATATTATATTGGGTTTTTATTTCTAAACTACTGGAAGAGGAAATGAGAACTTGTGGCAGAGGAGGAAAAATTAGTTCCATTTGAAATCTCTTAAGTAACATATTCACTTATATATTTAAGACAAAAATATACAAGATAAGGTACTGAAATCTTCTTTAAGTGAATATAATCTTTAAGGCTAGAAATAAATAAGAGTGTATATAAAGTAGAAAGAAGAAAAATAACTTTTGTAAGAAATCTGAAAACATCTAAATTTTTATAGCCTAGAAATAAAATAGAAAGTCTATTTAGAAATAAAGCTATCAAATATAGAATTTTCTCAACAATCTAAAACCAGGGTAGAGCTTACTTGTATGCAATAGATGACAACTATCACTTAGTAATTTCCACAACAATGGACAACTTCTAGTACCTTCCAAAGTACTTTCACCACCAGCTTGGTGGTACCTAAAGTTTCTTTAAACAGAAAAATCCTTTTATTTCACAAATATAAATAAAGTTTGAAGCACAATTAAGGTTTAAAAAATAACAAGAGGTGTACTTACATGGATAGTTTTAAGGGATATCAATATCCTATGCATTCTTTCCTAAAATTGATCTGCCTGTAATGTCTGAGTTCCCAGTGGTATATAAGAATGGCATAGCCATCTCCCATCCTTCTCTCAAATCTCATTACAGTAGTTGGCTCTGGAATATAAATACATCTAAGGAACCAAAAATAGAAATATTAAATTTTTTTGTTCAAGGAAACCTCTTGCAATGATTAATTAAGGCACATATGTCTTATACATATTTCTGTTAAAGGTGAAATTTTGTCTGAGAAAGAAAGTGTTTTGACCCATGTTGGAACACTTTGAATTCAGAATAGAATCGGAAGCATAGATAATGTACTTATTCCTTTAAGTGCACATAGAATGTGTTGTGAGGCTACCAAATATTTGAAATGCATTGGAGAAAACCTACAGATGAATGTTTAGCATCACTTCTTCAGATGGCATATGCTTATTCAAAAAGGTAGTTTAGACTCATTTCATCAAATCTAACTTGAAAGATTGATTCCAATCTTATTTAATCATCTTATTTTATTTTAAATATATTTAATATATTATATCTTCTGTTAACAAAAAATAACTTTAAATGTATGATAAAATTTTAGTTGTTAACTTAAAAATGTGCAAGAGTGCACATAGCCTTTCATATTTATTTTAATGAATAAGTAACCAAAAATGTTTGAAAATGTTGTAAATCATTGCCCAAGAGAACTGGGTGGGGCACTTGGTTCCTACAGAGAGAGCAAGAAGAAAGGAGAGGTGGAAGGCCTTGGGAAATTTGGAGGACAACACAGAAAGCTTACTGAGGCATACAAACATGAACATCTACTTTGCAACTTATTGGCCATTTGTACATCTTCATTGGTGAAATGTCTGTTCACATATTTTGCCTACTTTTTAATTGAGTTGTTTGTTTATTCTTTTTTTTTTTTTTTTAGAGATGGTGTCTCGCTCTTGGTCAGGCTGGTTTCGAACTCCTGACCTTGAGCTATCCACCCGCCTCGGCCTCCCAGAGTGCTAGGATTACAGGCGTGAGCCACCGCGCCCGGCCCAGTTTGTTTATTCTTGAATTGTAAGAGTTTTTTGTAAATTCTGGATATCAGTCCTGTATCCAGTTTGTGTTTTGCAAGTATTATCTCCCAATCATTGGAAGGTCTTTTTGTTAATGGATAAACAATTGTCTGAAAGTTACTATATCTTTCTTTAGTATAAAATCACTTAGTTTAGTGATCCTTAATACTGACTTACACAGTAGAATCATCTGGAGAACTTTAAAGACTATCTTTGCCAGCCCTCTCCAAAGATTCTGATTTAATTCATTACTGCACCCTCTCCTTTGATATTATTATAAAGCTTCTGAAGTGATCTTAATGTATAGCCAGGATTAGGAACCACCATATTGGAGAATGTACATAACCAGGCTGTTAGGGGCATGGTCAAGGATAGTCAAAGGGTGGGACTTGTTTAATATTCTCTGTTGTCACAATCAATAACTCAGCCTCCTGGTTAGCTGTCTCAGATGTTAGGACCTGGTTACTTCTTTGAATGCCTCCCTATGTGCCAAGTCCTATGTTTAGCACTTTTATGTATGTTATTGTAAGAGAAGAAAAATATATTTCCTTCTACCCATCCTAGGTTAGTCATAATCCAAACAAATATTTTTCTCTTACTAATTTGAACTTAGAAAAGAATGGACAAGAAAAGTTTTTACATTCCCCTCTTGACCAGGCACTACAGACAGATCCAGGAGAGCTGACTGGTAAGAATTCTTACCTTTCACTGGCCGTTGTCAGTTTTCCCAGGATCCCATTTGCAGGCTCTGGAATGAGTAAGGTAACTCAGACAACTCTTTAAGGTCACTACAAATTGTAGGAGAGGAAAAGGTTTTCCTTGACCCTCTTGAGTTCCCTGGCTGGGTCTGAAAGGAAAACTGACAGAATAACAAGAGAAAAGCATACAAATTTATTTGATACAAATTATATGCAACACAGGTGCTTTCAAAAGGAAATGAAGACCCAAAGAAATAGTTAAACCTGAGTTTTCTATAGTAGGTTTGGCAAAGAATGGAGAGTCCTGGACAAATATGATTGGCGAAAAAGAATGTGTTCTGATGGCAATAAACTGGGGGAAAGTTAGCAAGGCCTATTTGTTCAGGTTTCTTTCTGTGTCCCTGTGTCTCCAGAGATAAGGATGTTCCTTTCCTCCAGATATAGGGAGGGCTCCTCTCACACGAGGTTCTTATGACCTGCTTCAAGGGAGAAGGGTCTGGCTAGGTGACAATGACTTTCCTGCTTCTGATGTTTGCTCAAATTCCTTCAGCCTAAAATATTCAGTATGCCAAGGAGGCATATATTGGGGTGACATATATGAACACCATCATTATAAAATTTAATTTTCCCAACAACTCTGTGGGAATAGGCATGATTCCCTCTGTAGCAGATGAAGAAAATGAGACTAAGAGAGACCAAGTAAATGAATTACAAATGTACAGTTAACAGGTAATTGGGACAAAAAAAAAACCCTCAAACTCTGTATTCTGACTCTAAAACCCATGTTCGTTCATCCATACCTCAATTTTATAACCACAAGGCAGAACTAGGTCAGTCAACACTTCTCATTACACGATGTCATTCTTCATCAGAGAACACCATCTCAGGGAAAGAACAGGGTACTTGAAGTGGAAAGGGAGACTATGGCTCCATGCAAAACTTCCTCAATAATTAATTCCCCAGTGCCTTTAAGATTGCTAAAGCCATTCTTACAGGAAGCCAACAACTCTTAAAGGTGAAAGAGAAGAAAGAAGTTCTGGAAAATTTTCATGTTTAAGAAATTCACCCTTAATTTGAAAACTAGGCTTACTGGGAGAGGGGGAAAACTTCATTAAAAACTCTTTCTAGCCCAGAAGGGAAGAAAATCTCTATTAGATAGAAGAGAAAGAAGTAGATTTAGGAAGAGTCTTCTAAAGAATTCCCCAGAGCCTCATCTGGAATTTTCAGCTTCTGTTTTTATAGTCAGGCTGCCAAGAAAGAAAATAGGGAGTAAAAGAAAAAAATCAAATTACTTTGAAGCCTCTTATTTAGAAAAATTCACTAAGGTATTTTAGGACTATAAAATTGGCAAATGAAAGAATAACTTATTATTTAAATTCTCCTAAGCAATTTTCCAGAACCTCTAAAATCTTTACAAAGACTCTTTAGAATCTTTAAAGCTAAAATGAAAAAAAACATAGAACATATTTAAAAGCATACTGTCTTGGGACTTTAAGACTAGCAGAAAATAAAAATATTTGTGAGGAAAATAGAGGAGCTCCACAAAAAATCTTAAAAACAAAACCAGAAAAACTACAGGTAAATTAAATAAATAAGGAAATACAACACAAAGAGAATACTTTTAGTGGAAAGAAAAAACAAATTTATGTAAAAATCTCCTGAGATGTTTGAGGATATGGATTACACCAATCTGATGTAGGGAAAGAAAGATTTTTCTCAACACTCTCAGGGTCCCTGGCTGGTTGGGCTGAAAATCTGACAATGACAGATTAACTGAAGAAAAGCATACAACTTTATTTAGTTAGTTTTTCATGACACAAGAGCCTTCAAAGGAAATGACACAAAGAAACAGTTAAACCTGAATTTTATTTTATAGTAGGTTTGATGAAAACAAACATGATGGGACAAAATGAGTATGATCTAATGGAATAAACTGGAGAAACTTAGCAAGGCTTGTTTGTTTGTATTCTTGTTGGCATCTCTTTGTCTTTGGAGATAAAATGCTCTAGGTTTGGACCACAATCTTGAAAGACACAATCTCGAACACCATAATACTGAATGAATGTTGAAATCCCCAAAGATCAAAATCTCTAAAGACTAAATCCCAAAAGTCTAAAATCTTGAAAATCACAATCACAGGATAGTTGCATTGTGTTAGACAGAACCATTACTTTGTTATAGTCGTTATTTGGAAATTGAGTGTGGTTTAAGAAGATGCATATGGGTGCCAAGTTGATAAGGTGTAGACTCGTGGACTTAATTTTTGGTGTCAACTTAACTGGATTAAGGAATACCTTGAAACCTCATAGAGCAATTTACTATGCTCTGTATTTCATCTCTGCCTCACTTCTAATATTGAATGTATAAATTATGTTGAGACTTTTAGAGACTTCTAATTCATTTTATGTATTTTTTTGCAAATTTGACTCCATGAAAGTGATAATGCATGACATTGACTTTGTGTGTGAGCATTGTGCATGTATGTAAAAACATTGAAACTTCCTCAATAAATGAAGAGATGACCTTTTTGTACATCTGCATTCTTGAAAGATAAAATTTCTTGAGATCTCAGCTCTTTGGGCAACTGCATAGGCAATTGTTACCCATCAGCACAGTTTTTAATCAATCTTGTCAAAAGACAGGTTGTTCATCACAGTATTTAACATGACTGCAGTTATAAGGCTGGATGCACACAGCTACCAACTATAGTGATATATGTTTATCCATTTCCCGTTTTGACTTACTTCTTTATGAATATGGTTTGTCTGCTCATAACTGTTATACCCGTACAACTGTCGTTAGTATACCTGAGTGTTTATTCTTGCAAAAATATGTATGTTTTTATTGCCTATTTTATTGTGTAAAATGGCCAATGAAGTGTTCTGTTGTGTTTTTATGTTTCTCAAATAAATCTCCTTTTAAAAATGTAAATATCTTTTAGAGAAATTTTAAATTATTTTTCCCAGAATTATAGTTTGGGATTTTGATTTTTTGGAATTTCAACATTTGAGATTATGGCATTCAGGATTGTCTTTTGAGATTATGATCAACTGGATGCTCCTTTCCTCCAGATATAAGGAGGGCACCGCTTACAGGAGAGTCTTATGAACTGCTTCAGGGGAAGGTCAGAAAATCCTTCCTAGGTTTTAAGACCTGCTTCAGAGGAGAAAGGTGAAAAAAGGTCAGAGAGATCTTCCTGCTCCTGTGGTTTTCTCAAATTCCTTCATCTTAAAATATTCATTATACCAAAACACCATGTTTTGGAGTAGAATGTTCTGAGCCCTGTCACTGACTTTTTTTTTTTTTTTGAAACAGGGTCTTGCTCTGCCCTCAGGCTAGAGTGCAGTGGTGTCATCATAGCTCACTGCAACTTCAAACTACTGGGCTCAAGCAATCCTCCTGCCTCAGCCCTCTCCAGCAGCTGGGACTACAGGCACACGCCACCACACTCGGATAATTTTTCTATTTTTTATAGAGATGGAGCCTCGCTCTTGTTCAGGCTGGTCTCAAACTCTTGGCTTCAAGTAATCCTCCCTCCTTGGTCTCCCAAAGTGCTAGGATTACAGGGTTAAGCCACCATGCCTGGCCCTGTTACTGACTTTCTAGGATAGGCTGCTGGAAGGGTAAACAGACATTGGGGTTGGTATGACCAGAGAAAAAAGTTCAGAGAAGAAATTACTTAAAATCAATAAGTAGAAAGAAAGAAAAAGAAAAAAACAAAGACCTTTATGCAAGATTTTCTAAACAATTAACTCCCTAGTACCTTCAATAATTAAGATAAACTACTTCATAAAATAAAAAGGAAATACTGGAGAAAGAAAAAAGAAGTATTGAAGAAATCGCTTTTGCAAAATGTCATGTTTTCTAAATGCACTGTAGTATTTAAATATATATGTCTCAAGGAGAGAGTTTTTTCATTGTAAAGATTTTATGAGTAAATTAATTTAGAATTTTAAAAAATCTATCCTAGGCTTTGTGGCTAAGTAACTCATTAGAGGAAAAGAAGAATCATTTACTCTTGTTCAGCTAACTCATCAGTTTGGTTAATTGATTCTCAACTATGGTCTCATTTTAGACTCATGGGGGAATTAAAATACATTCACACACACATATATATATATGCACACACACACATATATACGTATATATGTGTGTGTGTGCATATATATATATATACACACACACACATACATACATATTCCAGGCCTCACTTTCCACAGATTTTGATTTAGTTGGTCTGGGGTAGGAATCTAGTACTATACTTATACTCTAGTACTATACTATACTTATATCTCCTGATGATATTTACCCTCATGTGTGTAGCCAGGGTTGAGAATCACCTGTAGTGCAGAATTCAGGATGTACATTAAGAAATTTTTAATGGCAATTTGACATAATAATTTTATATTGTTTAACAGTAAAATTTCAGTTTGTATTTTATTTGATTTTATATCTTTTTCCTATAAATTCATTTGTATTTTATAAACATATTGGTCTATGATGAGGTAGAATTTTAAAATTGTGGATCACTATTGTAAATAATTCACAGAGCCCTAAACATCTTCAACATATATTTTAAAGGTTATGCTGCAAATACAGAAAACCTTTCTGTGGTAGAAAGGAACATTTATTTCCACCCTAAAGTGAAGGGTGAGTACAATCGAATGGGCAAAGCCCCTGAGATGGGAGAGTGCATAGCCACAGAAGACACCAGAGGAGGTCCAGAGGGCAGGAAGAGAGCGTGGTTAAGATATTCATCCCTGACAGGTCACAGTGGGTTAGCTATGTCCCCCTGTGCAAGGCCCATCTACTGTCAGATGCCCTCCACACCCCTCTGTCTGGTTGTGTTATGTGCTCCCTCTACTTAACTCTCAGGCCTAGAGATTACAGCCACTCTTCACTGTTACTAGCCCTGGGGTAGGGAATGATCCCTTGTTACTTTCCCAAACCCTAGCCACACCTTAAACTATCCTCCAGTTACTCAGTTTAAGAGTGTCATCTCTTCCAGACAGAAACCTGACTGATAGAAACACCATCTCCACCTTTTAATACTTAAAAGCAAAATAAAAACCATTTCCGATTTCCTTATTTGCTTAAATGCCAACATGAATTAAATTCCACTAATCAGATACAGCCTCCTGAGATCTTTATTTGGAGCTGAAACAGGTGGGTACAGAGGCCCTGTTTTGCTGTCCTGGATAATTGTAGAGGAGGTGTTTCCATGAAGTTGATTCAGGGAAGCAGAACCACTGTGAGTATATGGAATAAGGATTAATTTTAGGAATTTGATAGTACACAATTGGGAGAAGTGCAGGGACAGTAAAGTTCTGGAAAAAAGGGAGTTGGAGGATCATGAAAAGACCAGTTGTTCTAGAGCACTGGCACAGATGGACAAGTCAGAGCTTGGAGGAGGCCAGGTACACCCAGCTGCTTGAATGAGACTCTAAAGGGCTGATGTTGAAGTCTATGGAAAGCTGTCCCCTCTTCTTGGCTATCACTTCTGAGTTCACAATTTTCCAAATCTCTCCCATATTTCTCTTTTGGCCAAGTCTAAGCAGGAACCAAACTATTATCTTGCAGTCTTTCTGGGAGTTTTGTGGGTCTGCATTTTCACTTGTGGTCACTGGATGACAGCAGAGGACATTGGCCAGACTCCAAAGCAGGGTTAAGTTAAACTGAGATCATCATGTGCAACAGCTGACTTTGTTTGCTCTCCTGTCAGATGCTGTGTTGGCTGCAGTTGAGGTCGTCCCCACCCTGGGGGTTTGTGAAATCTTTGTGAAGTTTTCTCCTGTGGCCCCAGTGTTGTGCCAAGTTGTCACAGCCATTCTAAACATGACCATGTAGCTCACCTGACCTTGTTGGACAGACAATAACAACTGGAGAGTGTGTTAGCATGACTCAGGTTGTACCTAGCAAGGCGAGGGAAAGATCCTAAAATATGATGACAATATGTGCTTAGCAAGCCTTCGTAAAGGGATATCATGTTCATGTTGCCATTTCTATCTGCAACTAAATTCTTGCCCTAACTGGAAGCATCTTGAGAAGAGGCACCTGAAGATATAGAATTTCTAATTCATTATCAGCTAAGGATGATTTTTCTTTTCAGGAGAAAAGGAAATCTTCTGTTTGAGAAACAAATCATGGATTTAATCAATTATAAAACAAAAGGTTTGACTATATACTCTATCTTGTAAAGATTTACTAGAGAAATACATTTTGTAATTTCATCCTGCATTCTTTTTTTTTTTTTTTGAAAAAGAGTCTGTCTCTGTCACCCCGGCTAGAGTGCAGTGGCATCATCATAGCTCACTGCAACCTCAAACTCCCGGGCTAAAATGATCCTCCTGCCTCTGCCTCCAGAGTAGCTGGAAATACAGGCATGCACCGCCATTGCCAGCTAATATTTCTATTTTTGTAGAGATGAGGTCTTGTTGTGTTGCCCAGGCTGGTCTTGAATTCCTGACCTCAAGTGATCCTCCCGTCTTGACCTCCCAGAGTACTAGGATTACAGGCATGAGCCACCATGCCCAGCCTACATTCTCTTTTCATAAAATATTTGGTAATTAAAATTAAACACATACAAGAGTATATAACATGTATTATATGAAAAATTAAAATAAAAGACTCAGCGGATGACATGATCATTTATGTAGAATATCTGAACTAATTGACAAAACGTTCCAGGAACTAATAAGTCATTACAGCAAGATTGCAAGATACGTGGCTAATACAAAAAAGTCAATTCCTTTCCTATATACCAGCAATGAATAAGTGGAATTTGAAATTAAAAATACAATACCATTTGTATCAGCATACACAGAAATGAAATACTTAGTTATAAATCTAACAAATGTGTTTAGGACCTCTTCTGAGAAAAATTGCAAAACTCTGATGAAAGAAATCAAAGAACTAAATAAATTGAGAGATGTTCTATATTCATGGATAGGAAGACTCAATGTCATCAAAATATAAATTCTTTCCAATGTGATGTATAGATTCAAAGCAATACCAGTCATAATCCCAGAAAGTTATTTTATGGATATAGACAAACTGATTCTAAAGTTTATATAGAGAAGCAAAAGACCCAGAATAGCCAACACGATATTAAATCTGAAAGAGAAGAACCAAATTGGAGGACTGACACTACTCAAGTTCAAGATATACTATAAAGCTACAGTAATTAAGACAGTGTAGGATTGGTGAAAAAAATAGACAAATAGATCAGTGGAACAAAATAGAAAGCCCAGAATTGACCCACACAAATATAGTAAATTGGTCTTTGATGAAAGAGCAAAAGCAATAAATGTAGAAAAGATATTGTTTTCAATAAGTGGTGCCAAAACAACTGGACATCCACATACAAAAAAATTAATCTAGACTCAGACCCTTCACAAAAATTAACACAAAATTGATCACAGACCTAAATGTAAACTGCAAAACCATAAAACTCTTAGAAGATAACAGGAGAAAATCTAGATGACTTTGAGTTTGGCAAGAACTATTTATTTATTTATGTGACAGGGTGTCATTCTGTTGCCAGGGCTAGAGTGCAGTGGCAGCATCATAACTCACAGCAACCTCAAACTCCCGAGCTAAAATGATCCTCCTGCGTCAGCCTCCCAAGTAGCTGGGATTATAGGCATGCACCACCACAGTCAGCTAATTTTTAAATGTTTTGTAGACATGGGCCTCTCACTATGTTGCTTAGGCTTGTCTTGAATTCCTGGCCTCAAGCAATCCTCCCACCTTGGCCTCCCAAAGTGCTAGGATTACAAGCAGGAGCCACCATACCTGGCCTTGGCAAGGACTTTTTAGATGCAACACCAGAGGCAGAATCCATGAAAGAAAGAATGAAAATGAAAGCTGGGCTTTGTTAAGAGTAAAAATTTCTGCTCTGCAAAGAAAGAGAATGAAAAGACAAGCTACAGACTGGGAGAAGACATAGAGCAAAAGACATATCTGATGAAGGACTGTTATCGAAAATATATTAATACAAAGAACTCTTAAAACTCAATAGTAGGAACACAATCTGATATAAAAAATGGGTTAAAGACTTTAGAAGATACCTCACCACAGAAGATACACAGATGGTAAATAAGCATATGAAAAGATGCCCCACATCATGTCATTAGAGCAATGCAAATTAAAATAATAGTGAGATACCACCATACAACTATTAGAATGGCCAGAATCCAGACAATGCCAAATGCTGACAAGGATATGGAGAAACAGGAACTCACATTCATTGCTTGTGAGAATAGAAATGATACAGCTACTTTGGAAGACACTTTGGTGGTTTTGTACAAAACTAAACATACTCTTATCATATTAATACAATCAAGCAATCATACTCCTTGCTATGTACCCAAGGAAGTTGCAAACTTATGTCCATACAAAAACTCACACATGGATGTTTTTAGCAGTTTTATTAGTAGTTGCCAAAATGTGAAAGCAACCAAGATTTCTTTTAGTAAATGGACAAATAAATGGTAGTATATTCAGATGATGAAATATTATTCACCACATCAAACCATAAAAAGACATGGATAAAACTTATGCACCTATTAGTAAGTGAAAGAAGCCAATCTGAAAAGGCAACATATTGTATAATTCTAATTATATGACATCTTCGAAAAGGCAAAACTATGGAGACAGTAAAATGATCTGTGGTTGCCAGAGATTAGTGGGGAGAAAGGGATGAATAGGTGGAGCACAGAGGGTTTTTTGGGCGGTGTAAGTACTCTATTATATTTAGCATAGTATCAAATGGTATTATAATGGTGGATATATGTCGTTATACATTTGCCCAAGCCTATAATATGTACGACTCCAAGAGTGAGCCCTAATGCAAACTATGGATTTTGGATGATGATAATGTGTCAATGTAGGTTCATCAATTGTGACAAATGTGCCACTCTGGTGGGGGATGTTGATAATAAAGGAAGCTGTGTATGCATGGAAACAGGGGGTATATATATATAGGAAATCTCTGTACCTTATCCTAAATTTTGCAGTGAACCTAAAACTGTTTTAAAAAATAGAGTCTATTTTTTAAAAAGCCTCACTACCTTAAGAATAATTTGTTTATTTAGCAAGCTAGGAGAAGCTATAAAGATGGAAATGCTTAAAAGCAAATCCAGTCACTGTTCTCTCCCTATCTGCCAGCCATTTTTCTACCCTTCTCTTTTTTCCAACTTGAATTAAATGATTCATCATTTCAATAATACCTTTGCCAATTCTCTAAACTCCTTTGCCTTTCTATCTTTTTGTCCCATGTCTAGCAAAACTCTTACCCTAGATAAACTCAATTATCTGCAGCTGAGCATTGGTAACGGAAGTCATATAACAGAGAAGACTGGCCCCACTACAAACTCATGATCATCCACCTCAATTCTGCTGGATTTTCCTGGGCAGTACACTGTCTTGTTTCTACAAGGCTATTTCCTCAAACTTCCAACCCTCTCTGATCTCCTCCGTATCTCCTCACCACTGCCACATACCCCAAAACCTTCTCCTTTGCCCTAAGCAATTACCTAATCCCCTACTTAACAAAGGAAATAGAAGTAATTAGAGACACGTCCTCATCTTCCCATTTCCCATCTTCTATACAAGCTTTCCTCCAGTACTCATCCTGTTCTGCATCCCTCTTACTACACTTCCACAGGCCTTTATACTTGGTCAGTGCTCTCCGTGCCTTTGGCTTAATCATCATAATCATGTGAATCATGTCTTACTTTTTTCTAACTTTTTTAAAATTATGAAAGTACTCCTTTATAGTATTTGCAATATTCAGTCGTCTCCTTTTAGCTGCTCATATTCCCTTGGGCCTGACTCTGTTGACTAAAAATATTTAGCTGGGGAAGGGGAGAAAATCTGGCCCTTTGCTTATGTCACCTGGGATTAGTTAGGAGTGGTGTTGTGTCTAGGAAGAAAACAATCTGGGCTCAACCACTCCTCATTTATCTCACCTCTCACCCCTAGCCTAGACCTATCACTCAGCGAACAGGGGCTGCCTTCTTTTATTGTAATTGTCTAGCCCATGGTTGTTGGGGTCTGGAGGCTGGGAGTGGAGCCCTGAGGACATAGGAAGGTGGGAAGAGGTGGAAATAAAGGCCTGCACTGACCCTTATCAGCTACAGGCTGTAGCCAAGTTCCTGAACAACCCAATGTTACTCAATACCTCTGGCTGACACTTGGATAGGACTGCTACACAAGGCAATACAACAGCTAGTGGGCTCGTCTAGGAAATGTGGGGGGCAAAGCGGGAAAGCCCTAAACTAAAGAAGCCTTCTCCTAGCCCATGCCTGTCCCTGGTGTTTGGCCTGCATCTACTTGATCTACACATTCCTCTTCCTTCCACATTCTCCCTCTCCCCTATACACATACTCCATGACCCATGTGCTTTTTCACAGTTTGGGGCTTGGCACTGGGACACACCAACCACCCTCTAGCTTCAGCACCATGTCTATGGTTGGTCGTAGGGAGGAAGTCACATGCCATACTAGTTAGACCTGAACTGGCTATGCTGCTTTCTAATATGTTTTATTTTCAGTTCAGAATATCTTGTGAACATGCATCTCTATCATTAAATATAACTCTATGTCATTGTATGGGTGCAGGTAGTTTACTTGGGAGATTATTCTAGGAAGCACAAGTGAGAAAGTGGTGAAAGTGAGACAGGAGGGGTAGAAAGTCAGTAAAGGGTACATTATGGAGCCTGTAACCACCATGGGCTTAGGCCTGCTGAGGGCCTTTTAATAAAACACATGGAAAATGCCTCTGACTATCAGCAGTGGATGGAGGGAAGATGGAGTATTTATTTATGTACTCTCTTCCCTCACTGTTTGCACCCCAGGGACCTTAATTCCCCTGCATGGTAGATCATTCTTGCTGGCCAGGAACTAAGTGCATTTGATGCCATGAAGAACTCACAGGCAAAGAAGTGAGAAGAGGCACTTGCGGTAGAAACCTCAGCGTGGTGGAAACTGTCTCAGTGATGCAAGTGAACTCATTGGGTTGTGGGGATATGGGGTTGGGGATCAACCATGTCTGCTGCATCTAGGCTGACTGAAGTAGTGAGAAAATAATTTAAGGTAAGGGAAATAATAAGACCCTTCATGTTTGAAAAATTAAAAATAAAAAGTGCTGCTTGCCCTTTGGATTATTCTGTGTAGAGAAAAGGCAGACATGGTTTTGATATTGTGAGGAGGCCAAAAACCAAAAATCAGTCCCATTCCAGCACCTCTGGCACAGCAGAAACCCTGGGATGTGTCTGCAGATGAAAAATGGAAAGGGCTGAACACAGAAAGCTCCACTCCAAGGAGCCCAAGGTTGGGGCAAGCTTGGCTGGTCAGCCCTGAAGGAATGGATCATTCCCTTTCAAAGGACAATGTGCCCTGGACACATGGTCTGTGTCAAGATTAATTAATTATATGAACTTAAAAAAATCTTTTTTATTTTGAAATAGTTCTAAATGTATAGAAAAGTTGCAAAAATAGTACAGAAAATTTTCATATACCTTTTACCCAGCTTCCCTTAATGTTAACATCTTACATAATCATAATATAATTATCAAAATCAGGAAATTAACATTGGAACAATATCAACTAAACTGTGATATTAAAGTTTTGTCAGTTTCCTCACTAGTGTTCTTTTTCTGGTCCAGGATGCACATTGCATTTAGTTGTCATGTTTCCTTCATCTCCTCTAATCTGTGACATTTCTTCATTCTTCCTGTGCCTTTCATGACCTTGCTACTTTTGCAGAGTTCTTATAGATCAGTTTTTTTTTTAAACAATGTCCCTCAATTTGGATTTGTCCAGTATTTCATCATGCATGATTAGGTTGTATAATGCATTAGGTTATGCATTTCGGGCAAAAAAACCCACAGAAGTGAAGTCATACTCTTTTGAGTGGATCATATCAGGAGGTACATGGTGGTAATATATCATATTACTTTCGATAGCATTAACTTTGATCACTTGGTTAAAGTGGTGTCTGCAGGGTTTTTCCAATGTAAACTTTCTAATTTTCCCTTTTTAATTAATAAATATCTGGGAGGAAGAGTCTTGAGACTGTCTTATCTCATAATGCTTTGCCCACTGATTTTAACATCTATTGATGATTCTTGTCTGCCACTCTATTACTATAATGTTTGCTTAATGGACTGATTTTCAATAACTTGTCAAGTTATTGACAGAAATGGGCTGATCGTGGTACAGTTTTATTCCTGCATAGATGTGGAATCTGGAGTATCCTCCTTCTGACATTTTGGAGATGTAATGGCCACAAGAATTTGTGGATAGATCTGTAAGAGAATGGACCCTCAAGAGGGCGATACTGAACTTCCTGTTAATAAAGCAGTTAAGGAACTGAATTAATTAAACATTTAAGATATTAACCATATTTATACATGATTTTGTAAAACAGTTCATTACAGTTATACTAATTTTTATGTGGAATACACTGGTACCTTTAAATCTGCAAACTCTGGTATGCATGCTTCCATTTTGTGAAAGTTTAGTTGTTTTCGCTCCAAAGGGTCTGTCCTATTCATATCAACTATTTATTATTCACATTTCGGCTTTCTGTTGTCTTTCTATTATCTTTTTTTCCCCTAAATTATATTTATTCTTTTGTCCTCTTTCTCTGCATTTTGTGGATATACTAAACATGTCTCAATGTCACCGGTTCACTTTTCTGCAAATTTTGCTCCATATGAATTTCAGGTTAAGTAATGCTATTATCTTCCTCTTCTAATACTTACCTCTATTTGTTCTATTTTTATTTTATTCTCTTATGTCATTTTTTCTCTGACATTAAGCAGTGTTTTGTAATTTTTTTTTCTATTTGGTGGAGTAAACTTCCAGTGAATCTTTTCTTTGATGCCTGGTGTTCACTTCTGCTAAACTTTTGCATAGATTCTATTAAAAATTGTTTCTTTTATTTTCAACTTTGAATCTAAATAGTTTATTTTGGATTATGATTTGCCTAAAAATACTATATATGACTTCTTATTGACTTTTTCTATTTCCTTGAGCACTATTTGAGTTGGAAGACTAGATGTTGGTTTGTAGTCTCTGTCCAGTTATGCAGCTACATGAGATAGATAAGGAGAAAGCTATGTCTATGGGAAACTGTGTTCAGGAAAATTTATCTCTGCTCTCTTTCTTCATAATCCTTCTGAAACCCCTACAGCTGAGGCTAGCTGAATGGAGCTAAGGATATAGTATTTCCTAATGAATTGTGAGGATGTATTACTTTCAGTGTGTTTTGTTCTTCTCTTCAAGACAAGTGAACCACATCAGCGAATAGTCACCATATTTTTTTGTCATTTGTGTGTGTATGTGTGTGTGTGTGTGTGTATGTGCCTGCACCTACTTCCCTGCACACTTTTCTGCTCTTACTTGCCACTATCACTGAAGAACAAGATAGTGGTCCCCAGGAATCATTCCCATCTCTCTCCCAGTTTGTGGTGAGTCAAGAAGAAAATCTCTGTGGCTTAGTCTCTTTTCTAGCTTCTGCCTTGAAATGTTGGCTAAAGGGGTTCAAATAATATATTCCCTATCTTTTTCATAATATGTTCCTGTCATCAGATAGAGTGCTGCCAAACTGGATAGCACCAAAGAAGTTTTTTACAATGTCTTGCTGTAATACCTTGACCTTTCCAGAATGGAAGTTCTCTTTTGCCTCCGGGTATTTACACTTACCTTGTTTTAAATTATTCTTTATTGATGCCTTGTGAAATTTGTAGACAAGATCAGACATGTTCCCTTAGTTCAGAGTTGATAATATATTGTCTTTATACTTTGCTTTATTGTTGGATTTTAAAAAAAGAAGACTCGTGGAATGAACTTGGAAAATCCTCATATTTTCAGAGGAATCAACATACTTTTTGTAACATAAAAAGCAGGTTTCATCTCTCCTACCAATCAAAGAAGATAACTGTAATTGCCATTTTTTGTGCTTTTTTTTTTTTTGGTCTCCTACCCGTTGTATGTGTGTGTGTGCTTTTGAAATTCAAAATATTCTGCTTTTTTTAATTGCATAGCACATACCCAATTATATCTGTAATATTCTACATGTTTTACCTAAAAACAACTTTTTAAATTCATAAAATATAAAAGTACACACTGAAAAATGTTTGTTTTTAATAGCAAGAAGCCTTAAAACATAAATGAAATAATTCTAACATAGTTGCATGTGATAAACTTATGGACCACCAGATGTCACTCTTGCTTCATGCTATATAAAGTCAACTTTAAACAGAAAATGGGAAAAATACTGCAATGCTGGTTTTTAAGTGGTGAAACATTTTTACCAGCAGGGAAGACTTATATCTTCTAATTAAGCAATAAGACATAAAAGGGAGTTCACTTTGATAATAGAAAAGCAGGAAAAAAACAACTTGATTGGCTTTAATTACCAGAAGAAAGAGGTAATTCTTTAAAACACCTGTCACCTAAAGAATGAAGGAATTATTGCACAGGTCTTAGCTTGCTGTTAATAATATACTGGCTTTATTAAATTGAAATATACAATGATTACTTCATAGTCTTAATTTATGTCGTTGCAATTATGATGGAAATTTAAAGTGTCATTTTCTTCTACGTTTTGAATAAAACTGATGAAGTTTAAAGTAAGCAAGTATAAACTAGAAATTGTTATAAATATCTTTGAATTTTCCTACTAAAGAAAGAGCAAATGTTAACTTTTTTGAAGGTCATTATTTTCAATGGTATATAAAGGGGTTATATTTCATAAATACTATAAAATGTTTATCTTAAGGATTTGTACTTGAAAAAAAATTAATGTCAATATGCTAAATGGCATTTCAGTTCTAATTTCTGGCACTTATTGTGTACTTACTAGATACCAGGTACTATTCAAAGTACTTTTATATATTTTCACTCATTTAATCCTGTCAATAGAACTATGAGGTATTAATAGATACTTATATTTATTTTAAAGTTAAACAAACTGAGTCTTAGAAGAATTCAATAAACTACCCAAGGTCTGGTTTTCAAACCTATGAAGTGTGGTACCAGGACCCAGTGCTATGCCACCAATAAACTTTTAAACATTTGTGAAAGTTAACTTACCATAGAATATATAGTAGTTTGACAATTTTAGGGTAGTTTTACAAATTTGGTTACAGATCAGAAAGTCAGGGGCTGGCAGGGAAGGAAATTCCATTCACAGTTGAGGGTTCAATGCCAATGGGGTTCAATGCCAATGAAACAGGGGGAACGAGTGGCCATATACTTAACTAATTGCTGAATGCAGAGACCCTCAGCCTTCATCCCTCATTTAGTTTCCAGAATATGGCCAGCCAGACTCTCACCCTCCATCCAGTCCAAATAACAGAAGACTCCTGGAAATAGGACCAGGTCAGGAGAGAATATCTTACATCAACACTAGGGCTTCCCCCCCCTAAAATTTCCCATCCAGATAAACTTATAGAGGAGCTCAGAGTTGATAGGGCTCTTTCCCATGCCCAAAGCTTCTAATTAGCTCTTAAGTCTCCTACCCTTGATCAATCAAGGGCATGTGGCCAATTATTACCAGATGTTGGAAGGAGGCTACCATAGAAAATAAGGACAAAAACTAACAGAAAACACCAACTTGGAGGAAACAGAAGCTATCCAATTAGAGTAAAACTTAAAACAAAACAAAGAAACGATCTTTACCTCTGAGAGATAAAATGTTGCAACTATGAAACAAGAAGGGGATGCTAAAACATTTATAAAAAACAAAAAAAGAACTTTTGGAAATTAAAAACACAGTAGCAAGGGAGAAAACTCAACAGGATATTGGAAGATAAAATTGAGGCAATCTTCCAAAAAGCAGGACAATTATATAAAGAGATGGAAAACAGCAATGAAAAGATAAGAAAATTAGAGGACTAGTTCAGGGAATCCAATGTTCAAGTAATTGGAATTCCAGGAAGAGAGAACAGAGAGACCTGAAAGTGGTAAATATTGAAGGGGCCCAGGAAGTGTCCAGCATAATGGATGAAAGTAGACAAATAGTCTCTGAGTGCAATGAGAGGACTGGCTAAAATACTCATTGCAGTGCTCACTGTGGGTTGTCTGGTCAGCATGCTGAGATTCGGCTTACCTCCCCTATTGAATGGAAAGGCTGCACCCAGGTTACGCTTTCCATGGCATTAGTGACTTCTGCTCCCTGGCAGAAGGTGTGCTATACCTTCCCACAGCTCCAAGATCTCCAGGTGCAAGCAGCTACTGTTCTCATATAACTCCTATAAAAGCTGGCACCCACGAACCAGACTAGGAAGTCCTCTCCCCTTGAATCTAGGTTGGCTTTAGAGAATTGCTTGACTAATAGAATGCAGTGAACATGACATTCTGGGACTTCTGAGGCTAAATCATAAGAAGCCTTGTAGCTACCACCCAGGTCCCTTGGCCCACTTACTTTTGGAACCCAGTTGCCATACTGGAAACAAGCCCAAGCAGCCCTGTGGAACCTACTCTAAAAATTCCATCCTGGCTTCTAGAAGACATCTAGTACCAACTTGCTGGCCAAGTAAGTGAGTCATCTTGGAAGCTGTTCTGCTGCCGCAATTGAGCCACCCCAACTGAAGCTGTATGTAGCAGAAATGAACTATCTCTACAAGTCCTGCCCAAATTTTAGGTTTTGAGCAAAATTAATAATTGGTGCTAATATGGATTTCCCTTTTTAATCTGTAAATATGGTGAATCACATTGGTAGATTTTCTGATGTTGAACTCCTTGTATTCTTGGAATAAACCCTTTCTTATGTTGATGTACTCCCGCAATTTGGATACCATCTGCTGTGGTCCCCAACCCCTGGGCCGGACAGAGCTCAGAGCTGTGCCACATCCCTGCCCACACTCCCCACCCCCTTGGTCCGTGGAAAAATTGTCTTTCATGAAACTGGTCCCTAGTGCCAAAAATGTTGGGAACCACTGTCGTACTGAGCATAACCATGGAAAAAATAGATTTACCAAAAAAAAATAGTTATGTAAGTAAAATACATGGAAATGTTTTACCTATTTCAGAAAATCTCAGATGCATGGGTAGAGTATCATTAAGTAGTTCAGGATAACTCCTAGCTGGCAACATTGTAAACCAGTTTTTCTTATTTTGCATAATTAGATTTTTCTTTAATTTAGAACATTTCATCCAAATGAGCTAGTTTCTCCTGTATTTTTCAGCTGTTTTGAAGGCTGCATTTGAAGTTCAATCTTTCCATTTGTCTTTTTTATGATTCAACTTGGGGACTTGATTAATGGCATTCCATTTAGAAAATAACCAAGGCTTCACTAATATGAAATAATCAGCAAAGAAATTCTCTCTCTCCCTCTCCCTCTTCCTCTCCCTCTCCCTCTCTTTCTCTCTTTTTGTCTTATCTCACTGAATGTTTTATTTCATGAATGTAGTCAACTGTTTATGTAAAAATGGAGAAACACAATGAGCCTTGAAAGGTTTTCAAATATAAAAAATAAGAAAAAATAAAAAATAACAAGGCAGTCTAGAGGCTTGGAATTGCTCCAGTTTTAAACATTTATCAAGTGAAAAGGCCTTTCTCTGCTTTTCAGATACAACATTTAGGAGAGAAACTTCCATCCATCGCCTACTTCCCAACCCCTACCTTAAACACACAAATACACACACACACACACACACACACACACACACACTCTCTCTCTCTCTCCTCTATACCTCCCCACCCCCTTTACCAATTCCTCAGAGCAATTACATGGAAATGATGAGCCAACCCCTTCCCCCACCACCCTACCACCACCTTAAGAAACTTGCTAGGAGAGAGAGAGAAGCAGACTTCACAAATTCCCTGAGAGTGCATTTCCATTTCTAAGGTTTTTCAATCAAAGTTTCCTCTAAAAGATTGCCTGCTTGAAAAATTTACTGAAGTCCCAAACAGTGAGGGACCAGCATTTATCGCCAAAAGTGACACAAGCTGAGAGTAGAGCTCCCAGCTGGGAAGCTGTCATTATGCAAATGTACCCGTGTGACAGCCCTCTGAGGAGGACAAATGACTCGTCAGTGACTTCTTAATCAGCCTGTCTCTAGCAATAATAATCTAATCACTGGTCACCTAATTAAAAATGAAAGAAATTAGTGCATTTTTCAAACACTGAGCTTCCAGAATCTCAGGTTACAGGCTGTCATTAAGCAAAGAGCTGTCAGCTGTGTGCATGTCACATTGCAGAGAGGCAGACCTTTGTGAGATAGCTCATACTCACGTCCCTGATTTGATTACTCTTGCTATCATTCAGTTAATGCATTGATTTGCATGATTTGCTGCTCTGGGCCCTTGTTCATTTATTCATTCATTCCCCAATGCTACCACAAACATTTATTGCAGGCTTACTATATGCCAGGGGATGTATATCCTGGGGATATAAAGATGAATAGGATACTGTTCCAGCATTTGGAGGATCTCACTAAGGGGGAAATGGATATAAAAATATTTAATTATGATACAATTTGATCAATCTGTAATAGAGATAACAACTATACATGTGTATTCCATATTATGGAAGATGTAAAATGGTGGCCCACTGGCCAGAACCAGCCTACAGAATTTGAGATGCTTTTATTTTGGGCATGTGTTCCTAAGTTTGCCAAAGATTCCACCATATCCTATTCTTTTAATCTTAGTCTGCTTTGTTCGTGTATGTTATCTGCCTGGTCCTTGTTATTCATTTGAGTATAGAGACAGGTCTAACAAGAAAACACCTACCATGAGATGCTATATTATAAATTGATATTATAAATGGATTTTAAAGACTGTTCTCTTAAACGAGTTTTAAAGAAAATTGTGTGTAGTGTGTTAAAATACAATCACTCACACTCCTCTCAGGTATGGAAAAAAATACCTCACCAGCCACCTATGTTGTATAGCAGAGAAACTAAACAAAATGTAAACTTGCTAATCAACAGTATCTCAGTCTGTTTCCATTTAAATAGTCATTCCTTTTTGGGTCACTAATCAGTATTTCTTCTCTTTTCTCTCTTACCTGCTTCTCTCTAGAGAGTGTTAGGTGGGGAGTGGAGGGCAAGGGGAGGGATGGTGGGGAGAAAAGTGTCCTTGGAGTCATAGCTGGTCAGTCCAGTGACTCTGGAAGTGTGACTCGTGCCTAGCCTGTTGTGAACTATTTGTGTAGGGGCCCCACCGCAGAGTCCAGGGTCACAGTCATTTGTCCCTGCTTCTGACATTTCTACTTGTGGTGACTTCTTCCTCTTGACCTCAGGCTTTTGTTCATGTATAGCACTCTTAGCACTTTTAGGCTATACTGGGGCACTGAAAACTTCTGAATCTCCTGAAACTGATATACAGATTGTAGTGTTCATTGTACTGGGATCAGAGAACACAGTCTATATATGACATCAATTATTTGAAATTTGCTGAAACTTGCCGTAAGACCTTGTTTGTGGTCATTTTTTATAACTGTTCCATGTGTAGCTGAGAAGAATATGCTTCTCTAATTGTTGAGTGTGTACAGTAGTCCCTTGTATCTGTGGTTTCACCTTCTGTGGTTTCAGTTACCTGGTCTCAAAATATTAAATGGAAAATTCCAGAAATAAACAATTCATGAATTTTAAATTGCACACCATTCTGAGTAGCATGATGAAATCCCATGCCATCCCACGAGGGACGTGAACCCTTTTATCCAGCGTATCCACATTGCAGACACTCCCCGCCCGTTAGTCACTCAGTAGCCGTCTTGGTTATCAGATCAACTGTTGTGGTATCGAAGGGTTTGTGTTCAAGAAACCTTTATTTTACTTAATAATGTCCTCAAGGGGCAAGAGTAGCAATGCTGGCCATTCAGATATGTCACAGAGAAGCTATAAAGTGCTTCCTTTAAGTGAAAAGGTGACAGTTCTCAAGGAAAGAAAAAAAATTGCATCCCGAGATTGCTAAGATCTATAGTAAGAACAAATGTTCTATTCACGCAATTGTGAACTAGGAAAAAGAAATGCATGCTAGTTTTGCTCTCACACCTCAAACTGTAAAAGTTATGGCCACAGTGAGTAATAACTGCTTAGTTAAGACAAAAAAGGCATTAAATTTGTGGGTGGAAGACATGAACAGAAAATGTTTCTCTTGACAGCCATGTGGTGGTTTGTGCCAGAAAGCACTGAGCAGACGTGAAGACTTCAACAAGGGATCCCCTGAAGCGAGAGACACACAGCCATTTACTGCAAGTAAGGGATGGTTGCACAGATTCAGGAATATAGAAGGTGTTAAATAGTAGCCTAATGCTATGCCACAATGCCTACGTCATTCACCTCTCTTCATTCATCTCATCACACAGGCATCTCATAATCACAAGAAGGGTGAGTACAATATAGTACAGTATTTTGAGAGAATGAGAAAACATTCACATAGCTTTTATTATAGTATTTTGTTATAATTGTTCTACTTTATTATTAAGTATTATTGTTAAGCTTTTATTGTGCCTAATTTATAAATTAAACTTTATCATACTATATATGTATAGGAAAAAACAGTACCTATAGGGTTTGGTACTATCTGTGGTTTTAGGCATCCACTAGGGGTATCGGAATGTATCCACCTCAGATAAGGGCGGACTAGTATATAAGTTTTCTATTTCTGTGTAACAAATTAATACAAACTCAGAGGCTTAAAACTATATTTATTAACTCATAGTTTCTATAAGTCAAAAGTCTGGGCATGGCTTCTCTGCTCCGGGTCTCACAAGACAGAATTCAAATTATCCACCAGCAATGTTCTCATCTGCAGCTCAGGATTTTCTTCCAAGCTCATTCGAGTTGGTGGTGGTATTCAGTTCCCTATGGTTATAGAACCCTCATTTCCTTCCTGGCTATTGGCCCAGGGTTACTCTCAGCTCCTAGGGCCCACTCTGGTCCTAGCCAAGGGGTCCTCTCCAGAATGGCAGGTTACTTTTTCAAAGCCAGCAGGAAATTGTCTTTCTAGAATGGTAGCATGGAGTTGGATATAACATAATGTAATTAAGGAAGTGACTATCCCATCCTTTTTACATTCAAGAGAAGGGGATTATACAGGGCATGTCCATCAGAGGGCCATCTTGGGGACTATCTTAGAATTCTGCCAACCACTGGCTATAGAGTCTTTTTTATTTTTTTTAAACAAATAGCTTAAGTATTTTATTTGTTTGCAACTAAGCTTGTTAACACTATATAATGAAAATGTACAAAGAATAATGTTGCAGTTTTTGGTTAGATTTAAGTCAAAGACATTCATTAATAAGGAATTTTCGAATGTGAATATTCCAGAAATTTCTCTAAGCCATCTGATCAGAACAACTGTCTCTGAATATTACTTTACTTTGGAAGGTACTGGTATACATTTGAATTACACTCAGACTTTTTCAAAATAAGCCCTAATTAAAAAAACTATTCTATATTCAAACTAAAACAATATTAATAGAACTTTCCTTTCCAGAAACAATAATAAAAGAAACAAGACATTTTGTAAAATGTGGTCCTGAACAAGTCACAGTAAAAAATAAATGTATACTTAACTTCCACCTCCTCAAAACAGAGGCTACTTTCTGTTCCTCAGCCTTGGAAAAAACGTGAAGAACAGCCTATGAGCAACTTCGGGCAGGAGGTTGCCAAAACAAAGCTCAAGCAGTTGAACATGGACACATCAAAAGAATTTGGGGGAACCTGACCAAAGGATCCAAATTCTATTTTTAATAAGTGATACAAAGGCGAAGTGGCTCCTCCCAAGTAGCAGTGCTACCAGGGCCTGGCCCAGCCCCAGGCCCATGCTCACCTATGTTATGCTCCCGAGCAAACCCTGATGCTCTTGCTGCAGGGGAGACTTTCTCCCTTTAGAGGTTCAGTGTCCAGGGAGATCTTTGATTGTGTAAATGAGGTGAGCACTGACTCCATGTGGGTATTTTAAGACTTGGAGTCAAAGTATTTTTCTAACACAGCTAGGCAGAGTCCATGTGTCAATGGCCCATCTCCAGTTTGTTCTAACTTCTCGCTGCACATTTGTAGATCTAGGACCGCAGACCTTCGCTATATCATCATAATCACATCTAATTTCCATCCTAACTTATGATTCATATTCTGTGCCTGGAAACAGTCCCTGTATTTAACAATAATACCTACACATAAAACAATCCACTGTTACAACTTATATGGTCACAAAACATTAATGATCTTCTGTAGACCAAGCAAATGTTTTAAACCATAATTGTCGTGCATCAAATTCACTGCCAGAATCCCCAAGACCAAAAAAAATCTGCGCCATACGAATAACTTAAAATACACATACACACATATACACACACTCTCACACACACTTCTTACAGAACTGTGCTTGGGGAAACTCCATTTGTTGAGTGCCACTAAAGGCATATTTTGCTAACCTGCTGCTCCAGGTACTTTTGTTTGGAAAATCTATCACAGTAGGGCACAGCTGTTTATTGGATGAGCAGAAAAGAAAGATATGCTTGTGGCAACCAGAAAGTTTTAAGGTCTTTCAAGTTGTATAAAATGACCTGCAGAAACGTTTAAGTGTTCTCAGGATGAAAAGTTGGAGCTGAAGTGTAATATCAGACCAGTTGCAAAAAGTGTACAGCAGCCATCTCTTGAGGTCAAACCTGGTACCCAGTTACGCAACAAAGCTTCAGGACACATAGCTTGTTGGCCTTGTCCCATACCGTCGCATAATCTGATCATGTGTGAATTTCACAAAAGATTCATATTGTTCTGCTAGTTTGGTATTGAGGATTTGCTCATACTCCTCCCGGATCTTATCTTCATAGTCTTTTAAGAGACGCTCACATATTATTCCAACTTGTCTGAGGGTAAAGGTGGGCTGGTCCTTCTTCATCCAGGAGGTACCTGGAGAGCTAGGCGCTGTGAGTGCTGAGGAGTGAGGTTGACTTTCCGCAGCACAAGCTTCACTCTGATTAAGAACAATTTCTAAATGCCTCCACCTCTGATATCGACTATATTATTGTTTAATGTTCTGAAAAATTTGCTCTGGAGTTGGAAGGCGCCGCTCGCCGCCAGGCGGGGCGGGCTGCTGCAAAGTCGGCTGTAGGGTCTGTGTCTGAAGCGCCGGTGGTGGCGGCTCGGCGTCCGGGGACCGGAGGCCCGGAGTGGGGCCGGGGAGAGGGGCGCAGCGCCGCCGCTTCGGGAACTCCATGGGCCGCTTCAGCGTCGCCCCGCACGCCATGCCGCTGAGGGGCCAAGGACCCGGAGCGGACGGGGCGGTAACTGCGGCCCAACCTCCGGCTCCTCAGCGGGGCTCACAAGCCAAGCCGGCTCCAGTGGCGCCTCCAGCCGCTATAGGGTCTTTATATGTTGATTAAATCCAACAGTTGTTTTTTTTGTTTTTTTTTTTAGATAGGCTCTTGCTCTGTTGCCTGGGCTAGAGTCCAGTGGCATAAATAGAGCTCAATGCAACCTCAAACTACTGGGCTCAAGCAATCCTCTCCCCTCAGCCTCCAGAGTAGGTGGCACTACAGGCATGCACCACCACACCTGGCTAATTTTTCTATTTTTTTGTAGAGACAGGGTCTCACTATGTGCTCAGGCTGGTCTCAAACTCCTGACCTCAAGTGATCCTCCTTTCTCAGCTCCCCAAAGTGTTAGGATTACAGGTGTGAGCCACTGTGCCAGGTCTAAATCCAGCATTTTAACTGCATTCTTTAAATCTCCTTTATGCTCATTTTTTTGTCTACTTGACTTGTTTTAATTACTAATACAGTTGTGTTGATTTTGAATTTATCAACTTCCTGTAGTTCTACCCCTTTCTTTTTTTGCTTTATATAGTTTGAAGACCATTTTATCAGGTGTATATAATTTTAAATTATATTGACCCTTTTAATTCTAATAATGATTTTTGTCTTAAAATCTATTTTGTTAAATATTAATATAGAAAGCTGAACTTTTGCCTTGTTAGTATTTGTCATGTATATATTTTTAAATCTTCAACTACCTTGTACCTTCTACTTAAGGTATATGTCAGTTATCTATTGCTGTTTAACATACCACTCCAAAATTTAGTAGCTTATTACAGCAACAATTTGATTTGCTCTTGATTCTGTCAGTCAGCAATATGGGCTGGACTTAGCCATGCAGTTCTTCTGCAGGTCTCCCAGAATTGTTCATGTGTTTACAAGTCGCCTAGCAATTTGACTGGAGTTAGATGGTTCAAGATGTTCTCACAGGTCTGGTGGTTGGTGTCAGCTATTGACTGAGCCTTCCTCTCCACATAGTCTCTTGTCCTCAAGCAGGATGCACAGGCTTTTTCACGTGATGATGGCATGTGAAGACTGAGAACAGAAGCTGCAAGACCTTTGAGGACTAGGCTTGAAAACACCATAGGTTACTTTTCTAGTACCCTCACTATTTGCTCAGTCATGGGCTGGGAGCAGCTGGAGGATGTGCTCTGTGTGAACCTTATGGAGGATATAGAGATATGTCAGTCAATAGCGTTCCTCACAGCAGGAGCTTTGAAAAGGAGGTCTGAGTGTTGCTCCTCTATGGCTACCACATAGACATGCTTTAATACAATAATTTAAAATATTTGAGACTTTTTCAATTAGTAAGAAACCTTGTTATTGACTTCTTTGTGTTTTCGGTGCTTGCGTTTTCTTCTCATGTGTATCATATGAAGAATTCAAAACATTAAAAAATAGAGATATACCTTGCGGGCATGAATTCACCTTTTAAAAACCAATTGCCATAACCATTGGTCAATTAACTCACACACATACAAAAAACAAATTTGTTTCCTGATTTTTGGAAAAATTCAAGTACACGTCTTCTAAACAACTAGCTCTAAATGGTTATCCGTTAAGGCAATGTAATTATGTAATAAATACTTTGAAAGGTATTAAAACATCAATTAGCCTCTGCTTATCAACTCTATTTTTCAGGTTAAGGATGTAGTCTTCAGAGTAATATTCATCCTGATTCTCTCCTTTCTGCAATGTAGTGTATTGCCTCTCAGTATTTGTCTTTCTTTCTTCAATTTTTAGCTAGGCATATCGCTGCCTGGAATGCAAACTAGTTGTAGTTGCATAACTAAGTTCTTTAAAATGGGATATTAGTGAAAATGATGTATGGGACTTCTAGGAAGTGTCTTAAAGAGAAGGTGAGTGTTCATCTTCTCCTCCTTTTCTCCCTCCTATTGGCTAGAATACCATAGACAAGAGAATTAGAGCTGGAGCTGCCATCCTGGATCACCAGGCCATAGCTGCATGATGAGGTTGTTGGAGCAGTAAGATAAAAGAAGCCCGACACTGTCACCCCACTCTAGATCATTGATCTGGACATTTAGATGAAAGAAAAATAAAATTCTGTCATGCTTAAGCCACTGTTATTTTGGGCTTTCTGTCACTAGCTGGCAAAACTAATCCTAAACATCTCCTTTTTGTTTGTTTTGCTCATCATTTTATCCCCAGGGACAAAATGTTCTGAAGAAAAATAGAACTATGAGAGGCAGCCGTCTAGTAGGATAAATATGATGGCTCTTCTCCAGCCCGAGGAAGGGGAATGTAAAAACATGCATCAAAGTTAAGGACAAAAGCCATCACTGGCACAAAACATACACTCACTAAATATTTACTAAATGAATGAATGATTATTACAGGTGGCTGCCATGTTTTTGGACTAAATGTTCTACCTATCTCGAAGTTCTGCTCCTTGCTTTACTAGTTAGCCAGCTATTAGTACTAATCTCTCCAAGATCCAGCCCAAACATGACTTTTCTGTTCAGACACCTCAGCTGCCTTCCTAGCATATACCTTGCTGTTGTCTCATCTTGTTGAAATGTCAGAGCAATGCCAGTGATCTTTCTTCTTTGTGTCCTTAATATCCCATATGGTATCTGAAAGGATGGAGGAGAAGCAAGGAAGAAATTTTTCTAAACATACGAATTCACATAGAACTTTTCTCTGAAGATTTATGTTTCAAAGTTCCTTTGAAACTTAGGAATGGTATTAGTAAGGGTTCTCCAGAGAAACAAAATCAATAGGATATATATAGGTTGAGCATTCCTTTTCCAAAATGCTTGGGACCAGAAATGTTTCAGATTTCAGATTTTTTTGGATTTTGGAATATTTGCATATATATAATAAGATATCTTGGGGATGTAACTTAAGTGTAAACACAAAATTCATTTATGTTTCATATATACCTTATACACATAGCCTGAAGGTAAGGAAATTTTATATAATATTTTTAATAATTTTGTGTATGAAGCAAAGTTTGTGTACATTGAACCATCAGAGAGCAAATGTGTCACTTACTCAGCCACCAGGTGGACAATCTGTGGTTATTTAAGAGCACTATCATTCCTGACTCTGAATTTATATATTACCTTATAAGCAATCATTTTCTTATACTTATTCACACAAAGATAAAAAATAAGCCCTACCATTAATATGGTGAAAAATAGTGTTCAGGGTAACCAAGAAGCGCACAGTAGCATCACCAGAATACCTATATCAGCTGTTCAACAAAAACAACGAACAACAGCAGGCTTTCAGAGTCTACCTGCAATGCTGTTTGTTTTTTAATTAAAAGGTGTTGTTTGTTTGTTTTAGGTGAGAAAATATCAGAAAAAGTTGAGGGACCAGGAAGTGGGTCCTCTAGGGATAAGGAGGCATTCCACTGGATGTTTTTTAAATGTTTTCTTCGGAGTCATCTGCCTCATTGACAACATTTTTTTTTTTGTCTTAGAAGTCTCTTTTAGATTTCTTGTTCTGTTATGAATGCACACTGCTCTAGTCCTTTAATATCCCCATCACACGTTTTCACGATGTCATCTATAGGTACTTGTTCTGCAGTGTTAACACTGTCATCTTCAACATCACTCTTATCATGATCACCTGGATTCAGAACTCATTTCAGCTATTTCACAATCTGTGAATGAATGAACAACTGGAGCCTCATTATCAATGTTAAAAACCTTTGATATCCACTTCTTCCAGGTTACTGATGGATTCTGAAAGGTATATCTTCTGTATATGTAAGGAGGTCAGACATTTGGTTCTGTTTAATGGAGAATGGGGCTGGGAGGGTCTTTTTTCCCCCTTAGAATGCTGAATAAACTATGTGTTGTTCACCTGTGTTTTGACTGTGACCCATCACATGAGGTCAGGTGTAGAATTTTCTACTTGTATCATCTTCTTGGTGCTCAAAAAGTTTCAGATTTTGCAGCATTTTGTATTTCAGATTTTTGAGTTAAGGATGGTCAATGTGTGTGTGTGTGTATACTCACAGTCATACCTCAGAGATGTTGAAAATTTGGTTCCAAATCACCACAATAACATGAATATCACAATAAAGTGAGTCACAGATATTTTGGTTTTCCAGTGCATATAAAAGTTATCTTTACATTATACCATAAGCTATTAAGTGTGCAATAGCATTATGTCTAAAAGATGTACATACCTTAATTAAAAATACTTTATTGGCTAGATGCGGTAGCTCACACCTGTAATCCTAGCACTTTGGGAGGCTGAAACATGAGGATTGCTTAAAGCCAGGAGTTGGAGACCAGCCTGAGCGAGACCCTGTCTCTACAAAAAATAGAAAAATTAGCCAGGTGTGGTGGCATGCACCTGTAGTCTCAACTACTCAGGAGGCTGAGGCAAGAGGATCGCTTGAGCCCAGTAGTTTGAGGTTGCAGTGAGCTATGAGGATGCCACTGCACTCTAGCCCTGGATGACAGAGTGAGACCCTGTCTCAAAAAAAAAAAAAAAAAACACATAGAAAAATATACTTTATTGCTAAGAAATGCCAACAATCATCTAACCCTGCAGAGAGTCATAAACTTTTTTGCCTAATGTTGATTGCTGCTGACTGATCAGGGTGGTGGTTGCTGAAGGTTGGGGTGGCTGTGGCAATTTCTTAAAATAGAACAAGAGTAAAGTTTGTTGCATTGATTGACTCTTCCTTTCATGAACAATTTGTCTGTGGCATGCGATGCTGTTTGATAGCATTTTAGCCAGAGAAGAACTTTTCTCAAAATTGGAGTCAAACCTTAGAGCATTGTGTTGGAAAAATGGCACTGATAGACTTATTTGGCAAAGGGTGCCACACATCTTCAATTTGTAAACAATGCAGTATCTGAGAAGCATAATAAAGTGAAGTACAATAAAACAAAGTATGCTTGTATATGTATACACACACACACAGATTTATTTTAAGGAAATTGCTCATGCCATTTTGGAGGCTGGCAAGTTGAAATCTTTTGGGCAGGTCGGTAGACTGAAGACCCAGGCAAGTGTTGATGCTGCAGTCTCAAGTCTGAAGGCTGTCTGGAGGCAGAATTCTTTCTTCCTTGGGGAATCTCAGACTTTTCTCTTAAGACCTTCCACTGATTAGATGAGTTATGAAGGCTAATCTACTTCACTCAAAGTCTATTGTTTTAAATGTTAATCACATCTAAAAAATACCTTCACAGCAATATCTAGACTTGTGTTTGACCAAAAACTAGTGTACTGTGGCCTAGCCAGGCATCCTCAAACTATGGCCCGCTGGCCACATGCTGCCCACCTAGGACATTTATCCAGCCCGCTGGGTGTTTTTGCCGCCGCTGCCTGTCCTGCTTAGCAGCCGACTTGTCCCGGGCCCACAGTGCGCACTCTCCAATGGTCTGAGGGACAGTGAACTGGCCCCCTGTTTAAAAAGTTTGAGGACCCCTGGCCTAGCCATTTACACATAAAATTAAAATTAACCATCATAGGAACTAGGAAGAGAAGTAAGTTTATTTAATAATTTTAAGTTCAGATAGTACTATTTTGATGACCTCTGTCATAAAAATTGAATTTACTATCCAGTATTGTAGCAGGTCACTATGAAGTCAGAGAAAAAAATTTGTTTATGATAACTGAGAGAGAATCTTCTAGAGAAAACAATTAGAAATAGAATTGAATGTGTTTAGTAGCCTCAAGTTGGTTACTACTATTTTCATGGTTAAAGAAAGTTCTTTCTCATTGAGTATTTGCTATGTAATAAAATTAAGCCAAGCTTGTGTGAGCCAAGAGCTCTGGGGGGAAAAGCAAAAAGAATGTGCACATCAGCAATATTCATTTAAGGTTAAAAGATTTTTAGTATTATTAATCAAGAATTTAAATGTCCCAAAGATACAATACTTCTTTGCTCAGGACAAGATGTCCTATTCATAACCCAGATGAAAACTATATAAAAAGAAGGAAAGAAAAAAGTGGTCCCTAGAATGCATTGATCTAGATTAATGGTTCCAGTCTGCCATGTTGTAAATTTAACTTCTATAGCTGTTTGTGCTCTAAAGGGTACTCAATAGGCCTGAAAGAATTAATGCAACTTCTAAAAGTAGGCCAACTAATTTATAGGCAATAGCTTACATACCAGGAAAAACTGGATCAATAAGTAATGTGATATTTATTTCCAAGAAACCTAGCAATGTTTTTCTCACTGAAAAGTGAGTAAGGATGAAGTTAATCTGAAAGTGCTTTTTTCTGAGGTGGGTGAGCACAATGAAATGTCCCTTTCTGAGGAAAGAGGAGTATGAGACAGCAACCAAGGAGGCAAAGAGGAAGAGCAAGAGTATGGCAAGAGTATGGCAGGAAAAATAGGATGGACCTTTCCCAGCCTGGTAGAGGGGGCATAAAAATCTAAGAACTTGGGTCAAAATTAAGAACAACATCAAAAAAGAAAAGCCAAGTCTCTCTGGTAATATAATTACTGGAGTCCCATTCAGCTCTTCTTTTATCCATTCATTTATCAATCCTCCGTTTGTTTGGCTGTTGTTTAGGGAGCATGTACCATGTTCCAGAGCCTGATCTGGGTGCTGAGGCCATAGCAGGTACAGCCTGTTCTTGCCCAGGCAATATCCATCCAGCCTTCTCTGGAAGTTGCCTGCACAAAGGTCCTTTTCACACCAATAGCTTCTCAAGTCTCTCTGCTGAGGGTGTTCTCCAGGCCTGGGTGTGTGCTCAGAGGTACATTAACACCTTCAAAGAGATCCTCAACCAATGAGGTATGAGAGATGTTGAATAAATACCCCTCAGTAGGACACTTCTCAGGTATCTTCCCTAGTTTCTGAGAGGATCTCCAGAAGGATGGAGGCCCAGTGTGCCCCAGTGGTAACCTGCTCATCAACACTGCCTTTGCTTTCCTTCCTTCCTTGTCTCATTTCTCCTCTCCTTCCCTCCCTGTGTTTCCTAGCCCTGGGCTCACCTCTCAGATAACCAAATCTTCATCTGTTTGGGGGTGAGCCAAACTAAGACCGCAGGGAACAAGGCAGATAAGGTCCCTGTTCTCATGGAACTTACTTATCACTTGAAAGTGAGAGGCAATAAACAAGTAAAGAAATAAATATACAAGATGATTTGAGATCAGAACCTAAAGAAGACAACAACCAGGATTCTGGAAGAATTGGAAGTAAGGAGTTCTCATGAGGGTGAATGTAGTGGACCCCAGTGAGGAGGTGACCTAGGAACTGAGGCCTGAGGGGAAGGAGCCAGGTATGTAAAGCTCTCAGGGAAAAATTCCTTTCCCACAAAGCTATTTTCCCCCCATCAGAATCCCAAAGTTCCTGGAGATCCTTGCTTCTCTTCCAGAGTTGCACCCTCCCATCCCCATAGAGTGCAAATATACTTGGCTGAGGCAGCATTCCTGGTTCTGGATGCTGGGCTATACCCACTGCAGGATAGAGGGAGTGTGGAGCAGTGTGGGCCTTACTGCTTTGGGGCCAGACACCACAGGGCCTTGGCATATCCCTGGGGGACTCTGCCTCCCCTCCATCTGCCAGAATTCCTATCTCTATGGTAGGTGGTCTTTGCCACAATCAGAGCCCCTACTGTGGACCCGTGGACCCTTCGCTGGCTCCATCTCTTTCCTGTCATGCACAGGCAGCAGGGCCTCATTCCCAGCCTTTTTCAATCCCTGTGAGACGGGATGGGTAAGGGGAAACCCAATAGCTGTGACTACTAGTGCTTCTCTCCATTTCCACTGACCACAGCCCAATGGACTGGAGCTTCTTTAGGCTGCTACTCTCAGCCACTCCAAATGAGGAAGAAGAACATCTGAAACCAAAGAAAGTGATTTCCTAACACCAGGCTTTGTCTTTATCCTTCCTTCCATCATTGGAAGAGAAGTCAGCTCTTCATCTGCATAGGATCTACGACTCCCTCTAGGGGAATTCTGATCCCCTCCTGGTAATACAAGTTGGGGGAGGGGAGATGAACAGTCCATTGAATTTGGTGAAAAGGATTTCACTTTGTAAGGGAATGCTGGTGATTTCTTTAATAAAATCCTTTCCCATGCTGCAGGGATTGTGGTGGAGGAAGCAGCGCTGGGAAAGGTTGCCCCCATTTTTTAACTCATAGCCTGCCATCTTGTTCCCCCACTTCAGGGCACACTCAAGCCAGTGAAAACATCCAGGTCCTACAGGGTAAAACTGAGGTCCTGAGTAGAGATGAGAGTTTCTCCTGCACAAACCCCCCTCCATGCCTCCTTCCAAGTTCTGGTTTCCTGTCTGGAAATGAAGACCTCCTTCTTCCTGAGTGACTGACTAGTAGCCTGTACTCAGACGCTGAGTCTCCATAGAGTATTCCAGCAAAACACAATCTAATGAACTCAGTGTTTGTCCTGAGAGTTCTCATGCCATGTCCCCACCAGGTTTGGAGGGTGGAGTGAAAAGGAGCTTGTTTTGTACCCATGTTGACCTTTGAAAGAACAATTTTAGTACAGCTACTGTTTTGGAAATGAGATTACAGTATGTTAGAAAGGAGTAGGTAGAGAAGAAACAGAAGCAGGAAAAAAAAAAAGAACATTCCTTTGTAATCTTGGGCCTTTTTTTAAAAAGAAAAAAAAGAGAGAATAGGAACTGGAAGAATAAAGAGGGTGAAGGATTTTTTTACAACCTAGTTGAGGGGTTCCTGGGTATATTAGAAAGGAGAGAGGCTGAAAGAGAAGCAGGAGAGAGTGACAATGCTGGAGATTTGAGAGGACTTGGGAGAGGGAGCGTTCTCGGTGTTACAGGCCTTGTCCTAACACACTGTGTAGCCTCCAACATTGACAACTATCTCGACCTCCACCACTTCCTCCTCCTCTTTGTCCTTCACCTCCTTGTCTTTCTTCTCCCTTTAGCTGACTTGCTATTTTAGGCTGGCTCTATGTAGAGAAAGAATATGTAATGTAAAATATAAAGGTCTCAGAATCTGCACCCCAACCCTGAGATAATCACTTATTTTCAACAATTTGGTGAATATTTCTACAGATTTTTTTTCTGTGTGAATACAAGCACAGATTACTATTTTTGCAATAATTTATTTTTTAAAATATTAGATCAGATAATATTTTATAAATTCATTTTTTCCACTGTAATGATATTATTTCAAGTTTTAGTATACCTACCATATCTATTCTAAGAGACAGTATAGCCTGGTGGATAAGAGAAAGTATTCTGACCTCAGTTGGCTAGAGTTCAAGTCTTGGCTAAGCTACTACAAGAAGCCTTCTCTTCATACAGTCCTGCTATGAATTTCATTGCCATGGGTTCGTTAAATAATACCAGTCTCCCAAAAACACAGTTTAGATTTCAGTGACCAGAGTATATTAACTGTGAGTAATTGCATAAAAAGCAAATGTTGCTAGCTTGTCAGGCTACAAATCACTACATAAATAACAACTGTACATTGTTATCAGTGACCAATGCATCACTTCTTTTAAAGTCTGTTGGTAATTAATTGCTCACTGCACATCTGTTATTCAGTTCATAGGTAGATAGCAAAGCACATAGTTGTACTGCCTTCTTGTCTCCCATTTGACATTCCAAAAATAGATATTGAAAAGAGAGAACTGGCCAACAAAGATGAAAGTGCATCAAAGAAACAAAAAGTGATAATCCTGAAAGTGGTATTTGAATAGAATTTATAGAAGAAATGATTAGCATGGAAATGTTGACACTGCTGTCGTTTGAGTAACTATGAGATAAGCAGACAGAGGAACTTGGTGAAGGTACACTTATTGGCATAAATGAGGAAGGTGGTTGTGATGAAAAAGTTGAAGATGCTCCCAGAAGAAGTGACACCAGCAAAAACTTCACAGCACGAATTTTCAGAGGTATTTCACAACATTGAAAGCACAAAGGATAAAATATTGAGAGATGATCTATCCTTAAAAAGGAGTATTATAATTTGCCAAGGTGTAGAAAAAATGCTTGTTCCCCTGCATAAGTTATTTGAGATAACAATTTGAGTGAGTGTTTAAACTACTCCTCAAGAGTGTTTTTACAAAGAAATAGAACCCTTTGATTTTCAATGTTTCTAATGTTTACAATTGGAGTATTCTAAATAAACATTAGCTACTTTATGTTCTTTTCATTTCCTGTACATTTGTCACACAGAGTAATTGTGTCTTTAATGTTTTCACAAACTTTTTAAATAATAATTTTCCCATTGGTTATTAAGATCACTTTATAATATTCAATGTGCATGGTCATTTTATTGTCTAGCACCATTGTGTAAAGCAAGGACTGCCTGTATCTAGCTGAGTACCTAGATGAGTTGCTTAAGCTCGTGTGGCTCATTTTTCCATCTGAAAAATGGGGATAAAGACTGTGTCTACCTCTTAGGGATGTTGTAATAATTATGTGTTAATGTCTATAAAACAATTAAATAGTAGATAATTAGTTATCATTAATTGAATGTTTTATTATATTTCATTGTATGGTTATATCTTTTCTTTCCCTCTCTCTCTCTCTCTCTCTCTCTCTCTCTCTCTTTTTAGAGGCAGGGTTTCTTACTCTGTCGCCCAGGCTAGAGTGCAGTAGCATGATCGCAGCTTACTGTAACCTCGAACTCGTGGGCTCAAGCAATTCTCCTGCCTCAGCTTCCCATGTAGCTAGGACTATAGGTTTGCACCACTGCATCTGGCTAATTTTTAAATTTTTTGTAGAGACAGGGACTTGCTATATTGCCCAAGCTGGTCTCATACTCCTGGCCTCAAGCAATGCTCCTGACTTGGCCTCCCAAAGTGCTAGGATTATAGGCATGAGTCACTGTGCCCAGCTTGTATGGCTATATCCTAATTTTTAAGTAATTCCTTATTGATGAAACATTTACAATGTTTCTAATAATTCTCTATTATAAACAATGTTGTAATAATCATCAGTGTATATACATCTTTGAACACTTGTGTGAGTATATCTGTTACATTCCTGAGAAAAATGGTAAGCATTAAATGACCACTTAAAAATTTATTAGGTATTTCTAGAATGTCTTCCAAAAATGTACCAGGGATAATTATGTTCCTCTTTCTCCATAATCACAAAAATTCTGGATATTAGCAATCTTTTAAATTTTTGCTAATATGATAGGCAAAAATGACATCTGATTTTAATTTGTATTTCTTTAATTAGGGAGGAGCTTAATCATTTTTCTCATTTGTTGACCATTTTGTATTTCTCTTGCTGAAAGGCTTGTTATAGTTCTTTGTTCATTTTTCTATAAATGTGTCATTTTTATATCAATATTTTCCTGTTTTTACTTATTTTCACATATTAAATAATGAAATTGAACATTGCAAAAATAGTTGTATATAATACCTAGCTTAGGTTAAAAGCAATTTTTCTACATTTAGCAATCCTTAGCTCTAGACAGTAACACACTTTCTTATTAACTTAAAAAAATTATTTTAAAATAAATATCAACTCACAGGTAGTTGCTAGAACAGTACATAAATCCCTATAAACTCTTCAGCCAGTTTCTCCCAATAGTGACTCATAGCTGTATTACAATATCATGAACTTAACAATGGTAAAATGTTGTTAACTTGACAACAGACTTTATCTAGTTTTTATTTCTCTGTGTGTGTATGTGTATGTGTGTGTGAAGTTCTATGCAGTTTTATCCCATGTATAGATTTGTGTAACCACAACCACAATCAAGATACAGAACTATTTTATCACCACAAAGGAGCTCTGTCTTGCCACTTTTATATTTGTACCCAAGCATCCCTGTCCCCTAGCAACTATTGACCTGTTTTCCCTCTATAATTTTGCATTTTGAGAATGGTATATGAATGCAATCATACAGTATTTGACCATTTGAGATTTTCATTTTCCACTAAGCATAATAACTTTGAGATCCATCCCAGTTTTTTATATCAATAGTTGATTCTTTTTATTGCTGAGTAGTATTCCATTGTATAAGTATACCAGAGTTTGTTTATTCATCCATTGAAGGACATTGAGTTGTTTCCAATTTTTGGCAGTTGCAAATAAAATTGCTATGAATATTCATGAACAGATTTTTGTGTGAACATAAGTTTTTAATTCCCTGGAATTAATGTCCAAGAGTGTAATAGCTGGATTGTATGGCGGATGCATGTTTAGTTTTATAAGAAACTGCTAAATTATTTTCCAGAGTGGCTGTACCATTTTACATTTCTACCAGTTATGTATGAGTGATAAGGTTTCTCCTCATCTTAGCCAGTATTTGGTATTATCACTATTTTTTATTTTAATCATTCTCATAGCTATGTAATGATATTTTGTTGTGGTTTAAATTTGTATTACCCCAACAGCTACTGTTACTGAACATCTTTTCATGTGCTTATTTGCCATTCCTATCTTATCCTTGGTAAAATGTCTCTTCCTATCTTTTGCCTATTTTCTGATTGGATCATTTGTGTCTTTTCCTTCTGATATTTGAAAATTCTTTATATTCTAGATAAAATTGCTTGTTGGGCTGGTGGCTCACACCAGTAATCCTCACACTCTGGGAGGCCGAAGCTGGAGGATAGCTTGAGGTTAGGAGTTCAAGACCAGCCTGAGCAAGACCCCATCTCTATTAAAAATAGAAAAAAATGGCTGGGTCTGGTGGTGTACCTGTAGTCCCAACTACTCGGGATGCCACAGCACTCTAGCTCAGGTGACAGGGCAAGACACTGTCTCAAAAAAAAAAAATTGCTTGTGGAGTATGTGGTTTGCAACTATTTTTATCTAGTATGTACCTTGTCCTTTCATCTTCTTAAAAGGATCTTTCACAAAGCAAAAGGTTTAATTTTTGATAAATTCCAGTTTATCAATATTTTTGTTTTATGGTCTTCCTTTTGATTTTTAAGTGCTCACATATTAAGGAAATTAGTCCTATGACTGTCAGATATATTGGAAATATTTTTCCAATTTATAGTACTTTGTTTCATATAAAAATTTTTCTTTGGGGTAGTCAAATTCTTCATCATTTAAATCTGTTATTTGTTTTATGGTATGCTTTCCCTAAAACTTCTCCTTCTTAGAATTCTCTTCGCCTTTGGCTTCTGTGATATGCTTTCTGATTATGTTCAGCTGTCCCAAAATGTAAGTCTTTTACAAATGATTTTCAATTATTGACACACATTTTTTTTCTCTCTTCACTTTTTTTCCCCCTTAGCTGATGTCACACCTTCAGCAATCACTTCAGGCTTTGACTTGGATTTCTAGCTCCTGATTGATTGGACATTTTGATATGGCTATCTTTTCACCACCTCAAAGTCAAATGTCCCCAAAGGAAATTATTATTCTCCCCACTTTGGTTAAGGACATCCCTGTCATCCTATCCAGGAAACTCCAGCATCATGTTAACCTTTTTCCTTTTTCTTGTAAACACATACCACTAGTCATAAATTGCTACTGATTTCATTTTGCAAAATCTTTTAAATCTGCTTCTCCATGGTTCAGTTAATAGTCATCACTAATTTGAGATGTTATAGTTGCTTTTCAAATAGTGTTCCTGTGTCTTCTCTTTCAGTCCACTCTATATATTATTCTCAGTGTTGTCCTTCTGGAACATAGTCCAAATATGTCATTATCCTGCTCAAAATCCCACAATAAAAGGGGAAAGTAAAAAGATATAATATTAAGTATTAAAAATTATATAGAACCATGGGTAGAAAAGAGACTAAAAATTTTATAGGAGAATATTATTTGTAACTCTATGCTAATGTATTTAAAAATCTGGAAGAAAAGGATGTTTTCCTTAGAAAATATAAATTGTCAAAATTGAACAAATAGAAAACCTGAATAGATCGATAATCATGGAAGAGATGGAGAAGATTTACCATTGAAAAGGGACCAGGCCTACTGTTAGTTGCTACAGAGGGAAAGAAATAAACATGCACTTTCCACCTGTAATGAACTATAGCCCACTAAAAAAAAAAAATATATATATATATATGTATAAGTTTTGAAAACCAATGCAAACAAGTATTATTTAATAAATTGGGCCAGACAAAGCAAGGGACTAAGCTTGGGCGGTTTACTTCTTATTTCCTTTGAATCTTTATGATTTTTTTTCCAAATAAAATAACTTGCATACAGAATCATCAAACAGAAACAGGTTTTTTTTCTTTTTCTTTTTTTCCCCTTTGCATTATTGTCTACTCTGGAAGCCTCCAGATGGCAGCATTTTACTTTGGAAGAAGGTGTTCAGTGCCTGCAGTATACCTCCAGCTTTTTAATTCATAACAGCACCCAAGAGTTAGGCTGTCAATAGGGGGAGGGGATGGGAGACAAGGTGGTAGATGTGTTTCAAAACATTCTGACCTTTCACACTCTTCTCTGATTTACCATCCACAAAGAACCTCTGTAAATTGGCAGTTCGGGTAAGCAGTTTCCCAGCAGTTATTATAGAAACAGATATTTTATCCTAGCTGCATTTGTAGTACTCCACTTAAATAGCTAAATTTTCTGTCCCCAACACACCATTTGCACAGAAACAATTTTTATTTTTCATCTAGAAAATTAGACAGTAAAGAGCCAATATTACAATACTGCAATAACATCAGCCCTGGCCTAAACTGCTGAAATGGCTTCATTCTTGCATTGGTAGAGCATCTTTTTCAAACTGCATTTATCATGTCATTCTCCTATTCCCAACCTATGGCTTCTCATCACAACTAAGGTAAACCCAAACTCCTTAAAATGATCTGCAGGGCCCTGCAGGATCTGGCCCTTTCCATTTCCCTGACCTCATTCTCTACAATTCTCCCTCTTGCCTGCTCACTTTGTTCTAGCCGCCATGGTTTGATGTTCCTTTAACACAATGAGCTTGTTCCACCTCAGGGCCTTTGCACTTTCTTATTGTCTCTCTGATTTTTGCAGGGCTAATTTCCTTATTCAAGTCTCTTCTCAAGTGTCATTTCTTCAGAAAAGCCTTTCCTGATCACTGCCCCCTTCTCCCCATTTTATCCTTACTCTGCTTTTTTCCTCCCTATTGGAAGAATAAAAGTACCTAAGCATTTATTGTCTGTCTTTGTCAAGCAGAATCTAAGTTTTATGGAGGATTGGGACTTTATATTGTTTACTCCTATCTCCCTAGAACTTAGAAAAATACCGTACACATATTAGGTGCTTGATAACTAGTTGTCAAATGAATGAATAAATGAAACAAAGTTCAGTCAACCTGATGTCTCTATTCCACCTCTTTTGACACACTGTGTGGCAGAGACTTGGAAAGTAGCAGTCCAAACCATAATGAGTTAGTCTTGTTGATACTAGCTTATTGAGTTTTTTAGATATTCATGATTCTGTATATTTATTTATTTCTTAAACAGACATGTGATTTTAAAGTCTCCCCAAAGTTGTCACTAAAACAAAAGTAGTCAGATAAATGATAGAGAGTAGATATCATTAGCATTTATATAATTAAAAAATTAAAACTATGACATCAGATTATTATATAATAGATCTGTGGAATTAATCTTTTTTTTTTTTTTTTTTGGAATTAATCTTAAATGAAGTTAATTTTACTGAGAAGTTATGCAAGGTACCAAAAAGAACTTGTCACCTATGTCAAAAGAGTGTTTGCATTACTAATCCTAGATGATATTTTGTCTGCAAAACAGCTCGGAGGCATAGAATATTCAGGCTGCAAAGAGAAGAGTGTAAATAATTAAGATGTAAATTCAATTATGGCTGTGTCCCCATTACAGTTCTTTTTTTGGTAATAGCAATATACTGTGTCCTCAATTTATAAATGTAATTGTATCTGGATGTAAGCATGTGGAAACAGAAATTCTGAAAAGTTCTTGTAAATAAAAAGCAATCTATGAAATATTTCCATCTAGATGGATCTAGCTATACTCCCAATATTTGATTCAGCTTTGCAACTACATAGAATCCCCAAATTAAAATTATAATATAATAATTTAAATAATATTCTATTCTGAAAGATAGTAAAATAATTCCTTAAGTTCTTCTTTTGTAACAGTAAATAATCTTTAGGCTGAAATATATTAAATATTTTATTTAAAGTAGAATCGAGGACTTAATTTTTTCATAGTCCCATATTGAGTGTCCCCATCTGTCATTTTTCTAAATGCCATTAGCATAATTTTTTTATTTAAAAAAATCATTTTGACTATTTTGTTCATGTTTATCATATTATAACTAATAATAACAGCAATAACCTGTCAAGAGTTTGCAATGTGCTACGCGTTGTACCAAGCACATTCAAATTACTTGATTGACACGCATGGGCTATTCTTAGAATCTAGTCACCATTTATAATAAATTTGCAATGAGAAAATAATCTCCAACTTTTAAAAGCACTGACTTACAAATGAAGTTTCCTAACACAGTATATTTATAAGTAGGGAATTGTCTGAACAAGGTGACTATAACTTTTAATGAATGGAAACCTATGCAGCATGATAAATTGAATCAAATTAGAATAACTTGTATGCAGGAAAATAATGAAGATCTTTCATATTTTATCTCCATACAGCATGCTTGGCATTTAACAATACTACTGCTGACAGCATTGCTCTCTGTGTATTTGCAAAACTACAAAGTCTGATGCATGCATGACTTGCATTTACTTTCACAAAAAGCATTACCCGTTTGAATTCAGTCTGTGGACTGTAGTGTGGCAAAGTCTTTTGGTAGCAATGCCTCTACCCTCCACGCTAAAGGTTGCCTTTGCCCAAATAGCCACATCATTTCTGACTGCCATAGTCTCCAGATTTTCTGCTGCTGCTCCTGTGTCTATAGAATCTGCATTGATATGATTCAGGAAGACCTTGTTAATATTCTTTGGCTTACTCTTGTCTTGACTCACCACAAATTAGTTCACCATAGGGAAGTCATTTTGATGGGGAACCCAAAATCTCCTCAAAGTCATTTGACAAGATGCCAGATTATTCTTCCGGCATACCGAGGTGGATATTATGGACATCTGTGGTTTATCCCTGCTCAGCATCCATTTCCCTACATTGAGGAAAAATCAACTCCTTTGGGAATGAGCCTCCTCCATTGATTCAGCTGAGGCCCATGATTCAACCAGGGCTGAACCGTCCTCTGGAGCCAAAGATTGGTACATGACAGTTGAACGTGACATATGCCCTGACTATAGAGACAAGTTCAAGAGTCGGACTGTAATCTTGGCAGGCCAGTCACAGCCATGAACATTAGTCTTGGACTTTCTGTTGGAGCCATTGGGAAAGAGAAACTTTCTTTTGTTTTCTGGGGTTGCTAAGTCTAGACTTGCTGATAGCCATTTTGACACTTGAGGGCAGCCCGAAAATAGAAACAACATGGGGGAAAGCCAAGCTGGGAGGTGGAGAATATGCAAACTACATTGTCTGAGCACCTCAATCTAGCTTCACTTGAAGCTAGTAGTAAACCCTTAACATTTTAAACTACATTAGCCTAAGTTAGTTGAGTTGGTTTCTATCCTCTGCAACCAAAAGTCTCCTGAATAACACAGTGGGGATGACCAGAAACCAAATCTCTAGAACAGTTATGTGGCTATACTTGCCTTCCCAAGGTGTAAGCAGTCATACTGTGGACCTCTGTTAATACTGAAGACAGACCCATGAAGTCAACTGCCAACACTTCTCCGAAGATTAGCAAGTGGACTGAAGGTTGCTGGTGCTATATTTTGGAATGCTATTAGGTTATTAAGTATGAAATGTCCGATTTTCCTTAAGTATTAATACTAAGTTTGACAGTTGATATGTCTGACATTTCACTTTGACACTTCTTATTTTATTTTATTGTGAAGGTACATCCTCAGTCTTTCAAACACACATTTTGGTTTGTGATTATCTTCCAAAATTTTTTTAGAGCAATTTTTATGAAATCACGGATAAGTGAAAAAATTCATGTTATTTTCAAATATGAGTGCCATTGTGGAACCATGGCAGTGCAGACAACTCAAAATATCAACAAAGTGTTTGGAAATAATGTGGCTAATGAACATGGATGGTTTGAGAAGTTCTGTTCTGGTGACTTTAATCTTGAAAATGAGCCACATGGGCTACCTGAGACCAAGATGGATAATGATGAGCTAAAAGCTGTAGTGGAAGCGAATCCATCTCAAACTGCACATGAATTAGTAGCAAGGTTTGACTTTACTATTCCAACAATATTGGACCATTTGAAACAAATCAGCAAGGTAAAGAAGCTGGATAGATGGGTTCCTCATGAATTAAACGAGCGTCAAAAGAGAAATTATCTGGAAGCTTGCCTTTCTTTGCTGTCCCAACATAAAGGTGAAGCATTTCTACACTGTATTGTTACGTGTGATGAAAAATGGATTCTTTTTGACAATTTCAAGCATTCAGCACAATGGCTGGATAAAAATGAAGTGCCAAAACACAGTCCAAAACTGAATATAGATCAAAAAAAAGGACTGGTGTCTGGTGTTCCTGCATTGGTATTATCCACTCCGGCTTCGTAAAATCTGTTCAGTCCATTGCAGTGAATGTCTACTGCAACTGGTTGGATGAAATGATGAGAATGTTTGCCATTAAGCAGCTGAGATTGGTCCATAGAGACAGGCCAATCCTCTTGCAAGACAACGCTCAACCCCATGTTGCACAAACAACACTGCTCAAATTACAGCAACTGGACTTGGAAACTCTCTGTCATCCACTGTATTCACCAGACCTTGCACCAGCTGACTATTACTTCTTCCAGGCTTTGGACCACTTCTTGCAAGGAAAAATATTCAATTCTCAACAAGCTATGGAAAACGCCTTTGGTGATTCGATCGCCACTCGCTCTCCAGGCTTCTTCGCTGCTGGCATAAACAAACTACCGTTAAAATGGCAAAACTGTGTGAACAGTTTAGGCGCATACTTTGATTAATTGTACTGCTTCTTGTTTGAGATATAATAAACTACACTTTTGATGTGAAGTCAGACATTTTATATTTAATGACCTATACATTACTGCCCTTTCCCCTTTTCATAAAACTGCTGTAGCAGAGAATGATCATTAGAGAAATGTTAGTGCTACATCATCATATCGGTTCTATAATCTTAAAACAAATCTTAGTATTTGGTTGAAAGGCACAGTAGTTAATAAATATTAATAAGTAGTTGGGGAAATCCAAGTTGAGGAACCAAAGAGTTCCCATGTGATGGACATACTTTTGAAGTTAGGCTCTGCTTTCCAGCTTTGTGATCATGGCCAAGTTATTTAACCTCTCAGCCACGGTTGCTTTGTATTTAGACTAAGAATAATAATAATCCTGCCTAATAGGGATTTTTAAAAAAAATTAAACAGATTACTTTAGGAAACAAGCTTAGAACAAGACTGGGCATAATAAGTACTCAAAATAAATTAATTTTTAATTTTAGGCCTCACAACATTTGGCCCCGGAAAGGGACCCAGGATTCTCACACCATGACACCATCCTCATCTGTTCCTCTAGTCACATTTGGACATGGATCTGGCAGCCCAAGGTACAAATGCAAGATTCTAGACTAGGCCTTAGAAGGTTGTCAGTTTCTTGTGGGTTAATGGTTAATACAGAAAAGCAACAAAGTATGACTGCTATATCAGGATTGTATTCAGCCTTGAAGCAATTTCCATTTTTATATGTTCACTTAGACCAGTTTGTATGCTATGAAATCAATGAGAAGAAAATTGTGTTGGCATGCTATCTGCTTGGTAAAAAAAAAAAAAAAAAAAAGACATTTTCTTAGACCACATATGCCTCTAAACATTTTTACTTAAAATTTTGTTATTCCCTGCAAGTAAGTGATTACAGCATTACAAGGAAGATATTGTAGTTGTACAATAGTCTTCATTCAGCTCTCTTGAAGCAAATATTATACATGTCAAGTGTAAGTACAATCACATGTTATAATGGGAAGCTATTATAAGCAAAAGGATGTAACATCTGAAATCAGTCAGAAAATCAGAGAAAGGTTGGCCTTTTTGGAAAATTTTTTAAGCTATACTCCATTAAGTAGTGTTGCACAGTTTCTGTTATAGGAATAAAATTATTAGGGAGTGAAAATAAAGCATTAAAATAATTTAACAAAGATTTTTTTACTGAGATAATTGATCTCAGCTTCAAGTAAATAATTGCCCACATCTCTCAATTTACGGCTGCTTTTAATAGTTGTTCTGCCTCCTTATTTATTGTCAGACTGTCAGCTATCACATTATTACAACTGTCAGAATTTCTGAGTCTAGAAGCTACCGCTTTTAATTTCTTGCTCTAATCTGTAACGGAGAGGACATTGGATTTTCTCTAAAATAACAGTGAATAGTCTCTAAGTGAGAGTCAGAGAGTTTATGAATGGTTAATTGGGTGACCTTAGTGTATGGGTTTGTGATTTTTTTCCTGAATATTCAAAAGCTGCTTTTTGCTTACTCCTGGTTTTCTCAACCATGTCCAGATGATGACATGACCTTTGGTGAAGTGAAGTGCGTTTGCAACAAATTTAAAATTTCAGAGACTTTTTATGTAGTTAAGCTTTGCACTTATGCATGATTTATTTTCCCTTGCTCATGACCTTCCAATGGGGGTGTTTAATGTCAAAAAGGAACAAATCCAGATTCTATGTTTGGTATCAGTTGCTGTTTGAGATTAACCCCTTCTTCTTCTCTAGCCAATCCAAGACAATCATTGGCTTCATCACTGATTTCTGAATATACCTCGCTTATTGTTGTTCATATGCAGTCTTTTGAACTGTTGCCTTGAGTTAGGCACATTTTCCTACCTCTCTTAACTTTCTCATGCTTCCTAAACCATCTCACATACTAATGTTTCCATGACTCTGAGTCTAGACCACATGAATCACTCCCTATCCTAATTGCCTGTAACTATAATACATAGTCCTTCCCATGCATTGGGGAGCTGATCAAATACTATCACTTATCATTCTCTATTTAGGGGTGTATATGCTTAGTATCTATAAGTATGCTATTATCTGCTCTGAGCAAATGTTATGTTCCTTCTACAGTACAGATATGAAAAGAATATTATTAATATCACTTTTATATTCTTCCCATTATCTTGTCTTATGTCTGATAGAAAAGAGATGACATCTATTCAGTCAGAGATGACAGAGCAGCACAGGGGGATAGTGATATGAGCAAAATTGTTTGCCTTTCATTGTACATATCTTTGTTTTTCCTTGAACAAGCCTTCTTTGTATAAAGATGTCTGGACATTGTCATATTACATTGTAATGGGAAGGAAAAAGTAATTTCTTGATCACTAATGTACATTTGTGCATGGCTTTAAATCCTCTCAAAGGATTCAGTTGCATACATGACAGTTAAGGTAACAGGTCCCCTTGTAGATATTAGAATGGTTTCAGGCACTTTCTTCACACAGAGGATATCTGATCCCAGACTTATGGTCCAGATATATGACTAACATATTTTTATATTTTCTTCTTCATATTTTCAAATTTAGAAGAACATCTTTTTATAATTCTGTTATTCCCATCTCAATCTTTATGTTTTGTCAAAAGGAATCTTTTCCAACATATTCAATATATTTCTTCTCTGTTTTGAAACCACTTTAATGGAAAATTTGCTGTACTTTTTTGCTATATTCCAGATGAAGGTTATTTTACTCTTATTCTAACCATTTGTTAATGAGCCATATAAATCCTTTGGGTTTTCTTGACCTAAATTCTAAGTGTTTTTTTTTTAAGTCTGACAACATAGTTATCAATTATTAGAGATGAATAAAATTCTTCCTGAATGCCCTCAGCCCTCACAGGCCCTGAACCTAGTATAGGGAGTGGCCTAGAGTCCACACAACTGCATTGCTCCTGAGTGGAAATACCCACTCCTAGTACCTAAGCTGCTGCAAAACAGTGCCATTTTGAGAGCAGAGCCAACACCAAACTACATCCTGCCCTGGGGCCAAATAGCCCCTCCATCTCCACATCCCTGGGGCCCCACTAAGATTCCCCCCACATTCACCCAGAGGACTGCAGCACCACAACACTGGCTGGATCCAGTGGTGAGGCCGTGACCTTGTCACCCAAACCCATGCAACACCCTACACGCTGAGAAACAGGTGGTCCAGCACATCAGGGAATCTGCCCTCGTGACACAGAGAGCCTTAGCATGCATTCTCCGAGCCTGAAAACAGCCTTCCAGGGACCACCACCACTGACAGCAACCTCGGCCTCCTCCAACAGTGGGACCACTGTGCACCCATGTGCCCCACCAAGGGGCCCAGTGATCCACTTATCCACCCCACCACAGATACCTCTGGTGCCTGTGTGCCCTGCTGGGGGACCTAGGGACCCACCTGCCCTGCCCACCTGGCCTACCATTGACACTGATGGTATCCATATGCACTGCCCAGGGGCCTAAGGACCAGCCTGCCTGGGGCATGGCACCACTACCACCAGTGCCTGTGATCACCACCTAGGGACCTGAGGACTGCTCTGCCCAGCCTACTGCTGCTACTGCTGATGCCTGCGTGCCCTGCCCAGGGCCCAAAAATTGGCTTGCTGCCACCACCAGTGTTCCCATGTGCCACCTAGGGGCCTGAGGACCAGCCCACCTGGTGTCCTCCAATCCCCAGCAAAGACTCACTACAGCCTTTACAAACAACCACAGCCTAAACCACTAAGGAATTTGCAGGCACCTCTGACACTGACTATAGTCAAAGTAATCATAAAGAGACTACATTATGGTGATTATAAAAGGATCACCTTTAATAAAGGACATATATGGCCTTTATTGTTTTGAGGTATTTTCCTTCTATAACCAGTTGTAGAAAGATTGACCATATCTATCTAACATATGGCCTATCTTAGGGAATGCTCCATATGTTGATAAAAATAGTGTGTATTATGGTGCTTACCTTTTATAAACACCATAATGCAGTCTCCTCATGATTAAGGAACAACACAAAAATGCCCACTTTCACCACTTTCAGTCACAGAGTACTAGAAGTCTTAGCCAGAGCAATTAAGCGAGAGAAAGAAATAAAGGACATCGAAATGGGAAAGAAGCCAAATTGTCCTTGTTTGCAGATGACATGATCTTATATTTAGAAAAACCTAAAGTCTTTACCAAAAAACCCTTAGAACTGATAATCAAATTCAGTAAAGTTGCTGGATACAAAACCAACACACAAAACTCAGTATCATTTCTATATGCCAACAGTGATCTATCTGAAAAAGAAATCAAGAAAGCAATCCTGTTTACAATAGCTACAAAAAAATACCTAAGAATAAATTTAACCAAAGAAGTGAAAGATCTCTGCAATGAAAGCTATAAAACACTGATGAAAGAAATTGAAGAGGACACAAAGAAATGAAAAGATAATGAGAAGAATTAACATTGTTAAAATGCCCATGCTGTCCAAAGCAATCTACAGATTTAATGAAATCCCTATCAAAATACCAATGACATTCTTTGGCAGAAATAGAAAACACAATCCTAAAATTTGTTTGGAACTACAAAAGACCCAGAATAGCCAAAGCCATCCTGAGCAAAACAAAACAAAACAAAACAAAAAACAGTAGCCATCAGACTATCTGACTTTAAAATATATTACAAAGCTACAGAAACCAAAACAGCATGCGACTGGCATATAGACACATAGAACATCGAACAGAATAAAGAACCCAGATAAATCCACACATCTATAGTGAACTCATTTTCAACAAAAGCACTAAAATCATACAGAGACAGATTCTTCAATGAATGGTGCTAGGGGTACTGGATGTCTATATGCAGAAGAATGAAACTAGACCCCTATCTCTCACCATATACAGAAATCAAATCAAAAGGGATTAAAGGGCCAGGCATGGTGGCTCACTCCTATAATCCTAGCACTCCGGGAGGCCAAGGTGGGAAAATCGCTTGAGGTCAGGAGTTTGAGACCAGCCTGAACAAGAATGAGACCCTTTCTCTACTAAAAATAGAAAAATAAGCTGGGTGTGGTGGCACTCACCTGTAGTCCCAGCTACTCGGGAGGCTGAGGGAGGAGGATGGCTTGAGCCCAGGAGTTTGAGGCTACTGTGAGCTAAGCTGACACCACGGCACTCTAGCCCAGGTGACAGAGTGAGACTCCATCTCAAAAAAAAAGGATTAAAGGCTTAAATGTAAGACCTGAAACTATGGAACTACTAGAAGAAAACAAAGGGGAAATGCTTCAGGCCATTGGTCTGGGCAATGATTTTTGGAGTAAGACTTCAAAAGCACAGGCAACAAAAGCAAAATAGACAAATGGGATTACATCAAGCTGAAAAGCTTCTGCACAGCAAAGGAACAATCCACAGAGTGAAGAGACAAGCTAAAAATGAGAGAAAATACTTGAAAACTATATATCTGACAAAGGATTAACAACCAGAATATATAAGAAACTCATACAACTCAACAAAAGGAAAAAACCCAAATAATTCAATTTAAAAATGGGCAATTGATCTGAATAGACATTTCACAAAAGAAATATGAATGGGCAACAGGTATTTGAAAAAATGTTCATTACATCTCTAATCATCAGAGACATGTGAATCAGAACCACAGTGAAATATCATCTCATTCCAGTTAAATTGGCAATTATCAAAAAGACCAAAAATAACTGATGCTGGTGAGGATGTGGAGAAAGGGGAATGCTCATACAATGTTGGTGAGAATGTAAATTAGTACAGCATTTATGGAAAACAGTATGGAGTTTCCTCAAAAAACTAAAAATAGAACTACCCTATGATCCAGCCATCCACTGCTGGATATCCAAAATAAAGGAAATCAGTATATCAAAGAGATATCTGCACTCCCATGTCTATCATAGCACTATTCATAATAACCAAAATGTAGAATCAACCTAAGTGTCCATCAATGGATGAATGAGTAAAGAAAATGTGGTGCATAGACACAATGGAATATTATTCAGCCACAAAAAAGAATTAAATATTGTCATTTGCAGCAACATGAGTGATCCTGGAGGCCATCATGTTATGTGAAATAAGCCAGGCACAAAAATATAAATAACACATGTTCACTTACATGTGGGAACTAAAAAAAAATTGATTTCTTGGAGATAGAGAGTAGAATGGTGGTTACTAGAGGCTAGGAAGGGGAGAGGAGGTATCTATTTGGTTAATGGGTACAAAAATACAGTTAGAAGGAATAAGTTCTAGTGTTTGATAGTAGGGTGACTATAGTTATCAATAATTCACTGTATATTTAGAATAGCTAAAGGAGAAGATTTGGGATGTTCTCAACACAAAAAAAATGATAAATGTTTGAGGTAATGGATATCCCAATTATCCTGGTTTGATCATTACACATTGTATTCATATATCAAAATTTCACATGTACCCTATAAATATGTACAATTATTATGTGTCAATAATAAAGTGGCAGACTGACAAAGAAATCTTTCCTGAAAATAAAATGTGTATCATTAATTGGGTAGGCTGTGAGAGTCTCTACTTAATAATTCATAGAACCTAGTAAAAGATTCAAAGGTATATGGGTTGTTTGGATACAAGAGGATGCTAATGATGGTAAGGTCAAAAGAGCCTCATTTCAGCCCAATTAGATCAGTTTTATGCTGAAGAAATTTCTGCTCTAAACGTGTATGTTATTCAGTGTAGGCAGATATCTCAATGATCCACCTGTTTCATCAGGAAGGGAGAAAACTGAATGGCAGCCATGCAGTTTCAAAGTGAAGAGTTCACATTTCTACAGATGCAAGGGGCAGTGTTATGTCAAACCACATTTATTTATTCCTAAATAATCTCAGAAATTAAAGATAATGCTGTGTTCAATTTTGTGTTGACCTGGCAGCTTTGTCATCTTGGAGCTAAACTAGTCTACAAAATGATAGAGCATCAACATATTATGGTTCCATTACCTGTACTTCCACATCCTTCTGCAAAGCTTTTATAAAGGAGAGCTAATTACAGATCTGACTATGCAAAGCAGACACATATCACATATAAAAAGCTTTTTATTGCCAGACAAATGCTTTCTTAGCAGCAGTTATATTGAACAGCAAGTGGTGATACCTAAGGATGGCTAACAACAGGTCTGATGTCCAGTGGATTACACTGATGTTGTACCCTGGATCCACCTCCTATTTCAATGCAAAGCCATGAATTTGAATTAGGTAAAGCTTCTTTAGATGACGTATGTATTACATCCAAAAACTTACATTTTATGACTCAAAAGGGCAAATGATTAGTATAAACTGTGTTTCTTATTTAAAATACATTAAATAACAGGATAATTCTGGCATTTGGCATTCTTGCAACTCTATACAAAGAAATTTATGATATTGTCACATTTATTTCCCACCACTTTCTTGTGAATGGTATATTACTTCATAGGTTCTCACTAGATATTTGAAAGTTTAAAGAGAAAATGTTATATAGTAGGAAAGATTTGAAAAAATAATCTAAATTTTTATTCCATTATATTTACGAGCAATTTTTGTTATCTTACTATTCTTTAGATGTCTGCTGGAGAATACTGTTTTTAACTGTAGTGCTCAGATTGTTTGTGTGCTAACTTCCTACTCCCCAGGTGTCATCCAATTGTCCATTTATTCTTTGTTTATAAGAGGATTGTGGTTCCACAATTATTGAAGTAGACCAAGCTTAATGTAACATCAATTTTCAGTGTGGCTACACATTAACAAAAGCTCTCTCACGGAAAATTTATATGCCTTGTTAAGAAAAGGATCTATTTGCACAAGATTATTCTATAAATAATTTGGGCATCTCATTGACATTAATTATTCCATTTGCATACTTTTAATTTATTTTTTAATAAACAATGCATGCACATAGGAAAAGTTTCAAGGGTCATAAAAAGTACATACAGTGAAAAGTAAACCTACCCATCTCTAGAGCAACCACCATTACCAACAATTTTTGTATTCTTCTAGAGATATCCTATGTGTATCCAAGCATATAAAAAATCCAGTTACCTTTATACACAAATGACAGCATAACATATATCTTATATCTTATATCTTACTTTTTCATATAACAATGTATCTTGGAGATCTCTTCATATTCAGCTGTTTTATTGGTTTTTATGGCTGTATTATATTCCATCACAATTCTAAAACACAACAAAGGACCTCGGATCTTTTAAGATATATTAAAAATTAAAATACATTTCCTTTCTGGTAATCAGAATACAGGATGGTTTACCTTCCTGTTCTAATTTAGAAGATTTTTGTGCAAGAAAATCAACACAGGCCGGGCGCGGTGGCTCACGCCTGTAATCCTAGCACTCTGGGAGGCCAAGGCGGGAGGATCGTTTGAGCTCAGGAGTTCGACACCAGCCTGAGCAAGAGCGAGACCCCGTGTCTACCAAAAATAGAAAAATTAATCAGACAACTAAAAATATATAGAAAAAATTAGCTGGGCATGGTGGCACATGCCTGTAGTCCCAGCTACTCGGGAGGCTGAGGCAGGAGGATCGCTTGAGCCTGGGAGTTTGAGGTTGCTGTGAGCTAGGCTGATGCCATAGCACTCTAGCCTATATAACAGAGTGAGACTATGTCTCAAAAAAAAAAAAAAAGAAAGAAAAGAAAATCAACACAGTATGTTTGCTTATACAGATGACAGGCAAATGCAGTGTGGTTCAACTACTGACAGTTTAAGTGACTTTGGACAAGTTATTTAAAGTCTCTGAATCTGAGTTTTTTCATTTGCAAAATTGCGTAATACCCATCTCAAAGGATTATTGGGAAGATTAGACAAACTAGTGACTATGACACACCTTAGCTCAGTACATGGCATATAATTCGTACTATATCTGGAATGTTTACATCTATATTTACCTGCATATCTATATCTATATCTGTTTGCATCTATACTTGTCTATGTCCATGTCTACAAGAATATCCATATCTTTACTGTATGAAATTGAAATTAAGATGATTATCACATCTAAAACCACCCAATAACTCTTTATCCCTTTTCCATGCTTTATTTTTCTTAATAGCACTTACTAACAATTGATATATTGTACATTTATTTATTGTCCATTTGTTTCCACTAGAATATAATCTCCAAGAGAGCAAGGACCTTATCTTGCTTATCATTATGTTCTACAGAGTCTAAGTTTTTACTCTATTAAATATAGTGCATACACTGTTATAGAATCTTAATATCAAAGCAATATGATATGTATGATTTGCACTATCACAGCATCTGGGAAAATAAGTAAAATAAGAAGAATCTGCTAGAATCAGATTGTAGGAGGTGAACGGTATCTGAATATTCATGAGTCCAGGATCCTTAATTCCCAAATAAAGAGAATTCAGCCCAAGTGAAAAGGCTTAAATTAAAAAACAAAATCTCCTGACTCAGGTACTTTCTGTCATATTAATTTGCCTCTCAGACACCTACTGTGTTATTGACACTTTACAGACCACTGTGGGAATCTAGGGATATAAAACAAGATCTCTGTGCGCAGGAACCTTATTTGAGAAGGTAAGGGTAGCACACATGAGCCATTAGAGAAGACCAGGAGACAGTACAGTTCTAAGAACTACCATATGCTGTAGAGTGATTCAGAGATAGTCAAGGAAAGGCTCCATGGGAGCTGTGGCACTTCAGCCAGAGGTCAATGATGAATGGCCTCATTCGGAAGAGAAATTTGGGAGAAATATTACAGATAAGGGACTACATGGAGAAAATGTAGGAATGAGCATGTTTATGAGTCAAGGGAAAGGGAAGCAGATGACACATTGTAGGAGTATAGGATAGAAAAATTATAGAAAATATTGTTGGACAGGGTTTGTAGGGAAAGTAAAGCAGCCTATGCAACCATAATTCCTCTCTGATGTAAGAGTTTGAGGCTTTTTGTTTTAATGGTGAAGGAACTGAAAAAAACAATGGAAGAATTTGATAAGTAAACAGATGTGTTGAAAAGTGGTATTTAAGGCCAGTGGGTATGGGGATGTTGTGCTAAATGGTTTAGGTGGTGAGAGCCTGGATTTAGGGCAGCCAGAGATATTAGAGGGGGGATGTCATTTTCCTCTTGTACACTTTTGGTGCCTGCAGCTCTCACTTGTATATCATAGGGACTGGCCGCCCTTCATTCCTCTTCATCGATCTACTTCCTAATACATTCTCCCAATACTTCTGACAACCACTACCTCCTCATCTAAATCTTCTCTGAACTTGCCAAGTTGTTGACTATACTTTCTCTTTGTATGCGAGCTATAGTTGGGTATTTCATGTCAATTACTATCTGTCATGCATTAAATGGCATATGTTTATTTACCAGTTTTACTCTGATCAACTTTGTGTGCTCATTTAGTTCATACTTGGTCTAACTCATCATTTAATGCAGTATCTGATACAAAATGAGACTTTATGAAAGTTCTTTGAATTGTTGCATTTGTCTCCACCTACAGTCCTGGGTGACCTCGACATCTACACATACTCTTCTAGCATCATGTTTGTCTTAGGATTTCTACCCTCCTCAGCTCCAACAACTTTTGCCTATTCCCCATTAGTCACCTACTTCAAGGCTGTTCCTTGAACCAGATTGGTTTCAACTCTGAAATATTAGAGCCCTACATATAACTAGAATATACTATCATGTTGGTTCCCTACAGCCTTACTTCCTAGCACCCTGTCCTTTAATCCAACCACCATCTCTCAGATCATTAGCCTTGTCCTGACTTCAGTTCCCTCCTTCTGGCAGAGATGCATGGCACATAAATACTCTCAAATCTTTTGGCTTCTTGTTTTCACTGTACCAGCCATGGAGAAAAATCATATACCTGGGTTGTTATGAAGCTTCCATAGATTCATAGCCTCCAATGTATGGTGATTGAAATTTATCCTAATTCTCCTAGTCAGCTCTCTTTCTCCATCACTTTGGTGACTATTCTAGGCCTTCACTACTTGCCTCGTGTCTTTTAACCCACCAGTACTCTCAAGAAAGTATTTCAATTCGTACTTCACAGACAAAATAGAATTGATTAGGTGAGAACCTCTTCAATTTCCCCCAAGATACCTTCCAATTCAATTGCAGTCTATGTCCAGAGTTAATCCTTCCACCTCTGCTCATTGTTTTCATACCCCCACCTTTCATTTACTATGCAGTCAATTGCAATTTGATTTCTGCCTTTCCATGCCTTACCCTGCTCTACCACTGAACCTTGCCTTGCTAAGAGCACTTGCATCCTTATAATTGCCAGATTTCTTGGACAAATTTCAATCTTTGTTATCTCAATTATTCTCCAGTGTTTGACACTGATAACCCTGCCCCTGATTTTGGTCATGTTTGTACCTCTAGTTTCTGTGATACACCCTTCTCTTGACTTTTCTTTCTTTCTCTCTGATTATTTATTGTATGTTAGCTTTAGGAGCTCCTCTTCTGTATTCTCCTCTTAAATGCCACTAGCTCTTGATCCTTGCCTTGCCCCTCCTTGCCTTCCTCTCCCCTCTCCTCCTCTTCTCTTTCCTCTTCTTTTCTCTTTTCGATCTATGCACACTGTCTGTATTACATTATCAAAACTCATGGGTTCAACTATTATACAATTATGGTTGACAAAATCTCTATCTCTATCCCAAACTTCCCTGCCAAACTCTAGGAAATGTAATCAACTGAATGTCTCCATTTTGGCATCCCACAGGAAGTACAAACTCAATCTGTCAAAATTTGAGCTTGTCTTCTTTTCCAAACTTTCCTTTATTCCACCTTACTTTGGCCACCACAAATCTGAGAGTCATCCAAGACGTATCCTTTGCCCTCTCTCTCAATATTTGATCTGTCTCTAAGTTTTGTCAATTTAAACTCCAATCTCTTTTTATATCCTCACTATCACTGACTTAGTCCTGGTCTACAGAATTACTGTGTTACTACAACAGCTTTTCAACCAATCTACTGGCTTCAGTTGTGCTTTTATATGCTATCCTCTAAGTTATTGTCAGTTTCTAGGAAGCAAAACTGCTCATGTCCCTCTTATGCTTGAAATATTTCATTTGTTTCTTTCTTTTTCAGGATAAAATTCAAATTCCTTGACATAGCAGTAACAGGCATTTTCTAGCTTCCAGAGACTGCCTGCATTCCTCCACTTGTGAATCCCTCTTCACATCATTCCAACGTCTTGCTGTGACATCACATCTCCTACTTCTGTAGTCAAATCTTCCTCTGCCTCCCTCATCTAAGGACACTTGCAATTACATTTCAGACCCATTCAGATAATCCAGGATACTCTCCCTATGTCAAGATCCTTAACCTTAAACATATCTGCAAAGTCCCTTTTGCCACACAAGGTAATACATTCACAGGTTCCAGGGATTAGGACCTGGCTATCTTCTGGGCCCATTATTCAGCCTACCATGGAAGACATGTTTTACTTGGTCTACAGAGTGGTAATTAAAAAAAAAAAATTAGTTGCTCACAACGAGAAATTTCAAGATACTACATGGAAATCCAGATTTCTAGTTTCTTTTGAGAAGTTAGGAAAATCTGACCTGTCTGGGCCTGTATTCCACATGGCTGCTATAGGCCTGTGCCTTCTAGGTGGTCTGCATTCTCCAGTCAGCTCAGTGCCCACCAATTCCTACTGCCCTACACTCAGCTGGGTTTTCTCATCCACTGACTGCTTGGTAGCTGGAGACACTGAAGTTTGTAATCCCTGTCCTAAAATCGTTGTGTTTTTTCACAACTCTCCACCTTGGTAGATGTTCATCCTTTCCTCCTAGAGTTCTTTTCCTCATTCTCCCTCCTTGCAATCTCCTCGATACACCTACTCATCCCTCAAGAACAAGTAAAAGTGCTCCATCTCTGGGAAACCTGCTCCACATCTCCTGTCTGTGTGGGATAGTACCTCTTTACCACTGGTGTTTTAGTGTTTGGTCCATTTCCTCTGGCACCTCCTTGAAGGCATATTTTGAGTCTTCTGTGTTTAGCACATCACCCACATTAGAAGCTCAATAAATTTTTGCTGAGTGAATATATGTGATGGATGAAACCAATGACACTACTGCTTGGGGCATTTCTTGTGAAGTAAAAGTACTGTTAAAATAAGAGTTTTCAGCTATAGAAGAGAATAATTTAAATTTTCCACTGTAGGCAGCTTTCTGGCAAGAGCAAGAGTAGATGGCACCAGATACTCCTGAAGGTGAATATATTTGAATCCAGGGAGAGTATCAGAGTATATGAAGAAGAACCAAGCCAGATTCAGGAAGAGTGGGAAGCTCTGAAGCTGCAAGGCCAGGCTCTGGAATCTTGTTTTGCCCCGTAAAGCCTGGTCATACTCTGCTTTGCATGAGGGACAGATCTACAAATAATATTAGAGGATTTGATGTCTAGTATCATTTCAGTTCTAGCATGGCTAAAGTGCTCCAAAGAGATACAATTTGAATAATGAAATTGGTAAAATCTTGTGGAAGATGCAGGGGAGATTGAAAGCTTACCTGAATCATGAATTATTCATGCTTCACTGGAAAACAATGAGGCAGAACTTTGGCTTTTATTACTGCTTCTGATACAAAGTGATTAGTTTTAATTTTAGATGATTGCACATGCTTATGTAACACACTAAATTCTATTTGAGTATTAACATTTTTGTTTTGTCCATTCCAATTTCAGACAATTTACTTGAGGTTATGGAATTGTTTCTTTCTAATGAATGCATTAGAATTGAATATTAAGATATATGGAAGACTCCTTTCCAGTCCTCATGGTTAATCAAATAAAGTAATTTTTGTCTCTGATGCAGAACCAGAGATGAATGAACCTTTGAACTAAAATTAGATTAAACTGACACAGTTGTCTGAAGAACAGAAATATGAACACCCTTTGCTAATATTTATTACAGGAGAATATGATTGTTTTCTGCTGTTGATCAGAGAGGTGCTAGCCATACCAAGAAAGTTGAATTGAACTTAAGTCATAATATGAGCCCCTCAAGTTGGTAAAGGTAGTTTAGCTGCTTTTCTACAACCAAGAATATTGACTATGTAGTGGTGAACAGAAATAAGTTAATATATTAATAAGAGCTGTTTACCATTATCACATGAATTTAGCCATACATACCTTGTTCAATTTTTGCTGATTTATAGTTACCGCAAGGGTTTTAAATCTAGAATTACTTTGGTAATCTTGAATATTCTCCCTGTTTTCAAGTTATAGAAAGGGGTAGTTATGGGTCACTTTTAAAGCTTATTTTAAAATCTTGACATTTTTATTTATATTAGACTTATTCATGTCATTGTTATATAGTTCTAAAAAAGTTTATTTCATCAGAGAAAATGGCGATCTATCACCCAATGATATCATAAGTCATATCTCATAAGTTCTAAGTCAAAGGAATGACAACAATAATTTAAAAGACAACTGGGTGAATTATTTTTTCAGTTAACCAAAAAATAGCAATAAAAATAACATTAAACACCTTGATTTTAGTATTAAAACTATGCTGATCTTTCATTTTATGATCAAGACAATTTAAATTGGAAGACAATTAAAAAAACAAAAACTCCACATATATTTAAACTTCTAGTGATCACAGACTGTGCAAACCTCTCTCAAAATGAAATGAATCTCTTGAAGTGTGTTTTTCAAGAATTCTTCTAATGGCCTAGGTCTGAAGAAAAGTTTTAGCTTCTACATTTTGAAACACGGAAAGGTTGAAAATATCTTAGATTGCAGAAATGTTATTTTTTTCACCTTTGACACTATGGGTTTTGAACTAAAAATGTGTATGTGTAGTCCAAACAGTGTTGTGGAAATAATTGTATACCCAAACACATGTTATTCATGTTAAGATCACCTGTTAACTTGTCTACCTTTTTTTTTTCTGAAATAATGAGAAACCTAGACCCCAATGTTTGCAGATAACTGTCATGACTTAATTGTTCTTATGATATCAAGAGAAATAAAATTTACTCAGAAGAGCTAAGATGTAATATTGTCCCCTAAATTGTAAAGATGAAGTTTCATCCCTACAAATTCTGTCAAGGAACATTTCTTTTCAGCATAGGAGTCAACAACCTATATTTTTAGGGCCAAAAGTGACACAGGGACCACTTTTTATTTGCCTTCAGCCTTTCTCTAGACACCAATGCATGTCTCCTACTGTTTTTGTGCAGAAGTTGCCTATCTTGCCACTTCAAGTGTATTTTCTTAAATCACAAAGTGGAACACTGTCCTCCTCTTCTTGTCTCAAGAGTTATAATGCCATGGTAATATCCCTTCCTTATTCTTCATTGGAAGCAATGGCTTTCCTCACTAATCAGAGGAGATAAAAGTTCGCCACTTGCTTCACCCACCTGAATGAGTTGGCCTTAGTCATCGTACAATTGTCTCTTCCTCACATTTTCCACCCCCACACTCTGAAAATCTAAGCCCATCAGAAGATGAATAACCCTTAGGATGTTGCTTCTGAAAGGTTGATGACACTTACTTGGGAGATTGGGTTTGATCAAATTGTTCCGTGGATTTTTCCTTTACCTTTGACATTTTTTTCCTTTACTTTCTGATGTCTCATTTTCTCTGAGAGAAGAGATTCAATGGTAACATTTACTTCCTCTCACAATCATTTCTAAGAATATTGCTATTGTTTGCTTACTATCTGAAGATTCTTGGAAGAAAAGTGCTTTGTGCTTGTAAAAGGTATGAAACATTTCATTTTAGTATTTGTGAAGAGATTTACCAAATAGAATGGCTCTTAGAATAAAAGTGAACCACTTTTTACCTGAAAAAGAAAATCAGAAAAATGTCTGAAAGCACTGTATTCTTCTGAAGCTTTGAAAACTCAATGTGAGTTTAGTTTAAGGTTTAGATGAAGTAAAAACTAAAGTAAGAGAATATAGTTATGCTTAGGACAGTGGGTTTTAGCTAAAAGTTACTATTTTTTATTTTTTATTTATTTATTTTTTAAATTTTTTTTTTTATTCCATCTTGTAATGGGGGTACAAATATT
>VBSM01002608.1:47299766-47319686 GCA_008086735.1 Cheirogaleus medius
TCAAGAAATATGTTTTCAGCATTTATAGACATATTTTCAACTGCAAGAAGTTCAGAAATAGATCTTTCAAACAGATGAATAATTCTGGACAAATTGGAGACTATAGACAATTAACATTTTAATTTTGATTAATTCTTTTCATTTATTTAATGGAATTGTTTGGATAGTAATATCAAAAAGTTGTATTTTGTAGAGGACCAGAAAGTTGTAAGGAATAATGATTTTTTTTTTCCTGGCTAGATTACATCTTTTCACACTAGCTTACTCATATTCTTCTCTGATGAGGTAAAACACACAGATACAACAAGTTCTATGAATGGAGCCTTGGAGAATGTTAATTTTAGATGGGCCCCAGAAGGATGATTCACCACTTTGCTCGTGGAGCAAAGATAGAGGGATGTTCCACTGTACTCAGATTTGTTGCTGATTACTTGAAGCTTTTTGATGCATTTTAAATAATATGGAAGCTTTTCTCGTTTGGGTCAATGATTCATTCAAATGCTCATTTCCTCTAAATATTCTTCTAAATGATTGTCCATTGAAACTTTTTTTCAAGTTCAACACTGAGAGCCTTTGGCAGCAACATTCAAGCAAATAATTTCAAGGCTGAACACACAGCATCAAAAAGGCCTCTTTCAAATGTCTTGATTTTCAAAGGCATGCAGAAAGTTTGACCCTATACCATTACTGATAGCTATTAAGAGGGATAACAGAGGAAATCTTCTTTGAATACATACAATCAATCCAGTCACAATCTCGAATTGGTACAACTATATTTTGTCTTCCTGTTATAACTTCATTTTTAAAAAGAAAGCTCACATCCAACCCAGATTAGAAATACTTGAATTTATAGCAGATTAGTAACTGATGAAAATCACAAATAAGGACCAAAAAGCTCCAAAATCAGACAGTGCAAGTAAGCTATCCAAGCACAGCATGTTCTGGTCTAAATTTGATCAGTTCTGATTTTTACCTTAGGCTGAACCCCTGGAAAATCATGAAGAAAATATATTAATTCTGTAAATTTAGGTGGTTTTTGTTTTTGTTGTTGTTGTTGTTGTTTTGGCTGCTTTACACAGCAAATACACCAAAGACTCCTTTCTTGCACAGCATTATTTTAAACTGCCATGCCCTTTGTATATAAGACTTTCCAAAAATGTGATGAAATTAGAAAATCAAGGGTATATAAAGATTAAGAGAACTAGAAACCACAATCACGATGTCTGTGAGAATTTCTGACAAGGAAAGAGCTTCTCCTGCTGTGAGATAATTTCGACTCTTTTTTTGTAAGAAGCAAAATGTGAAAAAGTGGGAGCCAGAAACTCTGTGTTCATCTCCAGGACAAGAATAGCATTAATCTCATGGTCGATATTCAAATATGTACTCTGTGTAAGTGCTTTGAATAACTCAGAGCATCTTGCAAACTTTTGTAAGAATGGAGCAAACATCAACTTTTTCGAGACTAGTTCGTGTTCCAAAATACCTAATTCATCTCTTAGTCAAATTTGATCAAGGGCTAGGTCTCAGCAAAACACAACGGCAGACAATGCTCTTTATCCCTATTTTCATTTTTTTTTTTTTTTGCACCTTTGCCATATTGCTTCCATTCACAACCAGCACAAAGCATTGAGAATCCTTGGTGAAATGTCTCTTAAAACATCTTCGCTTGGCTCTACCATGAAGAGGCAGTAAGGTGAAAGAAACACTGAACATATATCTAGGTTTTTATAGTCCTGGCTCTACAAGAAAGTATATGTCGGCTTAGATGTTTCTCTCTATAGTTTCTCTCTCAGTGGTCTCCAAGTACCCCAGATCATCAGCATTCTGTGTTTTATAGTAAAGTACAAACGACTGACTACCAGACTGGCTAATTTATCACTCCCAAAGTAAGCTAAAACCCTAAAAGAGAACTCTGTCCTCCATGTCAGCCTACTTGTTGGAATTGGTAGAAAGATAGAGAAAGCAAGGAGGAACCACAGAGGTACGCAGAAAGAGGGATGATGAGGAGGGAACATCAGAGGCTATATGGGGCTAATTCTGTTGTTTCTGCTCCTTCTAAAGATGCCACTACAAACTAGAGGTATCTAGAGGCTGGGTTGTATGGGTATACATGGCTTAATGTGTTGCCAGGCTGAAAATATATTATTGACCCAGATTTCTACAGCTCTGATATTTCTTTTGATCCTTTACTGATACTATAGTTATCTCTCACCTATCAAAATTTCAACCAAAGAACTGGCATAAAGACAGACATATAGACCTCTGGAATAGAATAGAAATCCCAGAAATAAACCCTCACACAAATAATCAAATGATTTTCAGCAAGGTGCCAAGACTATTTAGTGGGGGAAAGGATAGTCTTTTCAACAAATCATGCTGGGAAAACTGGAAATCCACATGCAAAAGGATGAAGTTGGACCCTCACTTAATACCACATACAAAAATTGACACAAAATGGATCAAGGACCTAAACATAAGACCTAAAACTATAAAACTCTTAGAAGAAAACATAGGGCAAAAACATCATGACTTTGGATTTGGCAATGATTTATTAGACATGACATCAAAGACATAAGCAACAAAAGAAAAAACAGAAAAATTAGACTTTAGAAAAATTAAAAACTTGTATGCATCAATGGACACACCATTGACAGAGTGAACAACCTGCTGAACGGGAGAAAATATTTGCAAATCATATATCTGATAAGTGATTGATTTCCAGAGTATGTAGAGAACTACTGAAGCTCAACAACAAAGAGCCAAACAATTAGATTAAAAAATGGGCAAAAGGCTGGGTACGGTGGCTCACACCTGTAATCCTAGCACTTTGGGAGGCTGAAGTGGGAGGATTGCTTGAGAACAGGAGTTCAAGACCAGTGTGAGGAAGAGTGAGACCTGTCTCTACAAAAAAATAGGAAAATTAGCTGGGCGTGGTAGCACACACCTGTAGTCCCAGCTACTAGGGAGGCTGGAGCAGGAGGACTGTTTGAGCCCAGGAGTTTGAGGTTGCGGTGAACTGTGATTATGTCACTGCACTCTAGCCGAGGCAAAAGAAAAAAAAGGGGGGATGGGGGACAAAGGACTTGAATAGACATTTCTTCAAATAAGATATATAAATGGCCAAAAAGCATATGAAAAGATGTTTAATATCACTAATCACCAGGGAAATGCAAATCAAAACCATAATGTGATACCACCTCACACCCATTCAGATAACTACTATTAATAAAACAAAGAATAACAAGTATGGTATTTGCAAGGATGTGGGGAAATTGGAATACCACGTACTGTTGATGAGAGTGTAAAATTGCACAGCTACTGTGGAAAACCATATGGTGGTTCCTCAAAAAATTAAAAATAGAATGACTGTATGATACAGCAATTCTACTTCTGGGCATATACCTAAAAGAATTGAAAGTAGGGTTTCAAAGAGATATTTGTACACCCATGTTTATAGAAGTATTATTTACAATAGCCAAACCATGAAAGTATGTCAAGTCTCCATCAACGGATGACTAGATAAGCAAAATGCAGTATATACAGTCAATGAAATGTTATTTGGCCTTCACAAGGATAGGAATTCTGATATATGCTACAACATGGATGGAACTTGACGACATTATTCTATGTGAAATAAGCCAATCACAAAAAGAAAAATACTGTATGATTCCACTTGTATGAAGTATCAAATTCATAGAAACAGAAAGCAGAATGGTGGTTGCCAGGGGGTAGGGGTAGGAGGAAGTGTGTGTTGTTGTTCTATGGGTATGGAGTTATAATTTTGTAAAGTAAAAAGAGTTCTGGAGGTAGATGGTGATAATGGTTGTACAATAATACAAATGTATGTAATACTACTGAATTGTACACTTAAAAATGATTAAGATGGTAAATTTTTTGTGTGTTTTACCACAGTAAAAAATATTGCAGAAAAAATTTCTCCTAAAGAATTAACAAATTAATTTTAACCAGGTAGTAGCTGCACTTTATATTAACACTTCAGACTTGTAAAATGTGTGGCTATTAGGTAAGTAACACAATAGGCCACAAATGCCTTTTCCAGGCTATGCAATCCACATTATTCATTAGAACCCAACACAGTGTTTGTCTTATAGCAGATGTTCAATAAATATTGGTTGAATGAAAATTAAAATGTTTGTTGAAAGAAATTTTTTCTTCTTACTCCTTTTTTTCCTCCTTTGCTTGGTGGAAGAAAGAGAAATTAAAATCTGATTTCAGTAGAGTGTTAGAAAAAGGGATAGTCACAGGAATTATTCATCATGCTGAAATACTCATAGCTAGCAGCTGTGAGATAAAGGTTTTTGATGACCACTGATTTGAATTCTGGAGCTACCTTCTTCTAAGATAAAAGTTGTCAGCCCCAGCTGCACACTGAAATAATCTGGGGCATTTGAAAAAAAAATGCAGATGTCCAGGTCCTGCCCTAGAATAACTAAACCAGATCCTCAGCATTAGTCTGTTTCATAATGTCCCAGATGGTTGTAATGCAGTGCAGAGTGCATTTCTAGGAGCAACATATCTCCCAGAAATGATTTAAGATGAGTTAGGAGACAATTATTAATACAACATGGAGAATAAGCTAGAGACATGTTAAAATATGGTATTATAACAATTTAGTGTTAATTATTGGAAAAGGTATCAAATTATCTTTTTAAGGGAGTGAATCATTTCTTTATTTCTGTTTTTCTTTTTTCCTACAAGTTAATTCAAATGATTATCCTTATATGCAGTTATGCCCCATTTCCTGAGTCCACACCAAGGATGCAATAACAATACTTAGAAGCTACTGCTATCATTTGGTGACACTTGTACTTTTGGCCAAGTTATAACTGTAGCACACTCCCTCTTCAACACAGTCTATGCCTTAAAAATAATAATAGCTAATGCTTATTTACTATTTGCAAGGGTGCTATTCTAAGTGCACGCTCTCTCTCTCTCTCCATATATATACACACATATATATATATGTATATAAATATATAATGTTCATCTTCACAACAATGGTTTGAGATATGTGCTATTATTGTGCCTATTTCACATATGAGAGAACTCAGACATAGAGGGGTAAAGTCAATACGTGGTGAAGCTAAGAGACCATCCCTAGTTATCCAGCAGATAAGACTTTGCCTACCCCCAAATCACTCCACTGACCTTAGAGTGCCAAAGTCCCAGCATACTTTGCAGTTGAGCCAACCCCAAATTATTATAACAACTTGTGTTTATTTCATTAGAAGTAGCCAATGCTATAATAATATTAATAGGTATTAAATTCTCACTATGTGCTATGCACCATTGCAAAGCCCTTTATATGCACTATTTTATTTGATCCTCACAATAACTCTATTAGCTAATGTGATAATTAGCCCTACTATTCAGAGGTAATGGAACAATAGCACAGAGAGATAAAACAACTAACCCCATATCACAGAGGTAGACAAGGGTAGAGGCTGAACTCAACATCAGGACTCTGATGATGTTACCCACTATGCTATACTGCCTCTTAAGAAAAAATGTTAATTCCATGTCCTCAAGTTTCTACATAATTCAGCAATTCTAATAAAGAGTTATAATTTGGGGTTTTGTTTTCCTTTAATGAGGGAAATACAAGATTCAATATAAATTTCTTTGTATTTCTGAAAACATAAGATCTGAGCATCTCTTACCACCTGGTAGCAGTTCTCTTAATTGTAAGAAAAGGATTTTAGTAAATGCTATACAGAACTTGAAAATCTAGTCAGTGGTGCACAATAGATCACTCTCATTGGCTCACATTGACTCAAAAAAGCTAATAATATGTAGCTGTCAGTTTTGAAATGATATCACACTGGTATCTTGAAATCAGCCACGGTGGGTATATTTACGTCACAGAAATTGGAAAATGCTACTAATCAGAACATTTTCCCCCCAGAGAGCCAGTTGTTAAACTACTACTGCCTAAAGATATGAAATAATGGCAAATATTATGTTAATATTTTAGCAAGTTAAAATAAAGAAGCCTGTTTTTGTTTTTGAAAGTTATTAGCATTATATTTATTTTTAATTGAGATTTTGTTTACAAGAAATTGAAAAGTAAAATTCATTCAGTTTTACAGACATCGTCGAATGTCAAATGTTTTACTGTTAACTTGGTTCATCTTTATAGTAGATACTGAAAATGATTTTACTCTCATTTTTGCAACTGACATATTACCTTGGCCACCGGCCAGGAGACTTATGTAATGATTTCATCTTACAAATGCAAGTACATATTGGAACATTAATTTTCTAACTTCTCTTGCCTTTCTTTCTTTAGATTTATATAACTGAATCATGGCAATACTTCAGACATCCTGCCTAGAAAGGAGCAAATGTGAAATATCTGAAAAGAACTATGATAGACATGGCTTTTGAACCTTTGCTTTGAAGGCAAGTACTTACATGTTAATTAATAATCATGTTTGAGTTTTAGAGTAATTCTCCCTTCCTGCTGTTAAACAAAATGGAATGTTTCATCAACTTATGTGACATTTCAAATATTAAATACATTCAGTATAACTGCTGCTAAATACCTCCTTCAGCACTACTGCTTCACCATCACCCTGACCCAGAGGGTCTAGGGCCCATGTATGTGGGATGACAGGGTTGGCATCAGTCAGCCCAGATAGAGCTTGTTGCTCTGCTGAAGACATAATACCTCAGCATGCTATCATCTGGAGTGACAGTTCCATGGAGGAAAGATGGGGTTCAAGGACATTGAGAGAAGCGTTAAGGTAGGGGCTGGAAGAGCTAGGGATTCAGAGCTAGGTCCCGAGGTCAGGAGTTAACAAGGTGATTGTCCAAACACCAGTAGAGACTCTTAACTCACCTGATGATCTGGAGGATTATTTTATAAACATGTTCCAAGATGTGTTAAAAGCCTAGGTTCAATTTTACATTCTCCCACTGGAATGATACCTCTATGAGGGCAGGGTGTAGGGGGCTGATTCTGGCGATTACCTCCCTTATACTAATCATTCACTATAGCCTGTAACGTACGTGTGCTGCATGATGCAGCGGTAACCAGTATTCTCTTCAGACACGGTTACTGCCTTGGGACATAACAAGAGGCCTGAGTTTCTGCACATAAGCAAATGTTGCCCAGCTCCCACACGGTGGGCCCCTGTGGTGGGAGTCTGGAGGCCATAAAGATAAGAAGAATATTCCCAAGGTCTGGCCCCATAAGATGGTTGGTAGTCAAAGATGGGTAAGATCCCCCATGGAGGGGACAAGACAGGCACAACCTAAGACAGGCACAACTGTGGGAGCCTGCCACTGACTGGGAGAGAGCACAAGAAGTTCTTCTGATGGCTGCATTGTTTAATGTTGCTTACTTCAGCCTTGATTTTTGTGTTATGTCTGGCACTGGCACCTCAAGTAACTGTTTTGAGGTCTGAGACCATGGGAAATTGTTCCCTTGTGATACAATTCCAAAGTTGACAGTTATCGCTGCTGTGCTCAGATGCTTACGTACAAGGAACTAACCCTGGGTCTGAGGGGTATAAATAAAAAGTGACTGGTGCATCGGGCACTCGAGTCATGTGAAGTCTTTATGTGTGTCTGTGTCGTTCTTTATGTTCTGTGTTCATCCCCCGTCCCATAATTGGGCCACGTTCAGCAGGTCTTTGTCTACCTCTTGCCTGTATCTCCAGCATCTAGAACTCTGCCTGCCACATAGTAAGTGATCATAAATATTTAGTAATGATCAAGATTTCTGTAATGTATGAATGCATGAGTGGATATGTGCTTGACCATATTGTGAAACAGATGAGATTTTTTTTTAAAGAAGCTCCTATCCAGTTAGGTTATCATTTTATTCCTTTAGCACCTGTTTACCTCAAATGTGCCAAAGAAAAATTTTTTTCTCTTCAAAAATAATAGCATTTCCCCCCAAAACTGTTGTGTAGCATATTAATTCTGAGAGATACTACTGCAAAAGTGTAGCATGAAAAAATAAAATGGAAAAATGATGAGTTACACAAAATGTAAAATAATTCTTTAATGTTGGACTTCTGAGAGCTCTTAATATGCTACTCTGCATGTTAAATCTCTAAAGGAAGGAGAGAGAGCATGTGGAGTTTTCCAAAGTTAATTTTCTATGGAGCCCTTCCATAGAAACTTGGGACAAGTGTTCTAAGGAAAAACTTTTGGAAATTCTTGTCTAGAAGTCTAGAGGTTTCTACAGTGGTACCCTAGCGGAATCAATGCACATGAATCTCCTCCATGATCTGAATGTTTCCTGACCTGCTCCATACTCCATCAAAATGTACGTGACTTTAATCCATTTCCACCAGAGTCTGCCAGGGAACTGACTAATTGCTAAATCATGTTGAGGTAAAATGCTAGTGCCTGACAAGATCTTTCTTGCTTCTCCCAGGCCACAATGACATTGCAAGGAAGCATTAGATGTTGTCCCCCGCCTGAGAGTCAGCCTGTTTGAAATGTCAGGCAGGATCCATTAATGGGATGGGAGCAGAAAGACGGCTGAGGATGAGAAGTAGTTTGGTTTGGAGGCAAAAGACTTTTGGTGCCCCTTTAAATTTTACCTTATAAGGATCCACCCTTCTCTGTATACAAATAGCAAGCTGGTTATATCCTCAGTGTCAAACTGGTTGGGAGAAGTCTCTTTCTTAAGTACTAAAACGAGGAAGGTCCTAGGCAAACCATGACAAGTGGGTCACCTTCACAAAGCAGCCACTTCAAAAACTGAAATGGCTCTGTAGGTCCCTAAAATTTTTGGATTCAGAAACCTGTGCAAACCATGTACAATATTTTTCACTGATGTTGCAGAAATGCATTTGTGAGCTTGCTTGCATATGGTGAAGAAAAAATGCAAGAAAAAATAAAATGTACAGAGTGTTCTCAGTCATTTGAAATCGAATTATGCAGTTTGTGGAAGGTCTGGCTTCATCGTCCCCTTTCCTTTTTGGGTACTTCGCTGCTTTTTCGCAAAAGCACCAAAAAGGTTGCTGAAGCTAGCAGGGGAACTGTTGGTTCCTGTGTTATTCTCTAATTAGAGTGTTATTCTCTAATCTTTTCATGAAAAATAAGAAGAATACCCAACGCTTATTACATGTCATGCATTATGCTATAGACTTTACATACATTATTTTGTCTGATTTTCACAAAACCTTAAAATGGAAGTAATAAATTTATCCCCATGTTACAGATGAGGCAAGTTAAGCACCTTACGCAAGGTCATATCGCTGATAAAAGTGAAGTTATAACCCAGGTTATCTGAATCCGAGCCACTATTCCTAAGTCCTGCCCTATCTACACTGTCTCTGTGTCCTCCCAAGGTTTGAGAGAAACCTAATGAGACTTTGCAACTGCAGGCTGTCATCATCAGGTGAGATGGGTCTGGATGTTGTAAAAACTCTCCCCAGTCTGTCAGATAGCTATTTTAGACACAAAACTATTTCAGCAGCTGGATTTCCTCTTTTCTCTCTGCCTGTTCTTTCTTAGTTTCATTTGCACAATTTGCCCACTCATTAAATGATGGAATTGCTTAAGTTTCATTCCTAGCCCTCTCCCCTTTTTACCCTTTACTCTGTCCTTAGGAAATTTCAGCTCTCTCTCTGTCTCACAATTTTACATCTGTACTTCCAAGCTCCAGACCATATGTCCAGCTAGCTACTGGACCCATCTTGGATGTACCAAAGGCTCCTCATACCTAACATATTCAGAATCACACCAAAGGAACACTGCACTGGCTTCTGCAGACTTGGAAAACTTGGTCCTTTCCAGTGTTCTCCATGTCACAGTAGTTACATCATCCAGTTATGCAAGCTGGAAACTTAGGAGTAATCATCCAGGACAAATATTAATAGTATGAGTCTCTCCTGGGCAACTGATAAAATTTACTAATGGATCTATCCACATGCATTCTGGCTTCCTTACAATTGCTTTTTTATTACAACCAGAGCAAGCTTTTTAAAAACCCTATCTAATCATATCAACATGATTGTTTCCCTCCCTACCTATCACTTCAGCCTCATCTCATGCCAAAATTATCCAACTGTGTCCGTCCAGATTACAGCAAAAATTGGATGGGATAATCAAGTTGGATAATTCGGGGAGAGTTTAATAAAGATGTAGGCAGTGTTAATGGCCTATGGGGCTAATAACAATGGGGTACTGGGACCATTCAGTGCCTGAAGGGGCAAGAGAGAGAAGAGTTACCATAACCAGAATGTATATGGTAACTATATGGAAATGTTGCCTGGCAGGAGCTGTGACCTTGAGTAAAGGAACACTCATAACCCACAGATGATCTGGCAGGGAGTATGCTGGGCAAATAAATACTCACACTCATTCATCTCCTGCTCAACTCACTCTCTTTTTACCTTGTAGTCCTGTCCTAGTGCCTCTCATTGACTGAACTCCATGCAAATCAGAGATTAGAGAGTGTTACTGTGGTGGCGCATGAGCCTTCGGGGCTGGGAGCAGGCAGAGAAAGCTAGGAGGTGGGGGAGGGGCAATCAGAAGCTCACCAGGATTCCTACTAAATCTGGAAGAATTTTCAAATATAGAAACAGAATCAAAGCAAAATAAAAGCAACCTTATACAACCAATGAAAAACAATGGTAGCACAAAGTTTGAACCTCAGATGGAATAATATCTACTTGATCTTCTGTGTGTAGTGCTAGAACAGGACTTCCCAGGTTTACAGAGTTCCATTTTCCACGCCTAATGGTTATACTTGTTTGTACCATCATCACCAAAACCCCCTTTACCAGACAATGGGTCTCTCCTCAAGTCTGTGTCAGTCAATCCTCTTCAAAATGTTCTTTTTCACTAAAGCTGGCCTAATCCACTTCATCTCCCTTTTTCTTTACTACCATACTGATTGCCTCTGAAAATTTTCCCTTTTCTTTTATTCCCATGAAGTCTGTTTTTTTTTAACCTATTAGGCATGTGTTGCTATTCTCTATTTAAAAACTATAAAAATACATTTATAAAAATAAAAATGATCATAAACACATTAACATTGAAACAAAGTAAGTTGTTTAGATTAAAATGACACACCCCTAAAAAACATCCAGCAGATGTTTCATAAATATTTGTCAGCTATTTAAATTGTGTGATTCTTATGGGAAACGACTGTTTGTGCTGACTACAATATATTTTTGAAATATTTAGGAACACTTTCAAAACACTTACCTCCGGAAATTTGGCAGATTAGATATCCTGAAAAACTGCTCTGCTACACCAAGAAAAGTTTCATAAGGTAAAATAAACATCTTTTAAAACACACAGATGATCTCATAATAAAACAATGGAAATCCACAAGTGTCAAAACTGAAGAAAGAGAGAAAACCTGAATGAGGGTCTCGAAGGAATCTGAGGAACGAAGAGACTCGAGTAGAAGTGTAATGGTGGCACAAGGGGCCTGAGACCAGGCAGTGGTACTCACCAGGTGGGGAGTTGGAATTGACACCCCTGTATAAGGCCCAGAACCTCAAAAGTCACCATTTCTCCATTTTTTTCTTGAAGAGTGAGAAAAGGAAAGAACTTTTACCTGAAGAATGTGAGTCCTTTTAAATTATCAGGCCCCGAGAGATATTAAAATGAAACAGCAATCACTCACATTCTGCTTCCCCGTTTTGGGCTACGTAGCCATTTATTAAAACTGCTTGCTATTGCCACAAGTAGCTATAAGTTAACCTAACAATGCCACCTGACACTATAACCTAAACCCTGATGTATAGCCAATCACTAATCCATGTTATTTCTGTAAACCAATGAAAATTCCTGACAAACAACTTTGTATCAGCCCACTCTCTGTCCCCCAGTTTTGCCTTTAAAAACCTGCTTATACCAAAGGCCAGAGCTCATATCCAAGGTTACTTGAGGTTGAGTCTTCCAGGCAGCTGTCCTCACTTTGGCTCAAGTAGACTCTTTCAATTACATTTTGTGCCTCAGCCTCTTCCTTTTAGGTTGACAAGAGAATGCTATATAAAGTTGTAAAAAGTACAGACTAATATTAGATAGCATTTAGTGATAAAAATATAAATGTCTATGGAGGGAGAAAGTGAATGCATTGGAGGAAGGGTACACAGGGTGCAACGCTTAATTTCTTCAAGTGTGTCCAACTGAGTTTGTTATATTACTTTTTGTATTTTAAAAATATGTTAGGATGAAAAACTGTAAAGAAAAAATGAAGTTACTGGGCAGCATATATAGTATGTCTGTATATGTGTGTGTGTATGTGTAGAACTTCTGAAGGATAATGCACTTAAATATAGACTAAAGAAAATTGCAGAAGAACTTATACAGTAAGAAAACATACAATTTAGAATATGCAACACAATACTATTGGTGCTTAAAGACACATATGCACAGAGTAAAATTACAGAGAAATATATGAGCTTTATAGACACCAAATTAAATCTAGTAATTCCATTGCAGGGGAGGATGGGGAAGGTACCCAGAGAGGGCCACACTAGGTGAATTGAACATCATTGGCAATATATTGGCTTGTAAGCTGGGTAGTCATACATGGGTATTAGTTATGTTATTCATTATTCTTAAATATTATAAAATACACTTCAGAACTTTTTAAATAAAATATTTTGTCGTCATACTCTTCTGAGCAGCCTTGGGCATGCCTGAGGCTCTGAGGAGATGCTGGTGGTCTAATACTTCTACAGGGTGAACAGCTCTGCCCAGAATTGCCTTTTATTTTTTCTAATGCAATGGTTACTTTTATTAATAATGGTTATTAAGCACCTACTATGTCCCAGGCCCTTTTCTAGGTACTGGGAATACAGCAGTGATTAAAACGGATAGAACTATATTCTAGTGCATATCAGATTTAGACAATATCACGAAAGTCTGGACTCTGTGGGAAAAATTGCTAAGATTTTCTTTTGCTGTTAGTGAGTTTTGTGAATGGGTTGGTAAAGGTGCTAGAAGGCTCTTTGGGGCTCATTTCTGAGAAAGCTGCAAATCCTCAAATAAGCTTAGAAATCATGATCAGATGCTATTATCGGTATCTGCTAATGTACACCTATGTTTACTGCATTATACACCTATCTGGCTAGGCTTATCGGATAGATCTGGAGGAAAATTGGATTGGAATTAAACTGGATATTATGATGGTATTTCTTATTTATGGGTTATCATGATGAGATGTTTTTGATATTATTGTGGTTTAGATCAACTGTCCTAGAAAACAGCCAGGAATCTGCTCCTACACCTGTGAAGTCACCATTCATCACTCTCACTTCCAAGTATTGATTATGGTTTTGTTGCATATCATATTACTGAGCAATTGCAATCATTTCTGTCAAAAGAGGAAGAGAGTAGAGGATCATGCCTTTTTTGAAGTACAGAAGTCCATCTATCTGTTTGTCCTGTCACCTGTTGTCATTTAACAAACAACTCAAAATTTAGTGTCTTAAAACAATAATTCTTAATGCTCAAAATCTGTGGGTTAGAAATTTGGCCAGGACTCAGCTAGGCAAGTCTTCTGCCTCACGAAGCATTGATTGAGGTCACTCAATCAATGAATACAATATTCAAGTTGCATTCATCTGATGGCTGTTCAGACTTGGGGGAGTCCAGGAAGCATCCCTTCGTATGTCTGGTGTTTAGTTGAGTTGGCTGAGGTCTGGGCACAGCTTGGCCACTCTCCCTTTCCCGTGGTTTCTGGGCTTCTCTGCAGGATAGTTGAACAACTGCTATGGTAGTTCAGGGCTCTAAGAGAGTATGTTCCCTGAGTCAGAAGATAGAAACTATCAGTCTCTTAAGTCCTGGACTCAGGTACTGGCACGGTGCCATTCTCCATGTATTCCATCAGACAAAGCATTCACAGAATCCACCCAGACTCAGAGGCTGTGGACATGTACTCCCAGACATATATTGGGATGGAGGGCCAGTGAGTTCATGATGCTCTTTAATCTGTCACATCATCATATCCCACAGCTTACTGGTGGACCTGGAGGAGGGTCATTGGTATTCTTGGTCAGGCATGGACTCAGCTCACCGTCGTAAGCAGAACTCAGTCAAAGCCGGATAGGTCAGAAGGAGAATACAATACCAAACTGTCTTTGTGGTGCCTTGAACCAGAGGCAATCCAGATAATGTCCACACTGGGCAGCAGTTTAGCCTAACAGCTGGAACACCAAGTCAGCAACTTGGAGGTGGGAGTTAGAGACGCCCTTCACTCACTGACTTCATTCCACTTAATAAATATTTGTTGGGTGCCTGCTATGTGCCAGTTATTACTAGACACAAGGGTGAGATATTTGTTCTCATGGATCCTATAATCTTTGGGATTAATGGATAAGTGCTTAAATAATCCACAAAATGTGACAGATTTGGCAGAGAGTGAAAATCTAATGGTGGCCAGGAAGGATGCTCTATGGAGTGGACATTTAATTTGATTACATGAGTAGTACAAAGAAGCCAGAATTGGAAGGAAATACATTCTAGAAACAGAAAACAACAAGTGCAAAGTAGGGGGAACAGGATGACAGTCAGCGTGAATGATGGGGGAGTTGCAGAAAGTGAAAATGGAGAGGGAGGTGGAAGTCAGATAATTTAGGGCCTTGGAGGTCATAGTAAGGAGTTTGGATTGCACTGAAGCACAAGAGGAAGCCAATGAAGGGATTTTATTAAGAGAGTTGCATCATTTGATTGTTGTTATAAAAAGACCTCTCTGGGTGCTGAGTGGGGAATGGACTATGTCAGCACAGGAGTGGGAGGAAGGAGACCATGGTGGTAGTGGTGGGGCCCTGGTGAGACAGGAAGGTCAGGTATTAGTGGTCGAGATGGAAACAAGCGGCTGGATTCAAGAGCTATCTGGGAGGTAACATCGACAGGACTGGATTGGAAGGGGTACAGAGGGAGAGAAGGCTTTAAAAGGGAGTCCTAAGTTTCTAGTATATAGGATCCACTGTCATCTCAGCTTGCCTTGTCACCCAACCTAGGACAGAATATTTAGATCATTATTTTTACTCATGTCAGCTTGGTTTTGAGAGTGAGGCTTCTATGTCCCTATGTGGCTTCTCTAAATGCTACCAACAGTGAGCCCAGAAATGTTCAAAGACACTAAATATATTTTCAAAGTGCTTTGCAATTCACTAAAGTAAAAAGGGGGAAGGTGTGTTCCTGACCCTTCCACTGTCAGCATATTTAGCTGAGCCAGGTAACATGCGCTTCTCCCCTTGTGGGTGTCAGGATGCATCTTTGAAAGTAGCTGACCTGATCATGAAAATAAAGTTGAGAGCCTCACGCTCTGTGGGAGCCTCCTGCTCTCCCAGCCTGCCACAGAAATAGCTCTGGGATACCTCCCTTCCCTGCCACATGGTGCTGTTCCCTTGATTTATCTTCTCTGACAAAGGGATGTTGAGTGATCACAGCTCCAGCTTTGTGCCATCATGACCCACCTCAATCAATCATAGCCTCACACACTGGGCCAAATAAGCTGCTAGAAGAAAATCTGAGTGAGAATTATTTGCTGGGCAAACCTTTACAACTCTTCAGATTGTAGTTTATCATTCCCATCTGAGTGGAAGGGGATTGTGGACACCAGAATAAAAAAGTAGTTTATTGTTATGAGGAGTGGCTGACAGGCACACCTTGAAGACCCAGCAATGGAGGGAAATAAATATGCCCCATTAGTCAGACATTCCCATCTCTGGCAATGAAGTGCTGTGGGTTCAAATTTTCAGGCCCTGCTTGGCCTCACTGTTTAGCTGGTTGTTGATCTCCCTTGTGTAAAATGTTCCAGGCTCACGTGAGAAACTTGTACAAATAAATCTAAAGAACAGACTCGAAGCACTTAGGTACCCCAAAATCTGTGATCCTTACCTCTGACAAGTAAAATTTGCTCTCAGCTGAAATGCTTCCCTAGCTCTTCACATTCAGCAATATGCTATGCTCAACTTGGAGCAAGAAATTTTAGAATTATTTCTAAATTATTTCTAAATCTAAGCCTAAAATATACACACATAAATACCAATTTGTCAGTGCTCTCTGCTCTATCTCCACCAGGCTAAAAGTTCCAAAGCTCTTAAATGTGCAGACTAAATATCTCCCACTCAGAGCCATTGCATGGGACGACTCCCGTGGAGAGCTTTCACACTGTCTTCCTGTGAGTCCCATCCTCCCATCTCCAGGGTAATACCAAGGAGTGTCCTTCCTGTGCCCTTGGAGTTATGAAATGGGACAGCCCTATTGTTGACACATCCAGGAACCAACCTCATGAACCCCTTTCCCACCTGAGGCATGGGTCTATGGTACCTAGGGTAGACCTCCAGGCATTCTCAGGCTTACCATGTGGCAGATTTTCCCCTTCAACCTGGTGGTATACATCAATTATAACTTGGCTTTTCCTTTGGTTTCTTAACATATTTTGTACTACTTGTACTGGAAGCCTGCTCCAAACCCCACCTATCTCTTTTTATTCCTTTCCCCCAAAGAGAATGGAATCTGTTTCCTACACCCACCCTATGGACTCTATCCAACACTTGGCTAGAGTCTCATCCAGCCAAGCATAGTTTGCCTCAGTCTATCCCAGAAATTCTTCTGGCAAACTGCATCTGCCAGATTCAGCTCAGATCAAGCCCAGGTGTCCTCAAAACCCTAAAACATTGTGACATGTCCTGCCATGATTTGATGCCCAGCCTTGATCCTGCCATTTTGGGCTCATTCCTTTCTGCTTGCAAGGATCACTTGAGGGTCTAGTGGGAAACACAAAAGATGATACTTTCTCCTTACAAATCCATATCATTGAATACAAGTGTGGGCCAAGTTATAAATTATTTCAATCAAGAGCCTCTGATGACAAAATTTTAAGTTTAACTCATGAAACATGCCAATAAATACCACATCTTTATATCTTTGCTATGTATGAAAAGCTCAAAAATATTTGGAAGATTAATTCCTGAGCATCTTTCATTGGGCTGCCTGGTGACATAAACTTTCTCATCCTGCACTGTCATCCTCCCCTTGCCATCCAAGCTCCCTTATCTTTTCACCCCATCAAACTTTTAGGAATTTGGACAAAAGAAGGAAGTTAGATATAGGAGATGCAAGCTGCAGGGTGTCTTCAATGGTTGTTTCCTTTGTAGAAGAGATCTGTTTTTTTTCTTCCTAAAAGGATTCATAAAACTCTGGGTACAGTGAGTTCTACTTTGGGAAATAAATCAAAAATTGAAATTTAGATTTTTGAGTGCTGTACTCCAGTCATCCAAAGAAAATAATGAGTTGCATATTTGCGAATACTGTAATGTGGCTTAGCTACACCATTGTCATCTGTACACAGATTTAAGGCGTGAAATCTCTATGCTCCCTGGTGGTCCCCAGGGATGACATCACTTGTTATGCAGTTGAGAGGGAGTAGCTCAAAGAATGTCATGGAAAAATCCCAAATGCATATGTAATTGGTTATGAACCCAGCAAGATTACTGTGTTTATACCAGGAAGACTGACTACATCTTTTAGGAATCAAGAGAGTCTTTCGCTGTTACCACAAAACTGTCTGTTAGAGATCCTGTTCCTCTCACTCATGGAACTGTATTTTGGAGGTTAGGAACCTCCACTCCTGCAACCCACTTTACAAGTTAAAATCAGGCCATCAGCATGAAGCACGGCATCTATTCACGGGAGGCTCAGTCAATGTTTGTGCCCTGAATAAGAGAATTAGCTAAACCATCTCATCACTTTACTTAGGTACCAGAAATGGTCAGACACTTATTTCTACCTTTTAATAACTTTCGCACCATAATCATAATCTTATCCATGACCATAGGTTTTAAATGTAAATATTTCTCAGATGTGCAGAGATGTAACCTTTTTATATCCCCACAATTGAATCCAACTACCTCAGGACCCCATCCCATCCCATGCACCATTTCTTCAGATGGTGGGAAAAATTACCTTGATCTTGCAGATTGAAGGTAATGTAATCACACTCAGTTTAAAATTTAGTCTCTCAGTTCATTAGGTTCAGTTGAGGACTCATAGTCACACAATTCAAAGTCCATGGCTTTTCTTCCACCTCCTTCCCCACCCCCGATCACTGGTATTGGGGGACAGAGGAGCTTATGTTCTGTTAAGTGTCGGGGCAGCGTGTCTGGTCTACAGGCCTTGTCTCAGGCCTCCACTGGCCTCCACTGTCATCTTGCTCCACTGGCTCTTTAGTTACTGGCCTCTGCGGTACTGTGTAGGCTGCAGACATATCCAGTCACACCTGGTTTGGAGATTTGAACGGAAATATGACGCTGATATTGGTGGTCCCTGCCAGAACCTTTAGTGACAAAGTCCACATCTTCTGCAACCTACTTAGCCTCTACTGGGCCTCTTTCAGTTTTCTGGCCCTTATCTCCCTTCTGAGTGCCCTGAAGGGGAAGCATGACCTTCTGGATGACTCTCATATTGTGCACAGGCCTCTCTGCCTAACACACCCCTGCACCTTCTACCGGACTCCCTCCACCCTGGACAATGCCAGCACACTGGGAAGAAGTCTCCTTCCACAGTTCTAGGTAGGAAGTGGGGCCCTCAGCCTACTCCCAAACCACGTGGGATTTTTATAGTCTTATATTCATTCCTCTCTCAGACGGAGGCCCAAGGAGGGTTGACATTGCTGGTTGCCTTTCTAATAATTTTTCCTCTTGTTTTCCTTGCTAAAAGGAACCCAATTTTGATCCAGTACCAATGTAATTAGTACCAATATTCACCTTTTTAGACTTCCTTTTGTTAGGGATAGGAAATAAGATATAAATGGAGATTACTGGATAGACTTCTCAGAAGGACTTAAAAAAAAGCCGACATGTACCCTTTGCCTTTGCTCTTTCCTCTTCTTGTTGATTGGAATACATACATGATGGCAGGAGGTAAAGCAACCACTTTGCAACCAACAAGCCACATACTAACAAGGCAACAGGAAGCTAGGAGAAGTCTGGACTGATGATGACTTTTCTGAGTACAGAGCTGAACTACTTATCTTCAGACTTGTTAGAGGAGAAAATATAAACCCCTATTTACTTAAACCATTGTGATCAGGCCACTTGTACATGTGGCTAAAAGCATTAAAAAGTGATCAATTTGGGCATCATAGTTATCCTAGTTTTTCAGTCTCTAAATATATGGAGCCTCCCGATCCCTACCTCCACTCCCCACCCCTCTACCAACAACCACATCCCCACTAGTGTTTTTATTGCCATCCTACTCTTTAGGAAACCACTGTTACATCATTGTGGGGAAATGAAACTTCCCTGGATTTCTCAGTGCTCCTTTAAAATGCCCTAGCCTCCTAGACTCAGCAATGTAACCTAAGTAAAGATAGAGAATATTGGCTTTCACTTCCCCTAGAAACATTTTCACACACCACAAAGATTAGATCTGTAGCTGTTGTTTCTCTAATGATGGAGCTAAGTGCTCTGATTTAAAAGGATAATTAAACTTCTCTTATCTCCTGCAAAGTCAAACATCCTGAGATAGGCAACTAGGTTAGGTCCTAGGAATTTACATATAAAAAGAATGGGGCCAGGATCTTGGAGACCTCTGCAGGTGGGAACACACTCCTGGAGACATTTCATTTTTAATCTAAATGATTAGGCTGAGAACTCAGGATCCTTTCCATCCCCATCTCAAAGCAACAAAAGATTGGTGGTTTTTTTTCTTCCTCTCTTATTTTGGGAGGTAAGTGGGAGGCAGTTGCTTCTCTCCTGTGTATGAACAGAGAAAATACGTTATTCTCCATTCCTTGGCACCCTTGTAAAAAGATTCCATGACTCTCATCACATCTCCTGCAGGGTTAAATGAGGGGAACTGGCACTGCAATGTTGTTCTCGCTGTCGATCTGGTTATATCAATAAAGGACTCTTTTTTTTTATTTCCTCTTATTATGGGGGTACAAGTATTGTTAGGGATACA
>VBSM01002608.1:47319786-47411223 GCA_008086735.1 Cheirogaleus medius
AGGACTTTTGCATCTATATTCATGAGGGATATTGGTCTGTAATTTTCTTTTTTTTTGCATCAATAAAGGACTCTTTTTCCTGACCCAGATACTTCATGTCTCTGCAATATTCACATATAAAAGGTTCATAGTTGTGCAAATGGAGTAACATCTCTCAGCTCTCAACAAAGCAATCATATTCTGAGGTCCATTTTTTAACCTCCACTCTCTGATTTTCCCAAGTTTAGGCTCATTTAAGACTGCAAGTCCTACTTACTGTAAACAACCTGACTCTTTCACATTCTTGTGTGAATTGACTTCGTAAACTTAATTTGGAAGTCCAAATGAGACTGTAATCTTTTCTCTGCTGTTTTCTTTCCTCACTGCGAAGAGGACCTTCGGAGGAGTAACCTTGCAGAAATAAAATATGCCTGGTATGATATTTCAACATGTTAGCCTGCTGTACTTTTTGTATTAGCTAGCATGATGCTATCATGTTACATCACATTGTAAATTTAACCCACTGTCAGGCTTCTTTGGGACCACAGTGGCAGTACCTCTGCTGACCCCCCCCCACCTTGTTCATCTTGCACAAGGCCATTTCCCTCTGTCTCTTTTCACAATCTCTTTCCCGCAGGAACATGGCACTTGCATCTTGGGATGGTCTCATGTGTGTCCATCAACCTGCTTATCATCTTTTCTACCTTCAAATCTTGTGGGGCTGAAGAAAGATGACCCCAAATTCTTTGATCCTTTTCCTCTTGAGAGGTGAGATCTGTTTTACTTTCCTCTGAATAATAGACTGCAGCATAAATGATGCTGCACCAGTTTCTGGGCCAACAGACCAGTTGCTTCCACCTCACATCTCAGGGAATAATCACTTTGGTAAGCCTGAGCCACCATGTAAGCAGCCCGATTATCCTGAAGAAAAGATCACATGGAGGAGACAAGAAGCCCAGCCAAGCTTCACCTCTAACTCTCCTTGGCAAGACACTGGACATGTGAATGAAGACATCTCGAACTTTCCATACCAGACCACCCTCCAGCTGAATACCCCTGAGTGACTCTAGTAGATAACACATAGATCAGAAGAATTGCCCACTGGAACTCTTCCTGAATCCTGATCCCCAAAAATATTATGAGATATAATTAAATTGGCTGTTGTTTTAAGCCACTAATTTGGGGGGAGTTTATTACACAGCAATTGATAACTGGATCACCCTGGCTCATTGCTGCCCTTCCTCCTTGTCACCTCTCTTTGTCACTAGCATCCATTTTTTCCCCTTCTTCTCCCTAGGGCAGCATATCTACCATCAATTACCCGGTGCTATTTATTATGATAATGGTGCTTCAAGGAACCATATAGAAATTTAATTGCCAGACAAATTGCTTAATAGCCTAGAATATGGATTATAATCATTATGTTTGGACATCTTCAGGATCTAGGTCTGTCCTCTACTTGGCAAGACAATGTATTCACTCAGAAATAGATTTTTTAAAAGCCCTAATCAACATTATCATTACTTATGCTGATAGAAGTATTGGTATTAATAAAGCCTAAGCAGCTTCAGGGTTTGAATTTCCTTTCCATTTAGATATGTCAGGATTCAAAAAATATAACATGATTAATGCAAAGAAATAAATCTAATACCCAATGATGTAATTAGTATTCAAAAGCTTAGGGGAAAAAATAACACTAAAAACACTCAAAACAGAATCAAATTTCAATTTCTATGCTTCTCTAAGGACTTTAGAGAGGTGGGAAAAAAGAGAGGAAGAGGTTACAGTATGTTTGCATCGTCAGGCCATTTTGATTTTTCCTCCGGAATTTGAAAAACCTCTCTTCCACCTAAGTTTTTTTCCCCCACTGGAGTCTCCCTATGTGGAATGGTAGACAGATCGGAGGTACCAGGCTCCTCCAGCAATCAGTATCAACCCTATCAGACCCAAGCCCCCTTATTATCCTGACATGAAAATCACAGGTGACATTATCTATACAAATATTTTGAACAAAATATATAATGCCCTAATTTTCATGTAAAAGAGAAATAAAGGGAATGTAACTTATAATAAAAGATTTTATTGATATGTAAGAACGTAAGCTCAGTAATACTACAAGAATAATGAAAATTGGGTACTTGCACACACACACATAGAATCACTATAAGGGTGACAGCTACAAATAATTCAGGTATGATATATTGGCAACTCAAATACCGCAAGCATTGTTTGCCACAGGTGATATGATTTTCTGGAACAATGAACAGCTGTTTGGTAATATACTGAACAAAACAAAGTAAAATCATCCCTGAGTTTACATAGGTATTGCATTCTGACTTCTAAGATTGCATTGCATGTTAAATTCATTGTACATTTGAAACCATCTCGAAATACTGTTTTTGTGAATGTCCAATGGGATATTCAGAAGTCATGTGGCTATGGGACAATTCTCTGTTGTGTAAGATTGTTCAATATATGTACAACATCTAGCGTCCCTGCTCCTCCATCACTGTGATGACAAAAATTCCCTCCACAAATTATAAAAAAGCTCCCCAGAGTAGGGTTGCCAGATTAAATGCAGGATGCCTAGTTAAATTTGAATTTCAGAGAAACAAATAATTGTAGTATAAATATGCCCCATGCAACATTTGGGACACACTTTTACTAAAAAAATATATATTTTTTTGTTTCTCTGAAATTCATATTTAACTAATATTCCTGTATTTTTATTTGCTAAATCTGGCAACTACACCCTAGAGGAAGGTACCAATCTCTTGAGAACCAGTGCTCAGCAGGCTACTCTCAAGACCTCAAACCAAACTTCCAGCCTCTGGAGTCATGACCTCACGCAATAACTGGGCATCCCATGAGAAGAGATTAGGCACCAGAATGGGAGGACATGCCAGCTTTCTCTATGTGTCATCCACTGCTAATGACATGCAGGAATTCTTCAATACTGGAAACTGTTTTCTGAATCAGTACAAACTTGGCTTTGGCATTGCATTGTCACTGAATCAGTTCTCTATCCTAATTTTAATTTAATGAAAGTCACAAAGGGACCGTAGGCCAAATTTTTCTGAAAGAAACCATTTAAAAAATTTCCTTTGTAAGGAGAAAGGAACAGTAAACCTTTCATTGACTTTCATGTCTGCATACCTTCTCTCTGGAGATAATGAAGATAAATAGAGAAATAGCATAGCTCTTTATTGCATTTTTTATTGCACATATTTCTTCTGAATACTGAAGACAGACATGTATGATACAAGAGAGGGAGACAAGAAAAAGGAGAAAAAACTGGAAAAAGGTGTGCATATCTGTCTCTCCTTCCTCTCCTGAGGAAACATGATTGTTTCTTTTATGGCTCACCAAAGGTGCCTAGCATGGTATCTTACAGTGATAGAAACTCAGTTGCTCTGGAACGTGATCAAGAGAAAGAATCAAATGCACCAGAGTAAAGTAGATTTCTTATTAAATAATACTCATCATATGTAATTCAGAAATAAGTAAATTATTTTTACAAGATCTAAAAAATATTTTGGAACAAAATTCCTCAATTTTACAGATGAGGAAAATAACATCCAAAGAGGTCTCAGCTCAACTGAGTAATATGTTGGAGCTGGAAGACCATCCTCTTGAAAATGACTCCAGATTTCATTTCATTTCCCAAAATGTGTTCTTTACAAGAACGGTCTTTCGAGGTGCCCTAGGGGAAAAAAGTATCATTAGTAAAATAAGATTAGAAGATGTCGTATTCCATCCTTCCCTGCCCTAGCTCTTAATATGCATTATCCTATTAAAATTTTTGACAAGTCCTAGAGTAAGGATATTTATTTCACCATGATTAACTCAGCATTTCGCAAACATATTTGATCATGGATCTCTGCCAAGGTGGTGCTTTGGAATTTTAAAAAACAATATTTCATGTTGTCCCAGAAGGAGAGCTAGAAATATGTAAAAATGGCAATGGCCTTGGCAAGCAGTGGCCAAAGACTCAGTGGGAAGTGGACTATGCCGTAGAGGTTCCCAAGTATTTGCCGGTAGATATAGCTGCATTGAAATCACTAGAGAAGCTTATGAACATGCAGATATTTTAGACCTCATATCCCCTAAAATGCAGATTCTCTAGACCTGTATGGGGCCCAGGAATCTGTAAATGTAAAATTCTATGGGGCTGTAAACTACTACCTCTCTAGCACTTGGTCCGTAAAAGGGCATGTTATCTAATGTTGGCCGGGTGCAGTGGCTCACACCTGTAATCCTAGCACTTTGGGAGGCTGAAGTGGGAGGATTTGTTGAGGTCAGGAGTTCAAGACCATCCTGAGCAAGAGCGAGACCCCATCTCTACAAAAAATAGAAACATTAGCTGGGCATGGTGGTGCACGCCTGTAGTCCCAGCTACTCAGGAGGCTGAGGCAGGAGGTTCACTTGAGCCCAGGAGTTTGAGGTTGCAATGAGCTATGATGACACTACTGCAGTCTAAGCAGGGTGATAGAGCAATACTCTGTCTCAAACAAAAAAAAAAAAATAGTTACCTAATGTTATGTCAACATGTGGGACTTCAGACTTGTGCTTCTCACAATCCCAGTCTTTGAGAAATTTGCTGTGGAGATATTTCCATGTAACAATTATGGAAAAATGAAAGATTATCTAAAATCAATTGCAGGTTTTTATGCTGAGGAGAAGGCAGGCATCTATATGGTTGCAAAGAAAGAGAGACACTTCATGGAATCTTTAGGATTTAAGTGGCAGGCTATACTTTGGATCTATGAAGAGGTAATACATTTTGAATTGCGTGGTATTGTGGGTTGAATTGTGCCCCCCCCCACACACACACTCACATGATGAAGGTAACACTTTATTATGACAGCCCCAGGAAGGTAATTCACATGGTCAGAAGTTACCTAAAGTCATGAGGTTTTCTTCCTGTTCCTGTCTCCTCTGCTCCCAGAGTTCCCCCACCTCTGATGCCTTTGACCCTGTTAACCTCCACACCCCTTCCACAGCAACCATCTGCAGATAAGAAGTTAGGAAAGTTGCTGGTAATAACAACAAACTGTCCTCCTCCTCCTTCTTCCTCTACAGTCCCCTAGTGATATTCCAAAAGCATGCATGGCCTTTCCAGCTTATTATCATTATCACTTCTCACTATTACTAGTAAGAATAATGAAGAAACTGTATTGATATCTACAACTAAGCTGCTTAGGATTTACTTTTTATTACTATTTTTTTCTAGACACACTTAGAAGTTGAGTTCAGGGCAGGAGAGAAGTGCAGAATTTCAATGATATAGATATCAAATTACTAAATACTATAAAAACCTGTTTCTGAAATCTAGTTCCCTTGACTTTCAGTCCAACATGAGACACATCTAATGGTTGTAGCAGATGCTGTTGGGCCCAGGACACAAAAACCTTCATCACTCACCAGGCCAGTACATGTAGACAGGGTCCTACTGCAAGCAGAGGAAACTCTGCCCAAGTGCCCTCTCTTAGCCATCAAACAAAAGGCAGGCCAGAAATGTCCAGGAGTTAATGCCCTTAAGACTAGCCCTCAGCCAATGATCAATGGGAGTCAAAGGAAAAATATCCTACCTTACTAATCCCACAGATGGGGATAACTCTTCAGAGTATTCCCAGAGGGTTTAAGCACAGTTGCCCACTGTAGTAACCACTGTTATGACACACCCCTTTTTAGCTTTCTTCCCTTCCCTTCTCCCATCCTCATTCCCCTGTGACCACTTCCCAAATAAACTACCTGTACTCAATTTCCTATCACAGGGTCTGCTTTCAAGGAACCCAAAGACAATGGTATTATGGTATAATTCACTCAGTTAATTTTTAACCTCTTATTCTATGCACTATTTTGTTTGTAACTGGTGAATTCCTCTACAGAGATCAAAGTGATTTTGTTTTGTAGACAAATGTGGTTATCATTGCAGCTGTCCACCTCCCCCCATCACCCAAGATAGGTATTGCCGTATGGTCAATTAAATGGAAGTGGAAGTAATGTGTCTTTAGGAGCCAGTACACAATCCCTCTTGTTCACATTTTTTTCTGTCTTGGTGAGTGGTAGACAGACTCTCAGATGGCCCCCAATAATCCCCGCCTCCTGGAATTCACACCCTTGTGCAATCTCCTCTCCTTGAGTGTGGGCTGGTCTGGTGACTTGCAATAAATCCAAGAATATGGCAAAGGTGGTGAGATGCTACTTCCATTACTGTATTACATGAGATTGCAAATTCTGTCTTGCTAACACATTCTCTCCCTGAAATGAACTAAAACCTGTCAGCAATCACATGAACTGGAAGCAGATCCTTCCCAGTAAAACCTTCAGATGAGACTCCTAGCCCCAGCTAACACCTTGATAGCAGCCTTCTAAGAGAGAAATCCTGAAGCCAAGCCCCCGGTTAAGCCATGCCTCAATTCCCGACCTGCAGAACCTATAGATAATAAGCATGTGTTGTTTTAAGTTGCTAAGTTGGTATTAGTTTGATACAGAGCAATAGAAAATTAATTGGCAACACAGAGACAGAGCCTCCCTAGGGCTAGGTTCCAGTTGACCCAATGGACATGTAGAATGAGTGCAAAATAAAGCTTTGGTGTTTAAAGCCACCACAGTTTGGGAGTTGTTACTGAAGCATATTTTAGTTTATCCTGACTGAATTATAAGGCGAAGTCTTTTGCTCTCCCTGCCTGGCTACCACATTATTAAACAAAGAAAAAATCCAGCTATGATAGTCACTTTGAGTTATGCAGACAACAGAATTTTTCATGGTACCAAAACTTAGTTAAAAAGTCTTACCTGGCAAATTAATATTCAGCTATAAGAATCTCTGTGCCCTTCTGAGCTACTGGTTTTAAAATATGACTTCATCAAAGTTAAGACCTTTTCAAACCCCATCTTTGAAATGCAAATTATACTAATATCATGCCAAATTTCAGAGTAGTTGCCTCAAAATCTAAAACAGCTAGTTCTATCCTTGTTGAAAACAACAACAACCCGGCATCTCTCTCTAGTTTGGTGATTTGCCTTTCTGACATTTTGTGTTTAGCAGGAGGTTAATTAGACACAATTGCAACTCTGCTGTGCTGCCCCAGGGCACAACACAAAGGGCCAATTTGGAGACAACTGTATCTTGGAAACCCTGGGAGATACCAGCTTGAAATTTCCAGCAGGTTTAAAACAGAATCTTCTCTACAAATTTAGCAGCTTTATTGGAACTTTAGGTTTGGAACATAAACCCTAATTGGACTACAGTTTCCCTTGCAATGAGCTGCTCAAGGACATAATGAAAAGTCAACTTTCGGATGTGTTTATCTACTTCTTGGCTCCTAGACACAATTGGAAATGCTAATATCCAGATGCCCTTCTATAGAAAGAAACTGAGGGCTTTTTTTTTAAATTATATAATAGAATGCAGGCTTTTCTGTCTCCCTGAACTTACACAGTTAAACCACCAATGAAACAGAGAGCAAATATAAACACAGAAAGTGAGTATATGAGACACAACTAACAGCATAACTGTTAGTTGCAATCCTAAAAGGAAGAAGGTAAACATACCCCTAGATTGAGAGCATTTCCTGGGCAGGCAGGCTTCCACCTTCCAGTTCTGCCTTCTCTTCTGTCTTAGTCTGTTCAGACTGCTATAACAAAATATCACCGCAACAAATATCTGTTCTTCTTATAAACAACAGAAAATTATTTCTCACAGTTCTGGATGCCGGGAAGTCCACAATCAAGGCATCAGCAGATTTGGTGTCTGATGAGGGTGCATTTCCTGGTTCATAGATGGCACTTCTAGTTGTGTATTCACACGCTGGAAGCTGGCAAGGGGTCTCTCTCAGACCTCTTTAAAAATGGCACTAATCCCCTTACAAGGACTCCCCCGTCATGACTTAATCACCTCCGAAAGGCCCCACCTCCTAATACTATCACCTTGGGTACTAAGTTTCACATATAACTTTTGGGGAGACACAAACATTCAGACTATAGCACCTCATACCCCGACTTGGAAGGCCATTGCTCTTCCCTTGGCCAAATGCTCTGTCCTCTACGACTCGGCTCATGTTAGGTCACTTCTCCCCTGAAAAGTCTAATCAGCCTCCTACAATGAAGTCATTTGAGAAGACAAGTCTGGATTCCAATCCAAGAACCATCACCTACTAGTTGTGTAGATTTAATCGAATTATTTCTGCAAACTTCAGTTTTCTTGAATGGGGATAATACCTCAGAAGTTGTAGAAAGGATTAAGACAATATGTGGAAAGTCCTTGGCTCAGGATTGGGCACCTAGTTAAGAATTTATGCCACTTTCTTTATACCTCTTATTCTATTTAGGAGCTAATTATGTTTGGCTTTAAAATCTCTGGAAAAGTGTTAAACTTGTCATATTTATGTCTTGCTTCTTAGCTAGCTTCTAAGTTTCATGAAAGCAAGGACCAACTGTCATTCTTTCTATTCAACTCAAAACCTAGCACATATTAACAGTTGATTTTATGGTGTAAATGGTGATGCCATTCACCTTATAGAGACCTGTCACAATGACTTGCCCCCAAGAGTGACTTAACAAGTTGAATGATTGCTGGGACACACAATAAAGAGGTCACAGTGGTACTAATTTCACTGACCTTGCTGGAATATGATAATTTTCACTAATGTGAATTGTAAATGTGAGCCTTGAAAATGAATAACTTGTATTTCTCAAGATCTGTGGGCAAGAGACATTCAGTTTGCTAGGCTTATAAAATTAAAGAGTAAGAGTCATTTGATTTTTCCCTATGCGACTGCTTTTGGGCACATTCCTATGTTAATTAAGTCTATTTTTCAGCGATTTTCAACAGCATGTGCCCCATGTATTCAGGCATGAAAGGCAAGATCCTCTTTACATATTCATAAATTTGGAGAGGAGATTTGAGCTCCTCAGGAGAGGGTAGATTTGTGTCAAGAAGGTCTCAGCTGCTGGAGGCTGTTTTCTTTTCCAAGGAGAAATTCTCACATCTACCTCCTTTTCAGCATATAGGAAAGAATTGACTTGTCTATGAAGCTTCCAAGACCCGGAGTCATTGCCCTGAATCTAGAATGAATTGTTTTGTGTGTAGCTAAGTAGGACTATTGAGTAATACAAATATCTTAATATATATTCCATTGCTGCATTAAAATTTTTGGCAATGGAATTCTAATAACAGAGAAACCTAAAGACAACTTCACTACCAGCAATTCCCATCAGCCTGTAGCTGTCCTGAGTCTCTGTGTAGCTAGCCTTCGCTCTTGAGAATGAAAGGGAAGAGGAGCAGAAGACGGGTCTTGGCAGGCTAAATAGGTGATGGATTTTACCTTAAGGCACAAATTGGATGATGCATGTTATTACTCTGCCCTTTTGGCCTCTGAGAATGGTATATTTGCCCTAAAGTTTCACTGAAATTGTCAATTTTAGTTTCAAAATACCATACATTTTAGTACCAGTTTCTTAACAGCAAATGTATTTCCAAGAGAGATACAACTTGTGGTTCCATATGTTAGCCACATCTCTCCATTTCCCTGTTTCCCCACTGATTCTTGCCTTTTCCAAAGGATCTGTAGGCATGTTACTTTCTGATACTCCAGTCTCTACTGAAGAGATGTGAAGTCTGTACATGCACATTACTCAGACTCACCTCTGGCACAAAAATGCTCCTGAGGACATATGTGCATTTGCTATTGTCATTGTGACCTGCACTGTGTGTTGTATTGCCCCTGTTATGTTATATGTTGTCATTATTGATTTCTTAATATGATAATCTTGACATAGCAGTTTATTAAATTAGTGACTACATCAGGTGATAATAGATAAATGTTATATCATTAGGACAATGAAAATGACTGTGCTGGTTCTCACAGCAGTTAAGATTTTCAGAGTTGTTCTGTTAGGTAAGGCTAATTTGTCCCATTCATAGGCTAAGCTGATAAAATAAAGAGATTCCCAAATACAGTGACTGATGGGATCACCATTCCCCATGCTCATCCAAAGACCAGGCTGCTGGGCTGGCCCAACCATCTTTAAAACATAGCTTGCTTGTCTGTCCAGGGAAGCTCCTCCATTTCTCTGATGTTGGGAAGTGGGAAAAAGGAAGCCAAAAGGAAGTGGGTTCTCTTTATGGAGATGACCAGAAATTCCCGCATCTATTGTGCTCCTATCCCAGTCTATTATGCTGAATTCCATTTGGCTTCACTTAGCTACAAAAAAGGCTGAGAAATGTAATCTTCAGCGAGGCAATGATATGCCAAGCTAAAACTCAGGCATCCTTTTATTAAAAGGAGGAAAGGAGAATAAATATGAGGGACAACTAGCCATGTCTGCCAAATTCCTTTCAATGCTGACCAAAATGGAACAAGAAAAGAAGCAGACCCACCAGCAGAGCAAGGAAAGGCCATTCATCTTTGTTATCTAATTCCTTTCTGACACTTACATCCAGAAATGTTTGATGGTCAAAGTAGGACACATATTTCTGGTCTCTGTCTAAGCTAATATAGATCTATGGAATCATTGAATCTCTCAAATAAAATATCATTTCCAAAGAGCATAGAAACAAGTGACCTACTCAGACCTGAATGTTACTCCCCACTCTACTTCAAGAGTTGCTAGATTTCTTGTACAATATGGCAGTCATAGGCCTAGCTATATACCTTGTGAGCTCCATGGTATGAGAGACCAACATTACATTGTGAAGGGCCAACATGTGGAGAGCAAAAAGGGGGCAACCAGTAGACATTAACCTGGAAGGACTAACCCAGAATACATCAGCAATAATGATGATAATAATAATCATAAAAAGATCTGGAATGCCAACTTTATAGAATAATGTTTAATTTAGGATTCTTCTTGTGTATTGCTTACTGGTAAATGAAAAAAGTCATTCTCTCTAGTGCTGAACACTTTTTCTATTTTCATGTAGCCTAAGTAACATCAGATAATTGATCAGTGTATAAGTACATTTTCCTTTTTGTTGGCCTTGCTAAAATAGAATTTTATATAGTTTAAATGTAAAGCTCCAAAACCTAATTTATCTAACTAAAAGTTCTTTTGGTTTCTGTACATAATAGATGAAGGAATAGTCCTCTGGTAGCAAAAACTACTTTGATAATTAAAATATTGGTACAGTTTATACAGAAAACCTATGGGAAAAATATGTATCTTAAAAATGTAACCATAAAGAAAAGTAAATAATTCTAAACATAATTCTGGGGTAGCATTTTATGCAATTCCTAAAAAATAACTCATGTAATTTTAAGCCTTTTTTATCTATTGAATCTATAATCATATTTGCACCACTGTACTGAACAAGGTATATTTGCAGTTCAGAGGTAGGTAGATATTTTTAAAATATTATACTATTTATGATTATATGTAATAGCTGGAAAATTGCTTCATGTATGGGGAAAAAATCCCTAAACATCAGGTCACAGAAGTGTTCTGTGCTGTACAATGGGGAAAGGATAGTCTCTTCAATAAATGGTGTTGAGAAAACTAGATATCCACATACAGAAAAATAAAATTATATCATCATCATATACCATATACAAAAATCAACTCAAAATAGATTAAGGACTTAAATGTAAGACCTGAAACTGTAAGTTTCCTAGAAGAAAACGTACATTAAAAGCTCCACAACATTGGTTTTGACAATGATTTTTTTGTATGTGACACCGAAAGCACAGCCAACAAAAGCAAAAATAGACAAATGATGTCATCAAACTAAAAAGCTTCTGCATGGCAAAGCAAACAGTTTAACAAATTGATGAGACAACCCACAGAATGGAAGAAAATATTTGCAAACTATACATCTGATAAGACATTAATATCCAAAATATAAGGAACTCAGACAACTCAGTAGCAAGACAACAAATAACCTGATTAAAAAATGGGCAAAGGACCTGAACAGACATTTCCAAAAGAAGACAGGCTGGGCATGGTGGCTCATGCCTGTAATCCCAGCAGTTTTGGAGGCCAAGGTGGGAGTATTTCTTGAGGCCAGGAGTTTGAGCCCAGCCAGGGCAACATAGCAAGACTCTGTTTCTACAAAAAAAAAAAAGAAAGAAAGAAAAAATTAGCCGGTTGTGGTGGTACATGCCTGTAGTCCTAGCTGCTTGGGAGAATGAGGTGAGAGGATCACTTGAGCCCAGGAGTCTGAGGTTACAGAGAGCTATGATCATGCCACTGCACTGTAGCCTAGACAATGGAGTGAGACCTATCTCTAAAAAAAAAAGAAGATGACGCACAAATGGCTAATAGGTATATGAAAAAATCCTCAGCATCACTAATCATGATAGAAATGCAAATGAAAACCATGAGATATCACTACATACCATTTTTGAATTGTTTTTATCAAAAAGATGAAAAATAGCAAGTGTTGGAGAGGATGTGGAAAAAGGAGAACTCTTGTGCATTGATGGAAATATAAATCGGTACAGCCTTGGAAAACGATATAGAGGTTTCTCAAAAGCCTAAAAATAGAACTATCACATGATCCAGTACACCCACTTCTGGGTACATATTCAAAGGAACTGAAATAAATATGCCAATGGCATATCTGAACCCACATGTTTATCATAGCATTATTCAGTAACCAAGATATGGAAATAACTTAATTGTCCATCAAGAGATAGTGGATAAAGAAAATGTGGTATATATACACAATGGAATATTATTCAGACTTAAAAAGGGGGGGGGATCCTGACATTTGCACAACATGGCTGAATCTGGAGGCCATTATGTTAAGTGAAATAAGCCAGGAATGGAAAGACAAATTCTGTGTGATCTCACTTATATGTGGAATCTAATAAAGTAGAATTTGTAGAAGTAGAGAGTGGCATGATGGTTACCAAGGGCTGTGATGTGGTGAGGAGGGAATGAGGAGTTGTTGGTCAAAAGGTACAAAGTTTCAGATAGACAGGAGGAATAGGTTTTGAGACTTTTTGTACTATAGTCAATAGCAAAGTATTATATATTTCAAAATAAGTTAATTTTAAATGTCTTACCATAAAAAATGACAGGTGAGATGATGGACATATTAATTAGCTTGATTTAATCATGCCACATTGTATACATATATCAAAACATCACATTTTACCCCATAAGTATATATAATTATAATTTTTTAATAAAAATAATTTTAAAAAATTAATTAAAATGCTGGTAAAATTTGTACAAAAAGCCTAAAAATACGTATTTTAAAAAGGTAACTACAAAGAAAGTAAATCATTCTAAACATATTTCTGCAGCTGCATTTTAGGCAATCCCTAAAGAATAATACATGCAAATTTATGTCTTTTTCCTATATTGAATCCATAATCTAATTTGTGCACTATACTGAACAAAACATATTCATAGTTCAGAGGTAGGTAGATATTTTTTAAATATCACACTACTGTATTTATGGTTATACATAATAGACTTCTTGGCTAGTTATTCTCTGCATGTACAACAAAACATCTTATGTTCTATTTAGTAAACAACTCTGAAAAAGGGAGGGGAGAAATTTTTTTAAGTATGATCGTAGAACTAACATACAAAAGCCTTCAAAGGAAAGAAAAAGACTTGCTTGTTGTAACTCACAAAGTCATAATATGGAAATTGCTCCATTATAAATTATTGAAAATTAATAATATGTTAAAGTACTCTTTCCTTTCAAATAAGCACTCTGATGAATTATATAATATTGCAAATAAAAATTTAGCCATGGACAGCAAATTCTTAAACATTTATATGTGATGAAGATAAATTTCCATTTCTCAAATTGCTTTTCAACTTTCTTGTTAAAGTAAAAATTGTCATTGAATTTACACTCCGGTTTCCTCTCATCCTCTTATATGTTTAAGAATTTCAGAGACTGAAAAGTCTGAGTAGGTGAATTTTATAATAAGAATCTTCAAGGCAAATCCAATCAGTATGGCCTTTAAGAACTAACCCAATTCTATCTTTATACTGGAATTCAGCCTTAACTTGTAAAAAAGCAAACCAAACAAGTATATTGTCTGAGACCAAGGGAAATTTATAGTCTGCAGAGATTTTTTATTGTAGTATTATAACCAAAGTTAGGATTTAGCTTGGAGCCAAAACAGTGAAGCCTTGTGGAAGGGCCAGAAGGTTCATGATAGAGCACGAAATAGAGGCCGAGAATTGGGAAGAAATTGGGAAAGGGAACTAAGCACAAAACCAGGTTATGCTCCCAGCAGGTCACTGATAATTGATGGCATCAGCTGAAGCAGGTTATATGATAAGATTAGAAATGAATATCAAGGAATAGTATGCCAGAGGAGAGTTAGAACATTCATGTTGCTTACAATTGTCATTTTTATCCATTCATCTCTCCTTCTTTGGTTACTAAATCCTGATGCCTTCTCAGAATCACCTCCTTCCCCATTTTCAATTCATATGCTTCAAGGAAGTTCATGTGACTCAGATCTATTTAATCAGAGCATTCCATTCCCCCGTACAAAGTAATTGGCCCACAGATGGACACACAATCAGAGCCAATGTAATATAATCAGACTTTTTGCTGGGTCTGCTGAGAGGGTAATTTTTTCCTGTTAGACTTAAACCTGGAAGGTTGTAGAAGCCAGATCCACATTGGACCTCTCAGGTACATGAAATATTAATAATAAACTTAATATAAAACTTAATAAACTTAATAAACTAAATATTAATAATAAACTTCCTTTAAGCTACTTTTGGTTGAATTTTCTGAAACTTATAACCAAGGGAGTTATGAATGATCAAGTGAACAGCATGGCGACTTAAGAAATCAAAAGCCAACTAGTATATCTTTTGTTCTCATCCTGATTTCTGAAAAGGAGATCAACATAGTGTTTCTGAAAGTCTGAGCACACCTCTCCAGGGGGAAGTTAAATTTTTTTCTGTTTCAGACTCACTAAAGAGGCTTGCCTTTAACAACCATCATTTATTATCTCCCATGGTTTCAGGTGGAAGGTTTGAAGCTTGGGGGCTAGAATCTTTGGAAGGCTTCCTCATGTTTGGGAGTTGACCCTGGCTATTGGCTAAGAACCTACCTAGCTGGGGCTGTAGGACAAAACATTCACACGTGGCCTCTAGATATTGCTTGTCCTTCCTCACAGCATGGTGGCTACGTTCTGAGGCCAGGCATCCCAAGAGAGACCAGATGGAAGCTGCATAGCAGCACTCCTCCTACATTTTGTTAGCAGTGAATCCTGCCCATTTTCAAGGAGAAGGGACTAAGGTTTCACCTTTTGAAAGAAGTGTTAAATTATTTGAGGATGTATTTTAAAACTACCTCAGATGAAAAAGGAGATGAGTTTTCCTGACACTGGAGTACTAGTAAAAATGAGGTAATTTTTCATCTGTCAGAGAAGGTAGTTAAAAGACACTATCTAACAAAATCGAGAAAAAGTTATAACGAACATTTTATTTAGAAATATGGAAGTAACCCCTAAGAGAATTACAAACAGAGATAATTTAAAGTGATTGTCTCTGGGTACCAGGAATTCCACTGAAGGGCTGGGCAGGAGATAGTTGCTTTACATCATATGCTCTTTGGTAGTGTGCAATCTTTTTTGAAGCTATGAATCTGTATCACTGTTGGTAGAATTGTAAAAATTAAATATTTAAATATTTATATATATCCCTCCAAAATCTCAACTCAGGTGTTTCCTTCTCCAAAAACTCTTCTCCAGCTCCTCTCTACCTCTGTTTGAGATCGGATGGCCGCAGACCTAAGACCCATCACACTGCAGTGCAGTGACTTTTATCTCCACATAGTTGGGATGCTCCTTGAGGGCAAGAACATAATAAATGCTATGTGATAACCACACATTAAACTTTTTTAAAAAATAAAGAAGTGACATTTTCAGATGCACCTTAAGAAAAATAATAGCCATAGTGGTAGAGTGTGTGTGCATTTGTGTGTGTTCTGTGGGTATGTGTTTGGGAGCTGTGGGAAGTAGACCTGAAGGAATAAAATCCTGTAAGGAGCATTTGTAACAAATCAAAGATACAATTATGAAGGCCTGGGGCAGGACAATGGTGGGGAAAATGGTGAGAAGATAATGGGAGAGATGATTTGGATACAGAATAAACTTAACCAATACTGAATGTCGGGTGCAAGGGGCATGGGGCCAGAAAGGAAGACACATAGAAGAGACATGGAGAGAAGTGACAAGCAGTGCCAAAGGGTGAGTGTTGCCAGCCATAGTGGTCCTATGGGCTCCCATTCTTACCCCTTTCAGTCTTCTGATGCAGTTCTTCAGCCCAGCCTGGGGTGAAAGGGGCTTGCTCCAGTTTGCCACACCCGTTCTTTAGGCAAAGCCAAGGTGTGTGAATGTCAGGACTTCTACAACTATACTTAATGGGGCAAAAAGATGTGAAAAGAATTAAGCATGTTTATACTCAGGATGGGGTTATGGCTGAGATGGATCAAAATGGGGAGCTTAATATGGGCCAGTTAGTTATCGGGTTGAGAAAAACTGTAATGGTATATTTTTCCCATAAACAATTCCATCTGGATGTCTCATTATATGTTTTTGGGTTTGCTTGGGAGAAATAGTGTGGGTTTCTCTATCAGCTTTCCTGTGCTTTTCTCAAAGTGGCCTGTTGGGGATCCTATTAAGATTTAAAATTTTGAAAACTATTCAACAGTCAGGAAAACTATTATGAGACAGTAAATGAAAAACAGAACATAAAATTGTATCTACACTATGAGAGCTATGAAAAATTTATCAATGCCTATGAATAGAAGCTGGTAAGAAACTCAAAAGTTTTTTTTTGTTTGGGTGTCAGGAGAGTTTAAAGACCTTTCTCACATTTTGATTTCCATTAACCTTGCTAACGCCATGAATATTCATTTAAGAAGTTGTTTGTTCATTTTAAAGCAGTGCTGAGAAAGTTACATTGCTCTCAGTTGGGAATATGATTGTAAGAGAAGTGATTCTCCCCAGACTAGATGTAAGGTTGGAGCATATCTGACCAGATAAAGCATATTAAAAAGAATGACCCCAGCATCCTTAAGTCAGAGAACAGAAATTCCTATGGAGTTTAGAAACCAAACGAAGTCTGCAAGTTGTAGAAAACACGCCCCAAATTTGAAAACATATGTGCTCTTCCAAGTGGTATCGTAATAAGAACAGAGTTATATGTGATTATTCTGAAAAATAATATGTGACAGACAAGGAGTCTCCAATGTAATGCCCGTAGTAGAACTTGGAGCTGTGAGGATCCTGGTATTGAAAACTAGTGCAAGAAAGAGTAAAAGGGAGTTTAAAAAAATATCTTGAGGAAAAATCCCATACTGGGAACTCATAGTAAAGCTCATTACAGGAAAATATGTCTGTTTTTGTTGTTGCAGCCCCATGAAAAAACAATGATAGGATTAAAAAAGGCATAAACCTACAGGGACATAGAGAAGAGTTTAGGAGCAAAGCAGCAACAACATTTTGGAAGCTAGAAAGCAAATGAATGAGTCTTAAATATCAGGGCAGATGTGAGAAAATTACTTATCAAGCCAGCAGTGAGGAAAATTGAGAAACAATCTGATTTATACCACTGAATCCCCAAAAGCCTCAGATATAGGTAGCACTAGGTACTTGTAGAAGTAAGGGTTAACAAGAATTCTTAAATTAAGGAGGACTGGGATATGAGTCTGTTTAAGAAGCAGTTAAATTACCGTATCCTCTCCCCAATTGCACACAGTCAGCTTACAGATCCTGCCCAGGCACAGCAAAAAGACTTATTTGGAGAGAATAAAAGAGCAGGTATCTAGAATAGTGAACAATGAAAGCAGGGAAATTAAGTGACTTTTACATTCAGCATGCTAAAATCTTCAGCTTCTAAGGATAGCCAGTCATCAGGACGAAAGTCTTCAATATGCCAAAGAGATCAAAACAAGGAAACAGAAAAGCAACTTGTAGGAAAGAGAGAGAGAGAGAAATCCCAGCCTTTGGAAGGCCAAAGGCAGATGATGGATTTCTTGAGGCCAGGAGTTTGAGACCAGCCTGGGCAACATGGTGAGACCAATCTTTACAAAAAATAAAAATAAAGAAATTAGCCAGATGGAGTGGTTCTGGCTACTTAGGAGGCTAGGAGGACAGGAGGATTATGTGAGTCCCGGAGTTGGAGACTGTATGATCACACCACTGTGCTTTAGCCTAGGCAACAGAGAACACAGTCTAACTTATTAATACAAAGGCTACTATGGAACAAAAATACAAACCTTCATAAATATAAACATATTTTCTAACAATTTTAAAAGAGCAAAATAAAAGACAGTCAACATAACATACATTATACTCCTGGGATCAAACATATCCATTTTATTCATAAAAATAAGTAGGCTTAACTCACCAAAGAGACACACTTAAAACAAATTGATTCAGAAAGATGCAAAATAAAGGAATGAAAGACATATAAGGCAAAAGCAAAAGTAAAAAAAGCCCACAAAACTTTTTTTTGAGTTAACAATGTATTTTATTATACAGCTTAGATTTATACATTTCATATATACTTTTAAAGCTTCAATTAACAGTTCAATACAAAATTAAAAAAAATGTATATGTATGTTTATGTTTGTGTGTATATATATATATATTTGCAATAGTGGTTCTCAGGTACAGAATTTAGGAGAAGATGGGGACAAGTGTTTTCCCTAGCATAGTGAATATTATGAACCATGATAGTAGAATGTTTTCTTCTGACCTAGCTGCCTTTTGATTGAATTTTATCACAGTGAACAGTTTTACTAAGTATGATATTGTTAACTGGAAACAATGAAATTTAAAATAAGTTGATAACCTGTATTTTCTTGAGGTCTTTAAGACCTAAATGATTACTTTTCTCCAAGAGAGCTCCAAGATCATCCAGTGAAAATAATATTAACTGTAGGGGTCAGGGGAAACTTTCCCTTTCCCCCTGAAAGGTCACTGAAAGATCAACTCACAATTAAGGTAGATTAATAAGAGAAAGGTTCATTTACCATGCATATGAGGAGAATCACAGAGTGATTACCCAATATTCCAATGAAGTTCAGATATTTTTATACATGCCTTTTAGAAGGGAGGGAGGAAATGAGGAGTATAGGTAATTCTGTTTAGGGAGGATAAGTGATTGCTAGGGAGGAGGAATGGATGGGGCAAACAGATTGACTTGGAAGTTAACCTGAGAGATAGGTATTAAGTTTTAAATGATTTGGGCCAATTCTGGTTGCATTCTGCAATATATTGAGATAACACAGAGAGGTAGGGAAGTCAATTGCTCCCTTTGATCTTTGGATCAGTCAATCTGGTTTATGCAGATAAGAGAGAAAGCTTTGTTAATCTCAAGGGGCCTACGATTCAAAATACTCTTTATACCAAGGAGTCATGTTTTAGGGTGAAATTTCCTGAGCTCCTTCATGTCCATAAAATATCTGGAGCGTCTATGAAAGAACAACTGCCCAGGGGTGATTCAATGTCTTTACTTCATAAATTCAGCAGCCAATTCAAGGCATGGAAATTGTGGAGCTACAGAGCTGTGATGTGTGCGTGCCATTCTTCCCTCACTACTGAACCTTCTGCTTCACCCATAGTAGAACCCATTGATTCTCCACAAAACACCAGGGGCCTCTGCAATGATGAAGTACTCTGGCCAGTGGGTGAGGTATTGTAGGTAAAAAGGAATCTGATAAGTTTGCTAAGTGGATCCAAATTAATATTGTTGAAGGGAAACAGGCCATCTCAGGTGAAGGCCCTGGAGGGTGGTCATTGTGCCTCCGCCAGCCACTGAATGTCCAAAAAAAAAAAGTAAGCAGTGTTTGTGATTTTGATGTCTCACAATATAGAATAATTCAAGTAAAAAAAAAATCAAAAGATAAGACAAAGAAGGACCTTTTATAATGTGAACAGTCATAATTCACAATGAAACTGTAATGCTTATAATTACCTGTGTAGATATAACACAGCCATACAAGGCAGAAATTATAGGAAAAGCAATGAGAAATAGAAATGTCTACTAAAAGGAGACCTTAACTCACTCAGTTCAAGGCGGATCAAGGAAACAAATATACAAACAACATAATAAGGTAAATATTATGAAAATGCAACAAATTTTGCTCCTTGATTATTAAAAAATATACATCTTTTCATTTATGGAACATGAATGACATTTGACCATATATTGATTGGGTCACAAAGAAAATCTCACTAAGTTCTACAAGGTAGAATTAGCAAAAACATCTGACTGATCACAATGCAATAAAACTAGAAATGAAACATTTTTAAAAAGAACATTTTTTACCTGAACATTTTTTAAACTAATGTATAACCCTTGAGTTAAAGGAAAAATAAACTTATGTTGCAAAATTTCTAAAACTGAAAATAAAAATCACTACATATCATACTCTGTGGGATACAGTTAAAGCTATCATCAAAATAAAATTCCTACCAGGGATTGTCAAACCACTGCCGATGGGCCAAACTCAACTTGCCATTTGTTTTGATAAATAAAGCTATACTGGAATTCAGCCATGCCATTCATTTACTTCATTTACTTATTGTTTGTGGCTGCTTTCCTACTACAAAGGCAGAGTAGAGTAGTTGCAATAAAAACAATATGGCCTACAAAGCCAAAAATATATACTACCTGACCTTTTACCAAAAAAGCTTGCTATCCCCTCATTTATATTAATAAAAATAAGAGAATAAAATAACAAAAATTAATTTAGAAAAAAGTAAACTGAAAGCAAAAGATAAAAGCAAAAATTAATTAGGAAATGGAAAAGAAAACAGTACAACAAAAATGTAAATAATTTGGCAAATGGCAAAATATCAACGAAGTACTCAAATCACTAACTTTGTGAAGAAAAAAGAAACTACAGATATACAAGATTAGGAATAACAAATGTGAATTAACCATCTAGTTAAAATAGAGAAAATTTTTAAAAAATCTATTCTTCAAGAATGCAAGTATAATTTAGTATTAGGAAAACTATTTGCCAATTCACTGTCTAAGGAGAAAAATCATATGCTTATCTTCATAAGCCCTGAAAAGATCTTTTTTAAAAATTTAATATTCATTCCAGATAAAAACACTTGATAAAATAGATATTGATGAATACTCCCTTAACATCATTATATATGTACATGTACCTCAAGACCAAAACCAACATCTTAATTTGTGGGGATACTATAGAGGCATTGTTGCTCAAATCAGGTACAAGCAAGGTTTCCCGCTATCTCCATTACTATTTAAATTTATGTTGGAGCTATTAGTTACTACAATCAGACAAAAGAAAATAATTAGAGGTATAAAAATTGGAAAGAAAGAGGCAAAAATAGCTCTATTTTCAGTTGATTTGATAATATATCATTTCTTTGTAACTTGGTAGTAGGCAAAACTTTCTAACTATGACTCAAAATCTGCAAGCAATAAAAAAATTTATAAATTCAACTACGTAAGTATTTTTAAAATCTTTTAAAGACGTGTGGCTAAACAAGAAAAACTATTACAAACAATAAACTGAGTAAAGTAGCAATATATACAATTAATTTATGAAAATCAATACCCTTATATAAGTGCAAACAGTTATCAGGTTGATGATATAATTGAAGAGAAGATCTCACAAAAGCAAAGTGAAAAGGTAAATACCTAGAAATAAACTTAGTAATAAATGTGCAAAATTTATATGAAGAAAGGAAACAACACTCCTGAAAGGCAAGGAGTTGACTTAAATGCATAGAAAGCATCTTACATTCTCAGATAAGGTAGATCAACATTATAAAAATGTCAAATTTCCATAAGTTCACATATAAATAAATGTAAAGCAATTCTGATAAAATACCAAAAAGCTTCTTTCCTAGAGCTGAACAAGTTGATTCTGAAATTTATGTGGAAAAATAAACAATCAAAACCAGCCAAGACAACCTCAAACAAAAGCGAAGAAATGAGAGTGGAAAGCTGGCGAGGCTATAAAGCCTTTTTCACTAAAACAGCGTGGTAGTGGCAGAAAAATAGAACTAGACACGCTAGAAATATACACAAGCAAATATTGAAATTTGATAATGATAAAAGTATCATCTTAGAATACCAGGGAAAGAGAATACGGTAGGCCAAATAATAGTCCTCCAAAGATATCCACATCTTAATCCCTAGAATTTGTGAATATGCTACCTTAAATGGTAAAAGGGACTTTGCAGATGCAATTGCGTGAAAGATCTTGAAAGGGGGAGATTATCCTCTATTACCCAGGTGGGTCCAGCATAATCACAAGAGTCCTTATAAAAGTGAGACAAAGGGTTCAAAAGAAGAAAAAGAAATGTGACAGTGGAAGCAGAGGTCATGTGATGGAGCCATGAGCCTAGAAATGTGACAGCCTCTAGACGCTGGAAAAAGCAAGGAACAGATTCTCGCCTAGAACTTCCAGAAGGAACACGGCCCTGCCAATGCCTTGATTTTAGCCCAGTGAAACTGGTTTTGAACTTCTGATCTCCAGAACTGTAAGATAATAGATTTGTGTTGTTTGAAGCCACTAAATCTGTGGTGATTTGTTACAGAAGCAATAGGAAACTAGTACTGAAGGACCCTTTCAATAAAAGTGTTAGAACTATATAGTCATTTAGAAAAATATAATTAGATCCACACTTCATGCCATTCACTAGATAAACTCCAAATAAGTCAGAGATCTATATGTAAAAAATAAAACTGTACAAGTACTACAAGAAGTTAAGTGTAGTAGAAGTAAAGGTGGATTCCTTTTTAACATGGGAGTAGAAAAAAACCTTCCAAACTCTGACTCAAAATCTAGAAGCAATAACAAAGGGAGAGAAATTTGACTGCACAAAAATTGAGAGGAAAAAGGAAAAAAACCTTTTTCTTTTAATATATAAAAAAAACCAGTGGTTATAGAGATAGAAAGTAAATTAGTGGTTGTCTAGCACTGAAAGGATAGGTGAAGAGTATTTATTTTTGGGTAATGAAATTTTCTAAACTATATTGTGGTAATGAATGCACAACTCTGTGAATATACTAAAAGCCAATGCAGTGTATACTGTAAATGGGTAAACTGCATGATATGTGAATAAGATCTCAATGAAGCTGCTAAAAACCCAATACTAAAAAAAAATTTACTGTATCCAAAGTCAAAACATACTGCCAAACTGAAAGAAAAATTTTACAACTATTATCAAAGAACTAATATTTCTCGTACATACTCTTGACAATATAACAGAAAAAAACTGAAGGAAATACTAGCGAAAGACCTGTGCAGAAAGACAAGTGGCCCATAAATAAATAAATAAAAAGATGTGCAGCCTAACTCTGTTTTGAGTAGAAACTCAAAATAAAGCTGAGATAACATTTTTTACCCATTAGATGGACAAAAATCCAGAAATTACAACATATGCTATTGGCAAAGCTTTAGAGAAATAGGCACTCTTACACATTGCTAGTGGAAGTGCAAATGCTACAATCTTTATGGAGAAGAATTTGTCAATATACTTCAAGGCATCTATCCTGAGATACATCTCCACAAATGTAGAACAAGCACATGCACAAAACTACTCATTGCAGCATTATTTTTAATTTTAAAAGATTAAGAACAACTCAGACATCCATCAATAGGGAACTGGTGAATAAACTATAGTACCTACACAGAAAAGAGGACTATTTATCAAACTAATAAAAAGGAATGAAGATGATCACTATAGTAACTCATATAAAATGAGCTCCAGGATAGACTGTCAAGTGAAAAAAGAAGTTGCAAAACTGTATATATAAATACTATGCTACATTTCGTATAAGAAAGGAAAACATAGAATATATACATATTTGCTAAATATGTATATATTCTTTTACTTTTTTAAAAACCAGCATAAATCAGAAAGTAATAGTTTTCAATGGGGGAACAGGGGTTGAACAGGATAGAGATAAAAATAAGATGTCTCTGAATATATGTTACTTATTTTTGACTTTTGAACCAAGTAAATGGTATACACATTCAAAATATGAAATTAAATAAAGAAGCAAACCCTAAAATAGAAAATAAAGCAAGACAAATGAACCTAACCGTGTATCAAATTGGTAACTATACAGAAGAATTATTTCAAGTGAGTTTTGTATATAAAACTCTTCCTATAAGTGCTTAAAGCATGACAACAAGAACTACAAAGAAATCCTACACTTTACTCAGTAGCTTTATTGTTAGGAGTAGTATTGGTAATGTAACTAAAATTATTTTGTGTATGTGTGTTTGTGTGTATATGTATTACAAACCATAATTTTTGGCGTAAAGGAAAAGATATACAAATATAAAATCAAAGAAGTTAAGGAAAAAAATCCCATAATGTTGTATTTGAGTTAGAAATGTTTAAATACATCCATTATTTGTAAAAAATGTATATTTTCTACCTTCATTCACTAAGAAGCAAAGACACACCAGTATCAATGAGTATAGCAATGAGTATCTCTGGTACTCAGATCCTGGTTTCTATATTATTCTCTACTAATATGAATCAGGGCTCCTTGCAGAAATGATTTATTCTAGGTTTAGGGCAGGAAAAGCATGAACTGTTTTGCTCGGAAGCAAATAAGTAGTCAAAGATTAATGGAAAGGGATTAAAAAAGACACAGAAACCAGTGTGGAGGGGCTCCCACTGGTGAAATTTGAGACAATTTTAACAAAATAATAATTGTAATTGATAGTAAAAAAAAAATCCATGAGGCCTGTTGGGTACACATGAGAATGAGGTGCATTTATGACATTGGCTATTATTGAAAGGCTGATGAGGCAGTGCAGTGGTTGCTGGGCTGATCAGATAATCACTTAGCCAAAGTGCATATTAGGTGGATCAACCAGAACTGAAAGAGAGGAGCCCAACTTGCACAGAAAAGAAATAAAGACTAATGTATATGTTGGAAATCTTCCCACCAATGTCACTTGGGTAAAAGGCATATTTCAAACCTGTTTTCAGAATATGAGCCAAAGTATTTCAAAAGGTGCATTTGGGAAGAAAATGTTATGCCTTTGTAACATTCATAAATGCTGGAGAAGTGACTCATGCTCATCAAAAATGTAGATAATAGGATTTGTGAAGGCCAAAGGCCGATTTTCAGTATGGTATGTGTATCCTACAAAAATGATGTGTATGTAAAAATGACAGAATTTGAAGAAGAGAAGAAAATCATTTAACTACAGGTGGTACTAATGCAGTGTAACTTCAAGAGTAGTCTGGATACTCAAGTATACCATAAATGTGGAGCACCAGAACCTTCAGATGAAAGAAAATGGTAATTGCTCCCCTGCTAGTGAAATAGTGAAAAACATTTTGAAAAGAGATTCAAATGAATTATCTACAGTCTCACTTACACCTCCTTTTTATTGGTCCTCCAGGACCTACAAAGAGTTGAGCTTTCCCACAGTTCCGTAGACCACCTCACTGTCCCCAAGACAACCATGAAAAAGAGAAAATAGCTGGAGCACTCTCTAACTCAGGCGAGAGTTCATCTAGTCAGCTGAATGAATGAAAGGCAGAGACATATGTCCACACCTCCACAGTGTCCTCAGTCTTCAGTGCCTAGGACAGATTGAGAGCTCAACGTGTTGAATCAAGCACTTGATATCAAACTCAACTGAATTATTTAAAATTACAGCAAAGCTGCACTGATTCAGAGAACCACCCACCAGGCTGAGAACATTCTCCTTACAAGTTCACAGCTCCAATCAAGGGAAAACAACCAAGATTTAAAATCTAACTCAGTTTTCGAAACTCTTTTCCTGTTTCTGACTTTACACAGGGCAGAGGCTGCATGTCCACTGTGGCAAGGAAATGCCCCCCAGAGATCCCATTTGAAGGGCTCTTACGCTGTTAAACCACAGTGACTCACATCCCTGTCTTGGCCAATTTGAAGTGAAGGCAGCTCATTAGAGTAATCAGCATGAGTACAAAAACCAGGCAGAGGGTGAAGATGCCGACAATAAATTGCTTCATGATATCAATAGATTCATACTCCTCGAGGCAGAGAAGTGTGGCACATGGTCAGTGTGATTGTAGCTTCCGTGCCCAACATGAAGGAAGAAAGAACTTCAAGTACAAATCTATGTATTTAAAAAAACAACTGTAAATATTCCCAGAGAAGCCGAGGATCCTAATTTGGCACAATGGTGGGACAAAGAGTTGATTGTGAATAAAAAATACAAAATCAGAGAGTAAGAAAGTCAAAGGAAAAAAACAAAGAATCACTCTTCCTTGATATATGAATTAATCTGTACAGCTATCAAAAACTGGCATGCCCTTGAATTTCTACACATCTAGAAATTCCAAAATAACATTCACTATGAGACAATGAATTAACTCCTTGCTGTAAGCCATGTTAAAAACTATCCTTTAGGCATGACTAAGGGAATTACATTTCCCCCAAAAATGTTAATCCTACAAAAAACTGAGAATACCCAAATTCATTTTTTAAGGGAGAAGAATTTTCAGGGAAAAAAATATTTTGAATTATCTCTAGGATAATTGAGTGAAGAAATCTCAGAGTTTAACAGATTACTAGAGAGCATCCAGCCAACCCTTTCATTAGGTTCATCATCCTGTCCTTCTAGATCACTTGCCTTTCTCTGCCATTTTTCCTCCTGAATAAATTTACTCCCTAAAAATCCAATTCATGTGGAATAGGCAATTTGATCAATCACGCATTCTGAGCGATTACCGTCTGTTACACTTAAAGCAATAGAGATAAGTGAGCTAAGAAAGAGAAAGAAACAATTCTACTACCATCATCCATGCTTAACCTGGGTCCAGTTTCCCTCAGCTGGATTAGGGTCAACTGAAAAGTAAGTTAAAAACAAAATTAATTTTAGGAAATAAGACCTTTTAGTAAGGCACTTCTCAAGCATATGACGTACAAAAGATGGATCCTCATTAAGTATAGCTAGTATCCAAGGTTTAAAATCTGACTTTTACAAACACATTCTTCAGCCAAAGCTAGGAGACAACAGAACCACTGTTTGCCTCAGTCTTTTATACTGCTTAGGACACAGGTTGTGTAACATCAACTGTCTGTGACATCAGTTCTCTTCCATAGAATTCTGAATTCTGGTTCATGTTCAGCAGTATTATAGCGCCCAATGGGAATGTGAAAATATTAATCATTTTACTGTAGGTCTTTCATCTTTTTAGTTTTTGTTCTCTCCAGAGAAACTTTTCAGGGTTTAGCTAATCAAACATCTGTTTGAGAATTCAATAAAAACTAGATGAAGAAAATAATTCAAACAAATGGAGAGGACAATAATGTCCTTAAATGTAAAAGTCTACCTACAGAAGCCTAGTCAGATTTTATGTTTCAGTCACACAATGAAACGCTCTGTAGTAATTTTAAATGATTCCTATACAGTATACATTTGTTGACATTGGAAAGATTTTTCATACTATATGTATATGGTTAGGTGAAAAAAAAGTTACAAAACAGAAGGCAGAGTAAGTAAATGCTTGCTCTCATGAGGTTTGTATAACTACAAGGTACAGTGACTAGCTAAGCCAGTTCAATTAAATGCGGGTTATTTTAGTGACAAAGGGAGTCTCATGGAAATCTAGACATGGGAACTACAATATAGCAGGGCATTATGAGAACAGGTGTGGAAACTGGGAAGCCATCAGGCCCTGGGGCAATTCTCTTCATATGTATAATGGCCGCATAAGAGGAACAAAATGATCAAGTGCTACTTTAAATAATTTCATCCTTTGCTAAACCTTCTTTGCTTTTGTTTTACAGAAAATTGTCAATGATTATCTCTCTTTCAAAAGCTAGTTTAAGATTTTGATAAGGAATTAAAGAGAAAAGTATAGTTTAAATTGAGGAAATGAATAAAGGCTTTGTATAAGGATATTTTTAATGTGCTCATAATTTTTACTTCATTTTCTTTTTTCTTGTATTGAGATATAATTCATATACCAATATCCTCCCTTTTAAAGGGTGCAATTCAGTGATTTTTAAAATATATTCTCAATATTGCACAACTATCACCACTATCTAGTTCCAGAACGTTTTCATCATCCCACAAAGAAACCCTCTACCCATTAGGAGTCACTCTCCATTTTCCATCTGCTCCGGCCCCTGAGAACCAACCACTCTATTTCCTGTCTCTATGGATTTGCCTATTTTGACATTTCATATAAAAGGAATCATACAATATGTCATCTTTTATGTCTAGCTTTTTTCATTTAGCATAATTTTTTCAAGGTTCATTCATATTGTAACACAAGTTAATACCTCATTCCTTTTTATGGTTGAATAATATCCCATTGTATGGATATACCACATTTGTTTATTCATTCATCAGTTGAACATCTGAGCTGTTGATACTTTTTTGGCTATCACGAATAATGCTGCTATAAATATTCATTTTCAAACTTTTGTGTAGACATACACCTTCAATTATCTTGTGTATACACATGGGAGTGGAACTGCTGGGTCAAATGGTAAAACTACATTTAATCTTTTTTGAAACTTCAAAATAGCTGTCCATTTTACACCAGCAACATATGAAGGTTCACACCAGCCCATTCACACCAGCAACATATGAAGGTTCCACTTTCTCCACATCCTTGCTAACACTCATTATTTTCCTTTTTTTAAATTATTATTATTGCCATCCTAGTAGGTGTTAAGTTGTATCTCATTTGTGAGTTTGATTTACATTTCCCTAATGACTAATGATGTTGAGCATCTTTTCATATGCTTATTGGTTAATTTGTGTATCTTCACTGGATGTCAATTAAAATATTAATTCTTTGCTCATTAAAATTTTTTTATTGTTGAGTTGTAATAGTTCTTATGTATTCAGGGAAAGCTAAGATAGTAGACCCTTTTAAGATATATGATTTGCAAATATTTTGTCCCATTCTGTGTATTGTCTTTTCACTTCCTTCATAGTGTTCTTTGAATCTTAGAAGTTTTTAATTTTTCTGAAGTCCAATATCTATTTTTTCTTTGGTGGTGATATCATTTGGATATTTGTCCCCTCTAAGTCTCCTGTTGAAATTTGATCCCCGATGTTGGAGGTGGGGCCTGGTGGGAGGTGTTTGGGTCATGGGGGCAGACCCCTCATAAATGGCATGGTGCCATCCTCATGATCATGCATGTGTTCTCACTCCATTAGTTCCCAAGAGAACCGATTGTTGCAAAGGGCCTGGCACTTCCTCCCCTCTCTCTTGCTCCCTCTCTCGCCATGTGACAGGCTGGCTCCCCTTGACTCTCTGCCATGAGTGGAAGCTTCCTCAGGCCCTCACCAGAAGGAGATGCTGACACCATGCTTCTTATATAGCCCACAGAGCCATAAGCCAAATAACCTCTTTTCTTTATTAATTACCCTGCCTCTGGTATTCTTTTATAGCAACTCAAAACAAACTAATACAGGTTGCTTGTGTTTTGGGTGTCATATGTAAGAAACCATGGCCTAATCCAAGGTCATAAGGCTTTACAATTATATTTTCTTCTAAGAATTGTATGATTTCAGCTCCTATATTTAGCTCTTTGATCCATTTTGAGTTAATTTTTTATATGGCATGTGGTAAGGGTCTAAGACTCAGGGGTCCTCAAATTTTTTAAACAGGGGGCCAGTTCCCTGTCCCTCAGACCATTGAAGAGTGCGCACTGTGGGCCCTGAACGAGTAGGCTGCTAAGCAGGACAGGCAGCAGCGGCAAAAACACCTGGCGGGCTGGATAAATGTCCTCGGTGGGCCACATGTGGCCCGCAGGCCATAGTTTGAGGACACCTGGAAGTTCATTCTTTTGTATGTGGATATCCCAGTTATCCCAGCATAATGTGTTGAAAGACTATTCTTTCCTTCACTAAATATACTTGTTTTTAAATGCCATTTATGTTTGTTTTAAGAGTTTACTCTCAATGTTTTTTATCATATCAAAGATTGAATATCTTTAGAAATGTAATAACATTATTGGTTGAACAACTACTATGTGCCAGGTAGTGGTAACAGGATAAGATTCACATTTTTTGTGGAGGATGGCTTGAAGAATGGTTGAAGGGGATGCAGTAAGCCTGTTACTCCAGGTGAGCAAGATCAATGTCTTGCAGTAAGCTGGGGCTACTGGATGCATGCTAGTGCCCTTCCCCGGGATGGACGGCAGGAGGAGGAACACCACCCTGGCACATCAACCCACCTGATTTGCTTTTTTCTGGTTTGCTTATAGCTTCTCCTCCTCACAACTTTAAATTTCATGTGATTGTTTTTTTAGCATGGCTTTTCGAGATCTCTCTGTTCCTACCTCTAATTCAGTGTTATTGCTAACTGCTTTAGTTTCTCAGTTTTCCAATTCCAAATTCCTGGGAAAGGAATCTGATTGGCTCAGTCATTCTTTCTGAGGCAGGTCACATAGGCCATGGTGGACTCACCAGCACTGGGGACAGATGCCCATTAGCTAGGTCCAATCACTGTAACCTTTAGATCAGAGGAGGGAGACAGGCACATTGGGGACACAGATGCCAAGGTGTTTGGAAATGGTGGAAATCCATAGACATCTCCAATAAGATTCCATTTTGGGGAAAGGAACTACATGTAGAAAGGTAGATAGCAACAGACATAGAAATATATCTGGTGCTTTGTTTGAGTTTTTAGAAAATAAGCTGCCAGGAATCACTTTATGAAACACTACTGCAATAGTAATGTGATCAAATAAATTGTTCATTTTAACACCATCAAAAGAAATCAATCTTTTTTAATGCAGTATAACCTGAAGAAAATCTTAGTAAACTTAGTAAATTTGGTAAATTTTTAAATCTCTTATGTTAACCCCAAACCCGTAATTCCACATTGGATAGAGAGAGGGGGAGAGAGAGACTATTTGCCACCATTGGAGGGATAATTGCACCATTCCTCACTCTGAAAATTCACAGTGAAAGAGAAAAAAGTAAAGATTTACTGAGCCTTCTTATGAGAAATTGTACTTATCTCCAGTTTAGGGAAAGTTCTTTGTTATAGAAGACCATCAGCTAATAAATGTAGAAGGAATGAGTGAATTAGAAAAATTACCATTTTGTAACCCCATTTGAAATAATATTTCAGATAAAAATCATCAATGGATGCTAAAATCACGGGATAAAATGTTGTGGGGAACAGAATATTTGCAGGGTCTTAAAATATCATCCCACAGATTACTTGCAAATTGCAAAGGAAATAACATTCACTCAGGTGGAGAGATACGGTGATCATCATCTTACCTCAGAGTTCAAACTTAGCATCACTGTTAGTGAGAAAACTTGTCATTTTGTGCCTCCTGCTGTGAGGTGCTCTGAGGTGCCTGGTGTATCCTACAGAATGCTTTTGCCAACCTTATTAACCTCAATCTAATCAACCTTCAGACCTTACTGCCAGTATGCAGGACGGAACATTGATAGAAGAATAAGCTAAATGACATCAAAATGAAAAAAACAAATTCAAAATGTAATATAACTAAATAATCACTATAAGATGACTGGTTTGGTTTCTCAGTGTCAGAGAAAAAGAGATATGGGAGAGACAGAGACAGAGACAGAGTATGTGTGTATTTATATATATATATTTCTGTGTGTATTTATACTATAATAGACAATTCAATTAATTTGAATGTAGAGTGGAATTAAGATGATATTATGAAATCCCATTAATTCCCTTGAGTGTGATAATGGTACCATGGTTATGTCAGAGTACGTCATCACCATGATCCACCCACTTAGAGTGATCAACTCTCCTGGTTTGCCTGGGCGTGGGTATAGGGTGGGGAGGTTCTGAAGACACAAGACTTTCAGATTAAAAACCAGGAAAATCCTCAGCAAACCAGAATAAACTGATCATCCTATAGCCACTGAATAATTTAGGGGCAAAAGGACATGATGTCTGCCATGATTTTCAAGTTGTTTGGCAAAATATTTATATACACATATATATCTAAATAAAACAAATATAATAAAATGTTAACAATGATTACATTTGGGTAGTCGTATATATGGTTATTCATCATACTACTATTTCACCATTTATGTATGTTTGAAAAATTTCATAATAAAATGTTGGGGAAAATATGATTAAATAACAAAAGATAATGCAAAAATAAAACCCAACAGGATACCATAAAAAAACAGAACATTCAATTGGATGTTGTATTAGAACCTGAAACTGAACTTATTAGAAAAAATATTTGAAACTGAAAATATGATAAAAATCAATAGCTTAAAAGAAGATATGAAAGATAAAATTAAGGAAATACCCTAGAAAGCAGAGCAAAAGAACGAAAATGTAAAAAATAAGAGAGAACAAGATGAAAATAAAATTAGAAGATTAATTAGTAAGTTTAATATTCAAATAACCAGAGTTCCAAAAAAAGAAAGAAAGAAAATAGAAGGAAATAAATCAACAGAGTAATTGGGGTGGGAGGTAAAATTCCTAGAACTGTGTAACTTAAGTGTTCAGACTGAAAGGGCCCATCACGAATACAGCACATATGGATAAAATGAGATCCACATCAAGGTTCATCACTGTGAAATTTCAGAACACAAGGAACAAAGAGAAGGAAATAGAAGCTTCCAGAAACAAACAAACAAAAACTGATCAAGTACAAAAGAGTAAGAATCAGAATGCTTCGGACTTCTCAACAGCAATGTTGGAAGCTAGAAGGTGATAGAATAATTCCTTAAACCACCTGAAAGAAAATGGTCTCAGTCTTCATTTCTAATCCCAGCCAATCAGTGTGTAAGGATGGCATAAAGCATCTTCAGACATGTAAGTTTCCCCCAAACCACCTCCCATTCCAGTATTTTTCAGAAGCTTGACATTAAGCCAAGAAAAAGGAAAACACAGGATAGAGGGACCAGGAGGAATCAAACGAATTCTCAGATGATGGTGAAGGGAGATCCCAGGATGAAAGCTATGTGCCAAAACTAGAATGCCACCATTCCAAATTAGAGGAAGTCAGCAGGCTCTGGAAGGTCCTGCTTTAGGAAGATGAAATGGAGATAAGGTCTAATGAGTCTGGCAGTCTTGAAAGGAGCTTTCGTCAATTGATGAGAAGTTGGAGGATAAATTAATGATAAGCAAAACAAAAAATCAAACGAACACAAAAGTAAGATAACCATTAATTCCAGAGAAAACAAAAAGTTGTGCAGGAAAAGAAAAATTATCAGTTTACAATTTGTTTCAGCTACAGATAGCATTTACGTAATCATAATAAAACTAACCCAGATATTAATCTAATAAAAATTATGATGCAAACACATTGGGAGGATGTGGTAAAGGAAAAGAAATACATGTGTGGTAGGAATAGATGAGGAAAAGGAGCAAAATTCTCATCTTCCATACTGCGAAGGCAATAGATAATGCTTAAAGTAAAGATCAAATGGTAGAAATTCAAGCACATTATTTCGGGTCATAGAGGTAAATTCCAACATATTTAGCTGAGAGTTGAAATTTGTTGTCTCTTAAAGAGAGAAATGCTGGAGTGGGGATGGGAGACCATTATTTTTTATTACAAACCTTGTAAAACTATTTGACTCTAAAGTATGTGTAACTATGTGTACTATGTTTTATTAGTTAAAGAAAGAGACAGAAAGCTGAAAAAGGAGAGTCCAGAAAAATAGAACCAGTAATAAATGCAGAGATGTGTAACTTATTTTAAAAGGAGGATAAAAGATTTTTTTAAGTCTGTAGAAGAAATAGTCTGTATGAAGAAATAAGAAAAATAACACTTTTCAAAATTTAGTCTGAAAAGGTTATAAAATATTTAGTACATCCAAAATAACAATGTATATGACACACATCCAAGCATAAAAGGACCTAAATGGTATTAAAGAAATACATCAAGTTACTTCTAATGGAGAACTAGGGCACATTGCTGAAAATAAAGACATGAGCAGAGAAGTGAATAATGAATAAAACAAATTTATAATCATTTTTTTTATAAAAACAAGTGTGATTTAGGTCAACATCATCTGTTTTTTTAATGTCAACAGATTAAAAAGTTATGGTGCAGCTACTGAAAACTGTAAACGACTGGAGCACAGAGGAGCTATATCTAACATAAAGCAGAGATCTGCAGAGAGGGCACATCCTACCAGAAAAACTCCAAAGGAGGAGAAAGGTAAAATGCCGCTTAACTGATGAATGTAGGTGCCAAAGGATCATTGTATCTGGAACTTCCAAATCTTATTTGCAAAATTAATTTAAAACAGGCTTGAATAAGAATCTAGTTATATTAAAAATGCCTGGATGATTATAAACAGTGGGCAAATGATTAATGATAGCATAATTAACTCTAGGGCAATGTGTAGTGGGGTGTTACAAGAGTCCATGTTGGGTCTGATCTAGTTTAATGCCTTTAATGATCTGAAAAAGGGAGTGAATAGAATTTATAGATGTTACTCAATTTTCCACTGAGTTCATGGCCCTAAACAGAACGTTTTCCTGGCATGGTATAGATGGCACTCAACCTGGCATAGAAAAGGATGGATTACAATCTCTAGTCCTTCACCCTTGAATGCTTGCCTTGTATATTAGAATTAATATTCTTTCCACCTGGCCCATTTTGCAAGCCATGGCTTTCTCTGAAACATTTTTCCTTCAATTCCCTTTACTATATTTCTGCTGGAAGAACATGTGAAAATGGCTCTCCCCTGTCTTATATGTCAGTTACTATTACTCTCTCAGGACTTAAATTTATGATGTGATCTCTTATATACATTTAACACACAAGTCTGCTATAAATTTAGTTCAAATGTGGCCACCTTATTCCGTGAGTTGGACAGTCAACTTGTACATATTAATATATTTGTATATATACAAGTTGCACGTGTTGTTTGACTTAAATATTCATAGGACTCTTTCAAAATGTGATTCTTTCAAATCTCTCCCTTAAATCATGGGCTCAATTATGCCATGTTGTCTCTTGAAAAGGCATTTTGTACTTTGTTATCTAATTAGGACACTTCATCATTCTCTTTGAGTTTGCGGTCTCTCAGTACTTCTACGTTAGTTCCCTAAAAGAGGCTACTAACTTGTTTCCACTTTCTTTTTGCTTTTGACAGCTTATTGAATAAGCCTATTTCATTAAAATGTTCTAGTCATTTGGAAGTAATGAAAGTGTCTTGGTTATCCATGTGTTGGGTCTCAGGACACACTACCTCAAAAAATGACTATAGAAGACCAAATATGCCACTCCAAAATATACTTTTTTGGCATATTTCAGGTACATTATTTTGAGAAACCGCAAACACAGGAGTAGCTCTGAAGAGCTGCCCTTTTGTAAAGGGAATTTATATCCATAAGAGAAATCTACAGTAGTAAAAGTAACCGTATCAGGAAGAGGGCTGCTCCAGACAACTTTTATTACCCAAGAGACTTCTTATCCGCATAACGAGGCAACCCTTATTCACCATACGTTTCCTGCCCTCACCCTCCCACAACTTGTCTCCACCTCCTCACCCCCACCCCAGAAACCCCAAGCCCTTTTTCCTTTCTGTGCCTTGGAATATAAGCTTCAATCATCTGGACCTTGTTTGAAGTTTCATATTTTTGGGGAGACTCCCATGCATATGTATGCAAATAATTATGGTCTTTCTCCTATTAATCTGTCTTATGTCAATTTAATTCATAGCCCAGCCAAATAACCTAGGAGGCTGGAGGGAAGCCATTTTCTCTCCCCTACACATGCATTTGGGATTTCAATGGGGAGGAAACACACTAGTAATGCAGGGGCTTTATTTTAGCCAGCAATTTTATCCAAAGTCAACTTTTTTCACAATAGATGAACACAGAAGGAAATGTGATATTTAATTTTTATGTTTGTCTTCTCTTTGTCCACTTTATTTGGAAAACTAAGGAAGGAAGAGTAAAGATTAAGAGAGCAAAGGGGTGGGGAAAAACAACGTGAGGGTTGATTAAATTATCTACCAACAGACAGTTAACTCTAACTGCAAAAAAGTCTTAATAATGTAAAATTAAAAGAACTAAAATTGGAAATTATTAATAGAACAAAATGATGGATTTAGCACATGCATTTACCTCCCTTCCTACCTCATATCCCCTTAAAAATAGAAAATATATTTTCAATGAATAAATCTTTAGCAGCACAAGAAAACAATTTTTTTTAAAAGTGCTATTAACAGATCAAAAATTATGAGAAATTCCTAGAAAACAGAAAGCAGATGGGACAAAAATGGAGAATAATCCTCAAACACATATACCTACCCCACTACAACCAACAGCAACAACTTTAGAGACAATCACAGATCCAGAAAAACTGCAAGCTCAGACAGAACAAATGGCAAGTTCAGGATGGGGGTGGGGTGTGTGGGGGGGGGTCCTGGGGCTGCTGCAAGAAAATTAAAGAGATGGACAAAGAACAGCAGGGCCAGTGAGACCCCCTAACTCAATCCACCTCAGCATAAGGCTGCAGCAATGCTTGATCATGGGTTAAAACCCAAGACCTGCATGATAAAGAAAGTGAACTATATACCTAAGAAGATTCCTGGTTGAGTGTAGGAAATGAAGAGAGGCAGAACAGACTTTGTGTTTACTGGATATCCAATAGAAAAAGCTCCTTTACCCTGGAATAAAACATCCTATGGACCTTCATTCATAGTGTAAAGTTTCCTTATTTTGAATAACTTACAAAACCAGCAAGTCAACATGCTTCTACCTCCACTCCACTTTGCCAGACTTTTTGGCTCAGTCCTAACAGGAGAAATAGAAAGCCTGTAGGGGAAACAGACCTAGACTTATGGAGAGAAACTTGTGCCCACCTGAGGCAGGCAGAATTCTCAGATGGCCCCTGAGATCCCCACCCCCTCGTGTGCATATCATATACAATCTCCTTCCCTTGAGTGTGAGCAGGACCTGTGAATGTGATAGATTTCACTCACATGAGTAAATTACTAATAATTAGACTTTGAAATTAATCAAAAGGGCAATTATACTGGGTGGGACTGGAATTATCAGGTGAGCCCAGAAAAGAAGTCGGAGAAATTCAAAACGACAGAGATGTTCTCCTGCTGGCCTTGAAGAAGGAAACAATCATGTTATGAACCACCTCTAGGAGATGACAGTGGCCCTAGCCAAAACTCAGCAAGAAAACAGGGACTTTATTCCTATAGCTTCAAGGAAATGAATTCTGCCAATAACCAGTAAACTTGGAAAAGGACCCTGAGTCTCAGCTGAGATCACAGCCCTGGGTCACGCATTCATTTCAATTTGGTAGGGCCTGGAGTAGCGGATCCAGCAGACTTGTACTGACTGCTGACCCACTGAAATTGTGACTGTTTTTAGCTGCTAAATTTGTGGTAATTTGTTATGCAGCAATAGAACATTAATGTACTACCTATTATTGACCTAGTGCTTTTGGTGATAAAAATGCACTGACAACTAAGGATACTGCTGTGGGCTGAATTGTGTCCTCCCAAATTCATATGTTGAAGTCCTAACCTCCAATGTGATGATATTTGGAGGTGAGGCCTTTAGGAGTTAATTATTTCTAGATGAAGTCATGAGGGTGAGGACCACATGATGGGATTAGTGTCCTTATAATAAGAGGAAAACTTAGCTCTCTTTCTACCTTGCGAGGCTATAGCAAGAAGGTGGGCTTCTGCAATCCAGGAGAAGAACACTCATTGGGGAACCAAATCAGTCAGCACCTTGACCTTGGACTTCTCAGCTTCCAGAACTGTGAGAAATAAATTCCTGTTGTTTAAGCCACCCAGTTTATGGCATTCTGTTATAGCAGCCTAAGCAGGCTAATACAAATACCAAACATATGAACAAGAAAAAATGGATGAACAAAGAGAACAAATGACTACTGAGAAAGCAAAGATAATTCAGAGGGCAGAAAAGAGCTATAAAAAAACTTACTAGTATTCTCAGAAAGAATAAAGAAAATCCTTTATCCATAAAATAAGAAAAAACTACTTTTAAAAAGAAGCCAAAAAAGTTTATTTTAAATTAAAAATATAATTGTTATAATTTGAAAAAAATAAGTAGAAGGACTTAATAATAAAACAAATCAGACTGAAAACAAAAATAGTGATGCAGAAAATCAAGATTAGAAAATATCCTAGAAGACAAAGAAAAAGAAGAGAGAAGGAGTGAAGGAGAAAGAGAGAGAATGAGAGAGAGGACATAAAACTAAAGACACATGGAAAACTGTCCCAGGAGGAGGAGAAAGAGGGAGGAAAAGAAGGGGGAGGGAGAGGGGAGGAATAGGAAGGGAGAGGTGAAGGAGGAGCATGGAGAAGAAGTTGTTTAAATGTGTCCACTAAATATATACAAACAACTTCTAGAAGACAAGAATCAGTATGACTGACTTCCAAATTGTTAGCAGAAATATCAGGAGAAAAAATAAAAATCAAGGCAATGAATGGTAGGAATATTTTAAAGAGAAAAAAAGAAAAAAACATGGTCAATAGAACAATAATATAAGATGAAAGGAATATATGGAATATTTAATACAAAAATAGTGAATGGGTTAAATTACACATAAAATAATCCAAGATTATAGAGAAAAAAATCCAACTACATGCTATTTACAAGAGACAAAACAAAATGGCACAAGAAGATTGAAAATAAAGTGAAAAAACAGATATTTCAGACAAATGCCATTTTTTTAAAAAAAACAGAAACAATAAGAGATTTGAAAAATTTTAAAAAGCACTACAATAGGCTAGGCACAGTGGTTCATACCTGTAATCCTAGCACTTTGGGAGGCCAAGGTGGGAGGACTGCTTGAGGCCAGGAGTTCAAGACCAGCCTGAGCAAGAGCGAGATGCTATCTCAAATAGAAAAATTAGCTGGCGCATGCCTGTAGTCCCAGCTACTCAGGAGGCTGAGGCAGGAGGATCACTTCTGCCCAGGAGTTTGAGGTTGCAGTGAGCTATGATGATGCCACTGCACTCCAGCCTGATCAACAGAGTTAGACCTTGTCCCAAAAGACAAAAACAAACAAACAAAGCAAACAAACAAAAGCACTAAAATATAAGAAAAGACTTCATTTCAGCAAGATGTTACCATCCACTAAGAAGTCATAACAGTCAGGACACTATGCATTTGACACAACTGATTTGAAATACATTGAGCAATCACTGGTAAGTTTTTACGAAGAAAAATCCACAAAACAACAAATTTAATGGAAGATGTCAATTTACTTTTCTCAGAATTAGTTGACAAAACAGATGAAATATAAATAAGGATTTATATTATTTAAATAATAAAATTCACAAGTATGATCTAGTAGTTATACAAGGAATTTTGAAACCAACAAACTGAAAACAAGTGGGGGATATGCCTCATCAGATATCAAAAGATTATATAAAATTACAGTAATTAAAATAAGATGGTATTTTAGGAGCCATTTACAAATATATAAATGAAATATTAATAAAATTGAGAGTACTGTAACAAATCAAAGTATATTTGGGTATTTAGTATAAAATAAGAGAAATATTCCAAATGAGTGAGGAAAGGATGAATACTTAGTTATAATTGGATCAACTAGTTATCCATTTGGAAAAAAAAAAAAGGTTAAATGCCTCTTTACTCCATACAATTTCGATTGATTAAGGAATTCTGCATTTAAAATTAAAATCCATAAAAATATTAGAAGAATATTTTTATAACATTGGAGTGGAGACTTTCTGAAGCAATAGCAAAAGTCCAGAAACCAAAAGAAAGAAATTAAAGACTTGACCATGCAACAAAGAAAAACTTCTGAAAGTCAAAATGACATCTTAAAGTTAAAAGACAAGTGACATATAACCCAAGAGTAATCAATATCAAAATGATATGAGTTCTTACAAATCATTAAAAGACAAACATTCAAACTTTAAAATGCATAAAAATAAAAGCTTTACACAGAAGAAAAACTATCAATAGCTAATAAATAGTTTAAAATGGTCTACTTTAGATACGATGGCAATACATATTTAAAAATACATATAGCTTATTTTCTATCATATTTGCAAAAAATGAGGGCACTATCAATGGAGGGCACAGAAGTGAGGGAACAGGTAATCTCTTGTGTTCTTGTTGTATGATGACAAAACCTTTGTTAGAGGACAATTTTGTACTATCTAGTAAAATCTTTTGATTTTGCCTGTGACCTACAAACTCTACTCACTTTCAGGTAACTATCCTAAAAAAAATACATATGTGACAAAGAGACAAGAACATTAATGTTGTTTAAAGCATTATTTGTCATAGTGAAAAGCTAGTAACAACTAAATATCCATCAATAAGGGAATATTAAATAGATTATATGGTACATGCATTACTGCAAAAAAAATGGTATGGTGGTGCAAGTTTATAGAAAAAAGTGAGCTGGATTATATTTGTGAAAATTTGTTTTTTTCACATTGTTAAGTGAAAAAAGCAAATTGAACTATAATACATAGTTATATAATTACAGTATATTAAATAAAGGCAAAGAAAACAATGCTATATATTTTTATATGTGCATACACATATATGACTAAAATGATGAAAGTCTGGAAAGATACACATAAAACTGTTAAAGTAGTTGGTTGTCTCTGGAGAGTGGAATGGAATTGGGGGAGCACTATAAGGATTATGATCTTTCACCTTATATTCTTCTGTTTTGTGTAAGTTTATAATATAGAGGATATATTTGCAATCTACATATAAAAATTCACAATAAAAATATTTAAAGAAGAATACTTCTCTAAACAGGCTATATTTCCCCTTAAGGGTTAACTTTAATTAAGCCCCAGACATATATACAAAGAAAAACACACACTATCTTCCTAATTAATTAATACTCAAGTGAATGAAATTAAGAAAGGGTGTTGTTAACTTTTTTCTATGTAATTACTGGGAATTAAAATAATTGCCAAGGAGTTTCTCTGAGAGACTGCTTATTCTTATTGAGGAAAATGCTGGAAAACCAAGCAAGGGCATCCTGCAAGGCATCATGGGCTCTGATGAGTGGGAGGTGGGAAAATAGGGGAAATGAAACAGAGATATTTGGCAATGATGGAGAAGATGAATTGTGCATCAAACTACAGAAAAGGAGACATCTATATTTTAGTCACGCTGTCCAAATGCATTTATTAATATTTTTCATACAGATTTGAGAACCTGACCCTTGGGTGAGTGTAACTCCACTTAAGGGGCCTTAAGACCAACTCCCAAAGGCATGCCTGTGACAGCAATTCAGTAGAGTCACAAGAAATGTGTATTTGAAATGACAGGCAGCATGTAGCTGAGCTTTTATCCATCACTTTTTAGAATCAATATGCATGAGAACCTGATCAAGCAATCTTAGACTCAAAATCAGCTCTAATTTATAACTGAGGACCAGTTAGGTACTATGCCCTGGGCTAGGTGTTGCCCACATATTCACCATATTAATTCCTTAAAACAACATGCAAATTAACAAGTATAAAAATAACTATTTTTTTTACTTTTAAAACCTGAAGTCAACCTGAAGATAAGCAAAGATAGTTTAACATCCTTATCCGCCCCTCTTTATTGTCAGAGATTCGATCATTATCTTAAAGGATGAATGATTTGAATGCCGAGATGTCTGCACTTAGGGCTTATTTTTGTCATTTTGTTGTTGTTGTTGTTGTTGTTGCTGTTGTTAAGACCAACTGAATAGTCTTCAAACTTTAGAAGTGTTATGCGGCATTACATACACTAACCATTTTGGGAATTTTCAAAGATCACTTTGATTACAGGGGATTTCTGACTTACACGAATGACTTTAGGACCTGATGCTGCTGGAAGATCCATATCTTAAAGACACAGGATTGATTCCCATATTTTTAAATTCAGAAGCTCATATACTTATGCACAGATTAGATTATAAGTTGATCCTAAGTCCATTTATTTATAAGAACAATGTAACATGTATATGAATGATGTATAAACATTTGTGTAAAGTTAACATCACTTCGGTTTCTATCATAACCATGTACTTCTTTTTCTAAGCACATTCAATACTACTACGCTTTTGAACTTATGGGATTTGATAGGGTTTGTAACAGATCTAGAAACAAGCACAAGCATTACAAAATTGCCGTGGGGCTAACAAACAGACTATGCCTGTGACTAATATAACCACATAACTGCTGATGCCATCTGTCTGCAGAGGGGGCTGAGGTGACACTCTTGCATAAGCATGTAGTTTTGATTGTATCTCTCCAAATTCCTAAGTTAGAAGTTAGTCTGTAAAAGAATTTCTGTTTTAATCTTTATTGCCAATGCTCCTATCTCCAACATATCATGTCAAAACTAATTTGGTCAGTTTAACAAAATGAATAAAGGGAATTTCATACCATTAGTTACTGTTTCCTAACTTCTATTTATGGAATCTGGAAAGGAAGAAGCCAAGTAGATGGATAGTAAGGTATTAACACAATGCAGATGATTGATCTAAATCCCTCACCTTAACTCCTATCACCACCCAACAGGAGGGTGGGGAAAGAATAGCATATTCTTCACTGCTTTATTTTAATTCATTTACTGTCTGTCTCCCCAAATGGCATGTAAGTTTCTTAAGAGCAGGAATTTCATCTGTATTGCTCATCTCTATACCTCCATGCACAGAAGGTTGCAGAGTATCCATATAATAAAGGAAAGGAAAGGAGGAAGGGAAGTAGGAAGAGAAGAAGGAAAATACGAGAAAAATAATGGAAGAAATTTATTGATGTTTATCAGTCTTTATCCAACAGTTATATTTCCTATTATGCTTTCATACAACCAAAAATTACAACTACCAAATGATGCACAAGAACACAGTTCTCTGCATAAAGATTTTATTTTTAAGAAAATTTGATCTCTCCAGTCAGTTTCCATCTTTATCAGAAAAAAAAAAATAGAACTTTTCTTTTCCTCTCTTGCAAATAAATTTGTACTCATAAACCCAAGCTAACTGCCAGAAAATCCACTTGAATATGTTGCTGTTCTTTAAGTAAATTGTGTATGTGTGTAACGTTTGTATAAATCAGAAACTAATGGAACTGATTACCTACAAGCTACAGATGAGAACAGAATGGAAGGAACAGGGAAAGAACTGAGCCCTCTTGTGTATATCTTTTAATATAAGTTTTACTTTTGAACCAAGTCAATGTTTTATATATTTTAAAAAGTGAAACTATATCTACAAGGATAAAAAAAAAAAGACTAAAAGTGAATATAAACAAAACCAAATGAGCCTAAAATTCTGAATATCAATTTATAACATAAATACAAAAAAATGAATCAATTCAAGTAACTTCTGAACACAGTACACTATATGTATACAGTATATGCTCTCAGAATTGCAAGAAATCTGGGATTTTACTTAGTAGGTTTGTATTTGATAGTAGTAGAAGTACACCGATCCTGAAATAAATTTATTTTTGTTATAGAATAGAACAAATGATTAAATTTATCAGTGTTTGAACCAGTGTTCTTACTATGGGAGGAGAAATACAATAAGGAATTGAAGGAGAGGAAGTATGTGGCGTTAAAATGAAATAGGCAATATCTGTATGAACTACTGATATTTTTAAAATTTTATATTTCTTAGCTTTATCACTAAAAGGCTCTAGAAATAATGATGCCTCAGGGGCAATGAACACATTTAGCACTCAGGTTTCCCCTTGCTACTTCTCACTAAAAAGAACCAAGGATCTGTAGAGACAAGTCCTATTCTAGGTCGGAAGCAGCAAAAATATAAAGTGAGTGTGGAAGGTCTTATGCTAGAAAGAAAGTGCTCAAGAACAAGTAGCAACTTATCAAAAGGTCATAAGAGCCAGCTTGAAGGTGTTGTGAAAGGCCAATTTTGGAATATGGGACAATTCAAGCATCAAAAAGAGTAACAGGTATGAAAGATAATACATTAAATTTGACATAAAGTTGACTTCCCTCTTCTTCTTAGAATGTAGAAAGTTAGAAAATGTCACTCCAACCCTAAGATCAGGCAAATGTTGCATATTGTATAACATCATAATTTTCTCGAACCCCTCTAAAGCTGAGTATTTTGGCACATCCAACAAGCATAAAATCTAAGTTAAAAATGGATGCTTCCAGGAAGAGATGGTACATGAGCCCTGCTTTACCTAGAACAGGGCACAGAGGAAGATGGGGTCACTATACTAGTGAGTAAGAAGATTTCAGGCAAAATTATTTTAATGAATTGTTAAAGTTGAATATGGGAAAGTATAAGAATATAGAGCCTCCAGAATCCTCAGATAGAAAGGACCTTGAAATCAGCTCTATGAACAAACACAAAATGACCTGCCTCCATACATGCTTTTCTTATAGCTTTCTTATGCTTTGGATTCCCAGGCCAATAGTGTTCAATGACCAGAACATTATAATCTTTCTGTTTAACTAACTCTTTTATCTTTTGAGTTGTCTCCCAGAAAGGACAGACTCTCTGAAGGATAACAATGCCAAGACTCACCATCCATCACTAACCTTTCACTTCTGAATTAGTCACTGTTGCTTTCAATACAACCTGCCCCAGTACACACAGCCATCTTCCTGAACTCCTTATAAAAACCCCTACCCTCAGTTGGTCAGAGAGATGAATTTGAGACATTTCTCTCATGTCCCAGGTAACATTATCCATAATAAATTACCTTTCTTCCTTGGCAATCCTCGTTGTCTCAGTAATTGGCTTTCTGGGTGGTGAGCAATCGAACTCAGGCCAGAACCCCGTTATGGGTGCAGTAATGACATCACAGCACTCCAGGTCTCGTTGCATAGACCTCAGTGGGCACTTGGGAGGGAGAATGGAGCAAGGTGGGAAGGTAGATAGTCTCCCTCATGGAGCAGCCTGGAAGAGGAAAATAATTGCCACCAAAGAGACTTGACAAACAAATTGTTTGAGGCCTGGATCTGGGGGGAAAAAAAGAAAGAAAAAAGAAAACTATAAAGGACATTATTGGGACAATTGGGGAAATCTGAATATGGAATTTACATAAGAAATTGTTAAATTTTTAAAAATACAATAATGGTCTTATGGTTATGCGGTGCTGTGGTATTACATGAAATATATTTTGTCTTTGTCGCTGGTTTCTGTCACAAAGCTCTTAAAACCCTTGAATTTCCTGAGTAATGAGAGTACCTTTGTTATTCATAATGAGCCCTTGGCAAACCACCTGAGTTTATGCTAATGAATGACAGGATGGTCACCAAGATAGCTTAGGAAGGGGCTGGTCCTGAGAAAGTGATTAGAGGAATAGGGAGTTGGAATTTTCAGCCCCACCAACCAACTTCCAGAAAAGGGTGGGAAGGGGCAGAGGTGGCTGGAGATTAAGCTCTATAAACACTCTCAAACAATGAGATTTGATGAGCTTCTGAATTGCTGAACAGTTGGAGGTACCCACCAGTTGGAGGGTTGCCCACCCTAAGAGGGCATTGAAGCTCCACACTCCTTACTTCACTATATGCATCTCTTCATCTGGCTGTTCATCTGTATCCCTTATAATATCCTTTATAATAAACCAGTAAATGTAAGTAAAGTGTTTCCCTGGGTTCTATGAGCTGTCCTAGCACATTATTGAATTCAAGGAGGGAGATCATGAGAACCTCAATTTATAGCTGGTCATAAGCACAGGTCACAACCTGGAACTTGTGATTAGCAGCTAAAATGGGGACAGTCTTGTGGGACTGAGCCCTTAACCTGTGACATTTGATACTATCACTAGGTAGATAGTGTCAGAATTGAATTGAATTATAGGATTCAGCTAGTGTTCAAAGAGTTGGAGAATTGCTTAATGTGTGGGGGAAAATGCCTACACATGTGGTCACAGAAGTACTCTGCTCTACAATGGGGAGAGGACAGTCTCTTCAATAAATGGTGTTGGGGAAACTGAATATCCACATGTAGAAAAATGAAATTAGACCCTGATCTCACATTATATATTAAAACCAACTCAAAATGGACTAAAGACTTAAATGTAATACCTGAAACTATAAAACTACTAGAAGAAAACATAGGAGAAAAGCTCCATGACATTGATTTGGGCATAGATTTTTTGGCTATGACCCCAAAAAGCACAGGCAACAAAAGCAAAAACAGACAAGTCAGAAGGCATCAAACTAAAAAGCTTCTGCTTAGCAAAGAAAACAATTAACAAAATGAAGAGACTACCTACAGTATGGGAGAAAATATTTGCAAACCATACATCTGAAAAAGGATTAATATCCAAAAAATATAAGGACCTCAAACAACCAAATAGTAAGAAAACAAATAACTCAATTAAAAATGAGCAAAGAAATTGAATAAACATTTCTCAAAAGAAGACATACAAATGGACAAGTTAATGAAAAAATCCTCAAAAAGCACTAATCATCAGAGAAATGCAAATCCAAACCACAGTGAGATGTCACCTCACACCTGTTAGAATGGCTGTTAACAAAAAGAGGAAAGATAAGTGTTGGCAAAGATGTGGAGAAAAGAGAACCCTTATACACTGTTGATGGGAATGTAAATTAATACACCTATATGGAAAACTGTATGGTGGTTCCTCAAAAAATTAAAAATAGAATGATCCAGCATTCCCACTACTGCTTATATATCCAAAGGAAGTGAAATCAGTATCTCAAAAGTCAGAGATATCTGCACTCCCATGTTCATTGCAGCATTATTCACAACAGCCAAGACATGGAATTAACCAAAGTGTCCATTAATGTATGAATGGATAAAGAAAATTTGGTTCTATACAGAGTCAAATCCTATTCAGCCTTAAAAAAGAAGGAAATTCTATCATCTGGAACAACATGGATGAACCTGGAGGATATCATGTTAAGTGAAATAAGCCAGGCACAGAAAGACAAATAACCACATGATCTCACTTACACGTGGAATCTAAAATAATTGAACTCAATAGAAGCAGAGAATAGAATGGTGGTTACCAGGAGCTAGGGAGCTGGGGTGGTTTGGGAGACATTGGTCAAAGGATAAAAAATTTCATTTGACAATAGGAATAAGTTCAAGAGATCTATTGTACAATGTATTATATTCTTGAAGATCACTAAGAGAGTGAAATTTGAGCATTCTCACCACAAAAAAATAAGTATGTGGGGTGATGCCTATGTTAATTAGCCGGATTAAACCATTCCATAGTGTGTACATATTTCAAAACATCATGTTGTACACGATAAATACATACATTTTTAATTTATTAAAAAATAAATAAAACAAAGTATTCCATGCTGTGTTGAGTGTTACAGTAGAGAGAAAAAAATAGTTTTTTTCCTTTACAAGTGTTTATGTGGTTATATCCTTGCTTTAGGAGATACACACTGAAGAATTTAGAAGTGAAGTGTGATAATGTCTACAACTTACTTTTAACTGATTCAGATAAAATGAACATGTGTATATAGATAGAAAGAAAGAAAGAAAGCAAGCAAATGTGGCATAATTTTAGTAACTGGTGAATATAGAGTATATGCATGTTCATTGTATTAATAATCTTTCAACATTTCTATAGGTTGTAGTAGAGAATAAGGATCCATTAACATTGAATTCAGATTTTATTTTATTTTTAAAACTTTTTATTAAAGTTTAACAACTGTAATATACGCATAACATTTATATGGAGAAGTAAACAAATTATGGGTGCACAGTTGGATGCATTTTTACAAATTGAGCACACCTGTATAATTAGCATCCAGATCAAAGAGATAGTGTCTTACTCGGACCCCAGAAGCCCACATATAAAAATGTATGTACTAGGTAGATTTGTTGCTTTGCACCAATAGACTGGGTGGGAGGAATGGTTATACACGTGAGTCAAGAAGGAGATAAGTTCAACTTTGCTTACCTGTGTACGTACTACCTGTTAGAGTGGGCCAATTGGCCAAATGTATTAACAAAGAGACACATATACTCCCACGCCCTGGGCTGTAATTTTACTCCTTTAATGATGTCCTTTGCTACGTAGTTCTCAATCTCATAGTCCAATTTATCAATATTTTTCTTTATACAGCTTTGTGTGTCTTAAGAAATTTTTTTCATGCCACAAAAATTTTCTATGTTTTCTTCTAGAAACTTTATTGTTTTACTTTTTATATTTGAATATACGATCTATTTAGAATTTATTTTTGCATATGGTGAGAGGTGGGGTACAGATTCGCTTTTTTCCCTCCATGAATATCTAATTGACCCAGCACCAATTATTTAAAAAATCATTTTTCTCCTTCTGCACTGCGGTATCACCTTTGTCATAATCAGGTGACCATGCACGTTTAGGCATAATTCTGTGCTCTCTTTTCTGTTCTATGGGTCTATTTGTTAATCCTTGTGCCACTACCATACTGTCTTATAGCTTTACAGTAGCTCTTGGCATTTGATCATACAAGTTCACCAGCTTTGTTTTTCTTCATGATTGCCTTAGCTACGTGAGATTCTTCACATTTCCATATAAGGTTTAGAATTTGATTGCCAATTTCCAAAACAAAAACGTTGCTTGAGTTGTGATTTAAATTTGATTTGATTCTTAAAGATAGTATTCTCTTTCTTTTACCTATTCTTTTAGGAGAAGTAACTGTTGAAACTTTACATTTACTTTTTCCTAAGGTGGACACTGGAGAAAGTTCACCTGGTTTTCAAATATTTTGTTTTCAACCATGTTCAGTTACAATATAATTATCCTAGAAAAGAGACGGTATTCAGGTAAAACCTACTGATTCATATTAATCCTGACCTTAACTTTCCACTCCGAGTCTCGATATTTCATATATACGGAATAGTCAAGGCAAATAATGGTGAGAAAATAGAAAGAAATCAGGGTTCTCACGAAACTTGTTAAAATCAGCCATCTTTGCAATTCCAGTCAATACATTTCACTTCCTTTCCCTTTGCACCTTTACACTTGTGTTGAAAGGTAACAAAAGTAGAGCCACCTCTGTGTTATCACTTGTTATGGAGGTCACAGCTGGTGACGACTTCTCTGCGGAGCAGCCCCTCATTCGCCACTGTTGTTCTGTATTATTACGGCCTGCATATCTTCACTCTGTCTTTCCTCTTTATCTTCACATTTCACTTGCTGCTCCTGGGTTTGCTCTCTGTCATTTTGGTGTTGTCTCTGAGTGACAAATGAGTGTTCAACCTTCTTTCTTTTCACGAGATTGTTACAGTCTCTAAAAATCAAGAAGTGCCACAGTATCCTTGTGAAACTGACAATAATACTGTCAAACCTGTGAAAATTTCTTTAGACAAGGGAATAAAGAGAATAAATCTTTGTCAACAGGCTTCTCTGTCCATTAGATTGAGAATTTCATGCCATCTACATTTAAAATCTTGTATGATATTAATACTAATCAGTGTTTATTAACATTCAGACATGTTCACAACTGTTGTAGCAGCTGAGTGCCTGTAAGTTAAATTGATTTTAGTCCTTAGATACCCATTAACAAGACTGCTTCCCATTTTCGTAATGAAATACAGTTGTTTGGGGGTGTTTATGATATGACATCTATTTGATTTATAAGTAACCTTGACTAGGAATTCTCTGTGTGTTAGAATGTAAATGATCACCTCCCCCACTTTGATGGCCACATTGCAGCTGTGTATTCCCATTTCTAAACCATAAGAGGCAAAGATCTGGAAACACAACAAATACTCGGAGTCTCTCAGCCTACAGCAGATACATTAGGGGAGACAGTGTTCAGACTTGCTTTTAACCAGACCAATCATGAGCCCCATAACAAGAATTGTGTGCAGATGCAGTGAAGAAACCTCAGGTGTTCTGAATTTAAAAGAAGAAAAAGGTACAATATGCTGAGAACCTGTTCTCAGGCACATTTTAACCCTAAAGAAACTTAGAATCTGACCTGCCTTGTAATGATTTGAGATAGTCAAGCTCCAGAGCTGTAAAGGGAAGAAAATCACACCCCCTGTCCAAAAAGGGATTTAGAGTTGATTCAGAGATTTTCTGAAACCAACCCCGTTGCAAACCCCAGGGTTTCCCCATTTCTCTGGTTCTCTGAAGGAGTGTGCACAGAGAGAATAGAGAGATTGATAGACTGTCCCTCTGCCTCCATGATATTCCCTTTAGGGCCCATTTATTTAAAGAGATTTTTCTTTTTTTTACTCCTGGCAGAGTTTGAGTACATTGGCCAAGAACACATAGCCCCAAGTGAGGCTCTTCTCTAGCAGTGGTGAAGAGTCAAGAGAAATATCCTAAGAAGGTTCCCATCCCAACCCAAGCCTACTTTTGGCTTATAACAACTGCTTTCTGATTTTTGGCTTGACAATTGCATTAATTTTAAGCACAATAGCAGGCCCAACAATGTTTTGTGCTTCAATGTTTTATAATTGGAGATTGAATGACAATGCCCCTTACTTAGGTATTGCAAACCAAGTTTATAGTTGTGCTTATTTTGTTTTCTGGGGGGACTATTTATACACCAGATTCTTTGTGTAATTCTAAAGGGGAATGTTTTATAAGGGCACAGGTTCCCATTGAGCTCCACAGCCACAGGGTCATCTGGATGCTGGTGTTCTGAGTTTTTCCATCTTTATATTATAGGCAGTGATGCTTTATTTCACAAATTTTTAATTTTTTTCAGGGAATTTTATGAAAAGGAGGCAGATGAATGACTATTGAATTAAATAAGAAATGTAAGTCACATTTAGAGTAATAGAGATAATAGAAAACATGACAGGAAATACAAGGTAAGAAAATATGTAAGATAGAAGTGCAACAGCTTGTGTGCATCAGTGAGAGGTCCAATAGTATTATCTCCATGGAAAGAAAAGGATAGAATGCTTTCTCAGGGGGGAAGAATGGAATTGCTGGTTGTTGGGATTGAAGAAAGCTGACCTGAAATAATATAACAACAGCAACAGAAAGAAATCCATATAGATTTCATGGAAAATTTTTGTGAATTTCCATCTAGGTACTTGTCCACTCTACCACATATCACCCGCCTTCCATATACTACACTTTAAGAATTGAGCAGTCCCTAAGTAGGAAAGGTTTACACATGCTTCAAGGCTGTTCACAGTAATTATCTTCATTCTTGTTCCTGCCCTGCTCTTGCCTAGACCTCTGCTGTTGCCAGACTCTCACCTCTCCTTGGCTGTGTACCTTTAACTTCAGTCCTACCTCTGACCCTTTGGCCTTGGTTTTTCCCACATTTTGTCTGCACAGCATATGCTGGCTTGGTTTGTCCTTTGACTGTGTAAACCTTGAGCTCCCTCAGTCAAACCCTAAGACCCACACCAGCAATTTGAGCAGTGGCCAAATCACCATTCACTTCCCGTATGAGATCCTCAGTTCACGGTGAGGTGAGGTCTAATACCAAGGATTTCTTTCTGTACGGTGCTCACAAGCTAGACTAAGAGACACAAGCAGAGTTTTTCCTAAGGTGTATGTGTGTATGACTATTGTTTTTTGCATATTTGTTTTCATGACTCATGGTATTTTCATGACTTTCAATGAATGAGTTCCCCTGGACTAGTGCTTCAGCATTTTTTAAAGGGATATGAGCATGTATTTTCTAGGATTACTCCTTTACTCTATTACAAAGGCCCTTGCTCATACAAATAGGAAAAGGGAAGAGAGGATTGTGAAAGTGGAAATACTGAAGAGAAACTTACTACTTGAGTTATGAGTAATTTGCTCCCAAAGGCATAATATTTCTATATAGTACATACTCTAAAAATCAAGCAGACCCAAGGTGGGGAAGATTTACTGAAATCTACTCTCTTAAAGTCATATACCCCAAATTGAAATATGTAATGAAAAGAGCATAGAGTCAGGCCAAATTCTAGTTCAGTCACTTTCTGTGTAGAAACTTAGGCAATTTAAATATTGTCAGCCTCAATATTCTTACCTGTAAAAATGGAAATAATAATTCCTAACAGGGTTCTCTAGGAATATATGAGATAATGTATATGAAAATCCCTTATGCTGAGGTCTGGCTCCCAATAGACATTCAGCAAATATTTATTTCCTTCCTTTTACCATCTGTGAATGCCAAAGGAGGAAGCTAATGCACTTTTATGCACTTTTATTGCTCCCCTTCTTGTTGAGATAACAGTTATCTGAACACATTAAAATGACTTTGTTGTATATTCCCACTGAATTATTCTCTGCCAGGTGTCTTAAATAATTAGTTATTTATTCTGCTTCAGTAGGAGCTGAAAAATAATAATAGTTATTTTTCCTTCAATCATGAGGCTATATAACATAGGTATCTCATACATTAAATTTGCCCTAAAACTGCATTTACTAAAATGGGTAGATCTTAAAAACATGTTCTGAATTTACCTAAAAAACCATATCAAACCCAGAAGGGCAGTAATCCCAGGGAAATATTCTGTTGGAATGAGGGGGCAGAAGTTGAGGCCAGCTGCCATGCCACCAAGCTTTGTGGCTCTTTCCCCTCTCATGGCTTTCAGATCCTTAACCTCAGGGAGGCATTTACAGTTGGGAGAGGTACTCATCTGTCCCCTGACCACACTGCTCCCATTTTCTGTCTCTGGATTGTACCCCAAGTTGGGTACATTGGATTTCAGTCTGCTTTCTTGGTTGCTGTTGACAATTAAGGTTTTACAGCCTGAAGTAATTTGAGGGAAGGAGTCGCAGCTTTGGTTGTCCTCTGCTGTGATTGGTGGGACGGGCTTTCAGCCGCTATAATAATGCACAACAGCTGCTGAAGAACATCTCGTTCTAAGTGACACCACGTAGGAAATGGAGAACCAGCCTCCACAGTCATTTGTACGGTCATTTGTATGATTGAATTTCCCATTTCAAGAGAGGCAGATGACATTTTTATCTAAAAACAATTTAGCTTTCTTTCTTTGGGGAGGAGGGGATAAACCTACCAGCAGAATACAAAACAGGTTATGGAGAGAGGGAGAAGGTCTGGGTGGAAGGAAATGAAGCAAACCAAACAAAGCAATAAAGTGAGAAATTTGTGTCCACCTATTTTTATGTACAACGATAACACAATAACTATTCCTCTCCTTGAATACTCCCTTAAGTTGGCCACAACCAGTGTTCATTATAAAGAAGGAGGGGCACAGGCAAAAGTTTCATTTGTAATTATCACATGGTCAAACTGCTGGGCATTTGAGCAGCCTGAGAAAGAGGGTAGCTGCCTGGGTGGGAAGTGAGAGCTGTTCTAAGACACCCTGGTGTCCTGCTTGCACCAGCGGCCTTGAGCAATTGCAACTGGTTGTCCACTAACGGAACTCACAGCTGCATCCAATCCAGCAGCAGCTGCTGTAGTCCTTGATCAGTTGTCAAGACTCAGGTGGTGTCAGATTGTACTCTGCTTAGTCGTGACATCTAAAACACAAAGGGCATTGTGATGGGGAAAGCCTGTGTTTAAAACATAGTTCTATGTAAGGTCCCAAAGGATGGCACTTTGGGGAGAGAATTATAAGCTTGAACCATCCAATTTAATATTGTTTGCTGTGACTTCTGGTTTATCTATGTTGTCTCTTTTCTGCTATTTTTCTCTGGGAATGTCCCAGAATTTCTTTTAGGAAGGAGGGAGAATTTTCCCTTGACTTCCGCCAGGCCTTCTTCTGTACATATCTGCACATTTTATAGACACAAAGAAGAGGGTTAAACCCTGACTTAGGAAATTTCTAGGTACCACTCTTGACTATATCTTTCTCATAATCTGTTGTATTTCCTTTCTAGTTGAACATATGGTTGGACAGTCTAAGTAAACCAAGGTTTACACACGAACTACTCCAATACTTAAATTCATTCTTAAGGAAGCGGTTTCAATTCAACTTGAAAACTATAATGTTTACCTATGCCTTAGCCGAAAAGAATGGAGTAATAAGATCTATAAGTCTATTATATGGCTATACTGCAAAGTGGTGTCCAGAGACCCTTGGCAGAGCTAATTTAGCAGTGAAGGAGCAGACATCCTCATGGCAAACAGGTCTCTAAATTCCAGGCTGTGTGTGTAAGATGGGTGGTAACATCATCCCAACAGCTGTTTCTCCTTTACGGAAGGACTTGTTCGTCTTTCTCCTGACACTTCTAAGAGCAGGAAGAGGGTCATGTGTTAGTTTGCTAAGGCTGCCATCACAAATACCACAGACTGGGTGGCTGAAACAACAGCAATTTATTTCCTGAGTTATGGAGGGTAGAAGTACGAGTTCAAGGTGGTAGGGGTTGTTTCATTCTGAGGCCTCTGTCCTCGTAGATAGCCATCTTCTCCCCGTCTATGTTGTCTATGTCCATTGTTATAAGGACACCAGTCATATTGGATTAAGGCCCAGCCTAATGAACTCATTTTAACTTAATTACCTCTTTAAAGACCCAATCTCCAAATATAGTCACATTCTGAGGTACCAGGGGTTAGGGCTTCAGCATATGAATTTGGTGAGGAGTTGGGGGGAGAGACAAAATTTTGCCTATAACAGGCCATAAAGGAAGAAGTGGCATGATGGTATGTTCTTTTCTGGCATAGCCCCTTTCCCAAGGTTTTCCCATTGTTACCACCAACAATGCATCCTCCTTACTCTCAGACATCAATCTGGGAACAAGAAAATTGTTCTATTTTAGGGCAAGAGGAAGAGAAAAATGGTTCTCAAAGTCTAGTAGGAGAAAAACCTGCTTAGTGTGAAGCACCCTAAGAAAATGCTTGTGAAAATGATAAGCAGACTAAGATTTCCTGTCTCCTTATTTTGTGAAGGGTTTACATTTTGTCAGGAGTATATGGTAGGTTAGTACATGGAGGTAGGGAACTATTTACCACAACTTAGCTGTGAACCAAAGCTCTTGTCTCTCTACTAATGTGACAGAAAAACCATAAATTTAGGAAGAAATGTATTATTTGTGAACAAGAAACATGTAGCCTTGTTAGTCATTGGCAGTCACTAACCATGAGAGAAGCCAGCCTGAAGACCAAACCAACACGGGGAAGAGGGCGTAGCCAAGCGCTCCAGAGAAATAGAGCCAGAACCCTGATCATACTGTGTTTAACGTCACATTACCACCAAACTGTTTATTACATGAGCCAATAAAGCACTTTGATGCTTAAGCTACTCTGCATGTTCTGTTACTTCCAACCAAATACATCCTAATGGACCCAGAATTTGTTCCCAGGAATAAGTTGAGAGTAATAGACTACAAAATGCAGGAGTCGCTGAGTGGAAGTTAGGTAGAAAGCAGTGAGCCTTTGTTCTAGGCTGGGAAATTGGCAGTCTTTGCATGTAATAGCAAAACAGTTGGTTAAACACATTGTGACCATGTGCCTACTGAGGCTATAGCACTAGAAAATCTGGTCAGAAAAACTCAGTAGGTTAGAATGCCTTGTGGTCTTCAGAATGCTCACAAAATAAAAAGGCAAGCTTAGGCTTAAGAGGGTTTGTACAAAACCAAAGAAGAATAAAGTATATATTTTCTAAGAGAGGCCCTCTCTGAAAGCCTAGAGACTGACGGTGTGGGAAAAGCTCAGAGAATTACAGAGAAAGGTATGTGACCCGATCAACCTCACCTGAGGGCTCCAACATAAATGATGGAAGCCATGAATTTCTCTCCCATGCTTAAACCAGTTTGAACTGGGCTTCCAGTTATTTATAGTTATTCATCTTCCACTGAATTTTTGCATACTTTTACTTTCTTTAAATCAGTATAAGAAGGCCTGTATTGTTGCTTAATATTTATTCCATTCTATTGTTCTTGCCTCTTCCAGGAGATTCAAGGTTTCAATATTTTTCTTTTGGGTCCCTAGCTTCTGCCTAATCTGAAAAGAAGATGGATGAGTTAAATGCTGACATTAGTTGAGTGGGGCAACTTCTTAAACTATGTGATCTCAGATCAGGATTCAAAAAAACCCTGAGCATTTGTGCTTTAGTAATGCATTAATACCCTAACCATGATAAGACATTCATCATCTAGGCTAGTTCTGGACAGATCTGGCAGCTGAATGGGGAGCTAGCAATCTCTTCTCAGTGTCAGGCTATCATGGCTGGCTGGTGGCTTGATCTTTGCCTTCTCTATTTTTGACTGAGGGCTTGGTGATTTTCCCTGGGGCCAAGTCTTGGGACTATAGTTCTCTATAACACTTCTGCCTCCAACTTCCCAGTATATACCTCTCTTCTCCAACCCTTCGTTTAAATCTCTTCTAGGGTTGTCATGACAACCATAGGATAGTCTCTTTCCATCTTCTTAACTAAAGAAGAAATTTAAATGAATGCTCTGGATACTCAAGATTCTCAGTTGCGAAATGCAGAGACACATTTCCAACTCTCTGAAGGAATGACTTGGCTCACATAAAGCCATGGAAAACCTGGTATCTGACCTCACAGATGATTGGATACAGGACTCAAAAGCCAACAGGTCAATCTTTCTCAGTGTCTCTCTGCAAGTTTCTTCTCTTCTTTCTGTATGTCAGCTTTGGTCTTCCAAGCCAGATGTCTTTATAGGACTCTAATCATGGCCAGAGTTAGGCTTACATTCTGGCAACTTCCTAACAAGAAATGAAAGAGGGATCTTCCCTGCCGACTCCAGTTAGAAAAATCCTGAGAAAGGACTCTTGTTGGCTTGAGCTGGATCGTATACCCTAGTGCAATTACTATGGCGAGGGGGAGGAGTACAAGGTTTGGCCCACCTGGGCTAAGTGCTCACTTCTGATAGGGGAGGATCACTGGCCTTCCTTAACAAAGTGGCGTGGTTGGAACCAGTGGAGGACAATTCCCTAAAGAAGAAAGGGTACTCTTCTAGACAGACACAGCAGTGCCTGTCCACTCAAGGCAACAACACCAGCAACAGGACAACCTATTTAGTAGTGAGGTGGACGTGCATAGTAATATAATCAGTGACTCACATGCAGTAGATACTCAATAAATGCTACCGAATGGATAATTTAGTCCCGAGCTCTCCAGCTTCAGAAATGGTTTTTACTCATAATCTCTCAATCTAGAGATGTCTGTTTAACCTCTGTCTCACTCCTATTCTCAATCCTTCTGACTAACTTCCCAAGAAATCTATTTATGGCTCTTTCAATAGTAAAGCTACCAGTAAGTCAGGCCATTTATTTGTCTCATTCCTTTTGCAAATTGAAATGTTTTTCTCCTTTAATCTTTGCTATCCCTCAGTCTCATCTCTTGGCTCTGTTTTGAAGTTAGTGGTTTCCAAAGTCACAGTCATGGAGGGCTTTCCTAGAAGTAACCCACTGGCCAAATGCAAGATTTACTTAAGGTATGTAAACACCAATGGAAAAAGTGCAGTTACACACGTGGTCTGCATTTAGGAACCTCAACTACCATTCACAAGGCGATGCCTCCATTTATTGTAGGTCCCTGATTTGTTGTTGGTGACAAGTGCAGAATGAATGCTTCCCAAGTCCTGTTTATAACCAGCAATAAGTGTGGAAAATTGTAAAGCCAGATTTTGAGTGTTCTCCTCATTGAACATTCTTGCCACTTAACTGCCTTGTTACAATCAAACACGTGGAACACATGCAAGAGTTCCTGAGGAGTTATCATTAGTTGACTATAAACAAAAGGGAGACGAATGTCTACTGGAAACCCAAGGAGGATTAGCTCATCAGCTAATGTGACAGAGAAGAAATAGAAATGGATAATTGCTTCCTTCTTATTGGTACAAATACAGATAAATTAAATAAGTCCTCAATGTCTTAGAAATAAGAAAATGCATTCTTTTAAAAAAACAAGGCAATAAAATCATGCATTGCTTTGGGAGAAAAGTAAACTGAGAATCACACCATCTTGCAGCATGACTACAAATAAGAAACTCAGATAATTCCAAATGGAAGCACATGGTATACAGCATTACCACCGTGAATCCTGCTGTCTGAGACAGGCGCAAGAATCTAAAATATTGATTCTGGCAATACTTGTATGATTTTCCATTACAGCAAAGTCACTGAAGTGGAAACATGGATACCATTTTGCAAAAAGGATGATTTCAAAAATATGGCCATCTTGAGAATGAGGACATGCAGGCATTGGACTCTTTATTTCTTGTCTATTATTGCTAGATTTCTCAATTCACAAAAACAAAATACTTGGTTAGCATTTACTGAGATGGAAAAAATAAGAATCTCCTATCTGGTACATCAGATTAGTCATTGAGAAAAATGCAAATGAAAACAGCTTGTGGGGAAATTTTGCTGTTCTGTAAATATATATAGCAAGTTTAAAAAGGAAAGTGGTAAGGGATAAAGGAAGCTTATAATATTAAGAACAGCTGACATGACTTGTCTAAAAATATCTGTAGGGAACTTGTGTGCTGTGAGCTTCATAGCTTATCACTGAAAATGTCATAGCCCCTTATATTAATTAAATCGTGGACATTCATGATTAATTTCAAACACTAAATTTTTATTACTTATGTTTTTTAAAGTAAACTATATTTCATGGGAAAATTAAAAATCAAGATAATTTTAAAGTTCAAACCAAATTATTCATTTATGAAATTAAGAATATTCATTCCAAAGGAAGTCCCATTTTAGATGCACACATACTCTATTTTTCCTGTTGTAAGGGATAGGTGCAGTTTCCATGATTCATGCCTAGAGGATGACATAAATAAGCACTTGCCTTTCCTCAGATAATTCACAATCATACAAAAAAATTAAACATAGGGATCAAAGTAAAAAAAGAAGAAGCTAGTGACTTTGGACTGACAGTGGTCTTGGATGTATGTGACCAAAGGCACAGCATTAATAGAAAGGCGGAAGAATAAGTGGTAACATGCCCACCTCACTTTCCTGGTGTGAGGAGAGATGGTAAGTGGATTTCAGGAGTATGTGAAATCATGGAATGTTTGCCTGGAAGAGACATTTGACAAGCTCCCACCCTTCTCTTTGACAGACAGGCAGCCCAAGATGGACAGGGGGAGTAGCTCAGGGTCTCAAGCATCTTTCCTGCTTTTTCTGGCTGAAGACATCTTATTCTTGAGAACTCTTCTAATTCTTCTCGCCATCACAAACACAAGATCGTTAGGTGACTTGCCTCAGGAAAAAAAGCACAGGTTTAGTTTCATTTTTTTTTTTCATCTTCATTTTCTGTCTTTTAAAGTGCAGCTTCAAATCTGTAATATAGAAAATATATGCTTTGGGAAGCCCAAAATAACAGACTTTTTTCAAATGACTTTCATTTTGAATCAGCCCACAAACCACCTGGTGGATTTTAGAATTCCAGAATGTTTGCGTTTAAAAGGCCTTAGAGAGCATTTAGAAGCATATCCCTGCTTAGAAAAAAATGGAAAAAGCTTTATTATAAGCTGTCTCCCATGCCAGAGTCTCACAGGAAGTGAGACTGAGTGACTACAGAACAGGGTTTGGGTCAGCTCTCCTGATCACCACTCTAATGCTACTTTTATTGCTCCCTGCTTCCTCTCTTACTCTTGATTTCTTCCTTAGCAAGAGGAGAGAAAGAGGGAGAGAGAGAGAGAAAGAGAGAGGAATCTGAAGTTTCCATGTTGACTTATAGAAGCATTTGATTTTGCTAATGTATAAAGCCTTTTATTGTCTGGCACTTTTGTTATCTGTACTGTCTATTTTGGGAAGTCATTCATGCAGATAAATCACTAGTCCTGCCCTCTCATTTATAAATGGTCATTATGCATGAACTGTTTTGGTACTGCGTTTTTAAGACCCACCTATGCAAAGTGATTCATTCATGCTTGCATTCATTTAGTGAATATGTATTGAGAACATACTCTTTGAAAGAAATTGCTAGGTATGGAAAGAAAAAAGATGAAAAATAATCCCTTTCCCTGAAGGTCTTGTAGTCTAGTGGGAAAGAAAGAAAGACATACATCAAAACATAAGTACACTCACATGTTATGGGTGCTATGCTACAACAACATACAGCAACACGGCAAGGTGGTTATGTTTGTGGATGCTTGACTCACCCTGGGGTGGGGAATCTCACTTATGGGACTTGCAAAAATTACTCAATATCTCTGAGCTTCAATTCCCTTATTTTTAAGCTGAAGACAAATAATAGTTCCTATGGCATGGTATGTAACGAGGGTTAAGTGAGGTGTAACATGTAACATTACTGGCGTGTAGCAAGTGCTCAGTCAATGTTAGCCATTATTATTATTCATATTGTTTCTGTTTTATTTGACTTGTAAGAGTCTAAAGATGCTTCATGGAAAGTCTCTACTCCAGCTGAGTCTTAAGGATGAACTAAATTGCTGCCAGGTAACTATGGGGAGAAATAGATTCTCGGCAAGAGGAGCTGCACAAGCAGGGTGCTAGAAACAGGACACAGCCTGACACTTTGAAGACTCCTCCAGCTGTGTGGAGTGGCCAGTGCTCAGGATGCAGGCCTGGTAGCCCTGTGCACCAAACCCAGGCAGAGACTGGGACCAGAATGCTACATGGTTCTGTTCTACTCCCTGTGCCCTAGGACAGCCACTTCTAAGCCTTGGCCTTGGATTTCTTATTTGGGAATGAAAGAGGCAAAACTAGATGACCTCTATTGTCACTTTCAGCTCCAAAATTCTATGGTTTTAAGGGAGGTTCTAATTAGGTCAAGCCAGAAGCTTTAGCTGGCATTCTGGGCAAAACCGGTGAGTGCTACCAGTTGAGTATGGAATCAGCCTCCCATTGAATAAATTTCAGTGACCCCTATATAATCCTCTCCCTTAAGTAACTACTTGGTCAAGTAGTTTTGAGTTGTTTCCCAGAAATGGTGGATTTTCTATAAGACAAAGGAGCTGAGATTCCGAAGGCCCCTGGGCAGACTTCCTGAGCCAAGATTCACCATCCCCCGCAACCCGCTCCCAGTGCCACAGCCCCTCTCGGTGGTTACACCATGACCTGCCCCAAGGCATGTACTGTCTATTTTAAGTTATTTTATCATGAGCCTCCTTTAAGAGCTCATGATCTCTGTTAGACAGAGAGATGGATTTGAGACAGCCTCTCTAGTTCTCCCAACAAGAAAGGACAACTGTCGTATTAAAAATCCCTTTCTGAAAAACTAAAAATATAATAAAATAAAAATTTCTTTTTTCCTTGGAAATCCTCGTTGTATCAGTAATTGAATCTTGGTGTGATGAGCAGCTATACCCAGACTGAAACTCTCTTGTGGTTTCAACAACAAGCAGCTGCTGAAGAAAGATGTCAGTGCTTCGTTGAAGTCCGTGTGAGGAGGTGGGGGAATGTGGGGAAAGGGTGGGTGCAAACTCCAGAGCAGACACTGAGTTAAAGGATTAGCTCATTCATATGCACACTAAGTGCTGCCTGAAAAGTGAAGGGTTAATGCAACTCATTTGTATTGTACTTCTGTTTCTCAAACTTGTGGACCTGTTCAGTTGCTACTGGGATGTGTTCAAAGCTTCTGCTTTAGTCATTGTATAATTTTTCAATCAATGGAGACTACTCAAGCGGGACATATTTTTATAATAACTTGTTAGAAGAGTTTTAAGTATGAAATACTGAGAATCACTAAACTAGACACTGCATAATTGCTATTAATTCACCATTTTATGTCAGGGCTAAAAATTAACCCGTGTAATCTGAAATATTTTAAGACATTTTTAAAGAAAAAAAAATGAATCCAAGGTGGATAAAAATGATGCTAAGGGAAAGTGAAATATGAACAAAATGGAGAAAGAATGGAACCTTTGAATCTTTTCTGTATCAGAAGTCTTTTATTAAAGATGCTGATAACATGGGGAGGACTGTGGGCTCTTTGCACTCTGCTATGAGTCTGAAGATATTTGCAGCTCTCTCTCTAAGTCTATTTACTAAAAGAAGTTTGCATGACAGAAACTACTGCCAGATCCTGATTATACCTCATTAGCCCTGACTCAGTGTGATTGTGAGAGCCATTTATATTTTTAAAAGGCTAGGCATGCTCCATGTTTGAAGACAGGATTTTTTCATCATGGAATCTGCTCCAAGAAGAGTGCTGGACATGGGTCAGAATCTCAAAGACAGTCCTCTACCCTAATCCACGAGCATTAGGCCTCTCTCCCCCAGTAGATACATCCCAAAATATTCACATAGGTGATATTTTGGAATGTTCAGTTTCCAACATAAGAAATGCAGAGTGTCCCTTCTGGGATGAATTTTAGGAAGAAAAAGGAAGGAAGGAAGAGAGGAAGGGAGGAAGGAAGGAAGGAAAAAGAAAAAGAATGAAAAGAAAAAAAGAAATGCAGAGAGGTGGTGGGGAATTGGGGACTGGAAGGGAAAAATATGTGAAACTCACTTGTCAACAGCTATAACTGGGACTGAAATCACATATATCATTCAGTCTGTCCCTTGGGCTCAAACCATGACTTGAGAGATGCTCAGTGTTAACAGAGGGCATTGTCCACTGCCACTCACCAATACTCTCCTCACAAGAAGCAAGAGCCCTTCTCTCTGCTGGACCACAGTGCTGGTGACCTCCCCACAGCAACCGGATCCTTGTCATCCCTTGCCTCCCCAAGCCCTCGCTCTCTACCAGGAAGAGTTGAGTTGTGTTATGGGCAATGCCTGCCTACCAGAAGGAATTAGCCTGGTTCTGTGTGGCTTCAGAGGATGCGATTTATAGCCACTCAAGCAGAAATACAATCAGCATGGGCTGCCTACTTGGATAGTCACTTCTAGATCTCTAGAGAGTCGAATGGAAGACCTGGATGACCATTGGTTGTGAACATTGCTCGGAAGTGGGCCTCTGGCTTTTTTAAGCTTCCTTCCAATTCTAGCCTATGACTTAGTCATGCCTTTTGTTCATTTAAATCAGATGAAGACTTGACAGAATTTAATAATGGAATAGGAATAAGTTAAAAAGGTAATTATTGAGAAGTTCACATTAAATTTGTTCCCTACATGTATGCATAGAGACGTGGAGAAGTGTAGATGACTCAGAAATAAAAGAGATTCCTAAACCACTGCAGTGAGAAGAAATCTGAGGATTTGGGTAAGTTACCAGCATCTCTCTGCCGGAAACACAAAAGATTAACATTGCTTTGCAAATGTTCCCCAGCATTGTCTAAAAATAAAAACAAAACAAAAAATCTTTGGACCACCCTAGTGATACATTTGTGAATATGCCATTCTTCTGGCATATTCTTTTGGTGTACTGGAGCTGATTGCTTTACCTAAATTACATGAAGTTTTCATTACTACAATTTCCTTCTCTCCTGTGTAGGTTCCTCGTTGCAATCTCCATTACTGAAAAGAGCACACAAATCGACAACTAAGTTCTTTTCTCTTCAGCAATCTCAATGTTAGGTCAGAAGCAATTTCAATTTTTTAGAATTGAAAATATTCTTTCTCACTTCTACTTGTATAAATAATCTAAGAGTTATTATTGGTTAGGGGTTTTTGTTGCTGTTGTTCTTGTTGTTTTTCTTCCTTACTTAGAGAAAACTTCTATTTGTGGTTGGAAGATTAGGGAAGAGTAACTATTTATGGTCCTGGCTATATCTAAACCCTGAACCAAAAATTCAGTGGCATTCTCCCTTTGAAGTTGTCACAGCTTACATATTTAGTTGTCCACAATATCTCATACACTAAAATTCAGAAACCACGGAAATAAATCTTACTTTGTTTTTAACATTATTGAGATGTTTCGGGGTAACAGGCAGCCAATGTTGGCAAAGTTCATTGCATTCTGGGTCTGAATGTGTACTAGATGAGGTAAGAAGACACCAAAGGTGAGCGGAGGACAAAACCAGAGCCTCCCGCAAAGACCAGCACTGCCTTATATAATGTTTCAGCACAGAGTCATTGCAGGGCTAGTCAGTCAGAAAGTTCTAAAGTGAAGGTACCAGAAAGAAGGGAGCAGGTGGGGCCCATTCAGGACACACAATTTGCATGTATTATTTCATTTGGTCTTCGCACTAACCTTGACTGGCTTATAAATGGGGACTCTTACATGTCAAGAGGTTAAGTAACTTGCCCAAGTCCAAAGAGCTGAGAAGTGACAGCAACAAGATTAAAATCTTGCTATAATTTCAGGGTCAGGAGAAAGGTCTTATTTTGATTAAAAGTTTATTGCCCTACTGATGGATTGATGCATAAAATTGTGTTGAAATTAATTTTGTGTAGTGGTTTTCCAAATATATTTTTTTAAAAACTACTGTTTTAAAGTTTTAGTGATTCTTTGATGGTTATAGAATCTTTTATTTGAATTTATACAATGGAGTTCCAATTTGAATGAAATGCATGTATTATATACTAACACCTGGAACACCATGATATTCATTTAAATTCTTACTGGTTTATTTCATAAATAAATGTTATAAATTGGGACCTACCAAAAGAAAAAAAGTATACTTTTAAGAGAAAAACACTTTTCTGTTGTTCTATAATACATTTGGAATTCTGTTACTGTTCTATTCAGCAATATTTATCGAGGGAAGCCATATCCTTTGATTACAGTTCCTATACCCCTTTACTTTCTTCAGCCATTTTCAATGAGGGTTTTAATCCCATCTATTCTAACAAAGCTGCTATAGTCTCTGTCACAATAGTCTTGGCCAAATCCAGCCAGGCCAGCCAAATTCTGGAGTCATTTTTTTTACTCTCCTCTTACTGGCCCCTCAGAAACATTCAACACAGATAACAGTTTTGTTCTTAAAACATTTTCCCATCTTTCAGGGCGCTACCCTCGCCTGGTCTCTTGCTTTCTAACCTCTCTTGCCCAGCCCCCATTGCAGGCTCTTCCTCCTCAATTTGGCTGCTAACTGACCCTACTTTTAGTTTCAGGCTCATATTTTCAGCCGTTCACATGACATCTCCACTGAGAAGTCTAACAGATCTCATATTTAATGTGCCTCAAACAATATTCTTGGACTTACACTTCTCAACCTATTCCTCGCCTTTTGTGCTCATCTTGGTAAATGAAGTCACTGTCTACCCAGTTGCTCAAACTAAAAATCCTTCACTCCTTCTACTTTACTTTGCACAGCCAACTCACCATCAGATCCTATCAGCATTATCTCCACAATGTATCCTGAACCACTCGACCTCTCTCCAGCCCTGCTACGGCCATTCTAGTCCAAATAACCACCATTTCTCCTGAGTTTCTGCCCCAGCCTCCCGCCACTTCCACTCTTTCTCCTTCCCCAGTAATCCATTCTGCCTATAGCTCAGGGTTGCTCAACCACAGACAGCACTGTTGACATCTTAGGCTGCCTGTTTCTTTGTTGTAGGGGCTTGTCCAGGCTTGGTAGGATGTTCAGCAGCATCCCTGGCCTTTTCCCACTAGATGGCAGTATCACTCTCAGTGTGACGACCAAAGATGTCTCCAGACGTGGACAAATGTCCTCTGGGAGGCAAAATCTCCCCCGTAGAGCATCACTGCCACAGCCAGAGCAATTTTTACTTTAAAAAAAAATGAGTCATAATTAATAATAATAAATATTAAAATAATAAAACAACAAAAATAATAATGTCACTTCCCTAATTTAAACCCTCCAGTGACTCCGCAAGAATTTTATCATGGCCAGGAAGGCTCTGCATGATCTAGCCCCTGCCAACATCTGTGACTTAAAGCCCCCAATGGCTTTATTTCTATTCCTCATATAAATGAAACTCAGTCTCATCTCAAGGCAGTCGCACTTGCTATTCTTTCTATCTAGGGCATCTTTCCCTTAACTTCTGCGTGGCCACTTTCTTTACATATATTGGAGCCAGCACCTCAGCAAGTCCTTTTCTCACCACCTTCCCTCTGTGATCCTGCTTTATATTAGCATGTCTGTTTTCTTCCTAGCATCTGTAGTTACCCGAAATTGCTTCATGTATATGCGTGCATGTCTGTCTCCAAGCACCTGGTCTTTTGTGTACCCCAGTACCCAATACATCTCCAATGCCCTTAACAGTGCCAGGCACATAGTGGGTGCCCAAGAAATAGTCACTGAGTTTTAGAATTCTTCATGTCTTGGATTAACATTCTAATGTGGTTATACGTGAAACAACTCCGTCTAAATGTTTGCAGATGTCTCTAATACAGCAGGATACTGGTCACACACACAGTTCAAATCAATTCTCACATCCATATTACATGTTTGATGGGACAAATGTGCAGAATGCTCCTTTTGTAAGGAAAAGCTGTTACCCTGATTGCATTATGATTAGCATTTATAATGCTAATAAACAAAGTTTGGCAAAGTTAAGACGATGAAACTCATCTTTGTAAGTGACCTAAGCTTGTTGAAACCCATTCCCAGAGGTGAAAACCTAATGAATCTATCTATTGTGCCATGGAGCCTTCTGTTTGATATGAACTTTGTCAGGGGAATGAGGTATTGACGTTTTAATGTCTGTGGATTATGGTAATGTGCTTAACTATATCGATCTGTTCAGTATTCTGTACTTGCTTTGGCTGCCATCCCAAAAACTCCAAGAGAAGGAGATGTCCAGATGGTCATAACACAGGCTATGAAAAGGGATCAAAGAAGTAGCACATCAATGTAATTCACAAAATATTAGATATCAAATTTTGACACTTCAGTTAAGCCACAAACCTAATGGGAAAGTACTTAATGGGCTAAAATTAATCCTACCACTGACAAAAATTGGCGTGTGTGACAAGAATGAGAATTTCCCAACTGACCTGCAGTCTGTGGGAGGGACAGAGAAATCACTTTCCATGGGTGAGACCTAGGGCTTTACCATTTAAGCAAGGACCTCAGAAGTAATGCAGCAAAGGGCTACACAGGTAGGGCTCACAGATGCTGGGGGCCCATGGGAGCCTGGGAAGCTCCAAGACAAGCATTGGTGGAAGGCAAAGCACTAGGCTCTGAAGCTGGGCAGGCCTGGCGTAGCCCCCAGTTCTGTGTGTACTAATGACGTCTTATCTGCATGCCTGCCTGCAGGCCATTTTGTTTCCCTATGCTTTCATTTTTTCACCTAGAAAAAGAGGAAAATAATATTTATCTCATAAGATGTAGACAGATAAAATGTGACAACGTATGGAAAGTCCCTGGACCGTAATGGGCGTGTGAGTGCTCTTCTTCCTTAGTCTCTATTTCATACCAGACTTTATGGCATCTGCTTTAATTAATACCATGTGCATTGCCTACCTGACCTTGAAGTCAGCGAAGACCTTCAGAAAGGGAACCCAGAGTCACTCTCCTGTTCTCAGCAGCTTTTGTCAATTGCCTCCAAGGAAAGATTAGCTTACGAGAGATGCTGACATTGAGTTACCCTCTGTTCTGTAAAGGTGATCTAAGGCTTGGCAGGAACAGTTGGGGGACAGGAGGGAGAGCTTGGGGGAATATCTGTGCCGACTACCCCAAGTTGCCAGCCTGCAGAAGAAGAGCAGGGAACAGCAGACCCCTGCCCTGCCAGGATGATCCTTGCTACAGATGCCACAGACACTTTACAGCCATTATAATAAAAGCTAAGTCTGCCAAGCCTGGCTTCATAAGAGAGGGGATAAACAATAGCTAACAGATTAAATAATGCAGGACATTTTATATTCAACTTCAAGAGTTTAGCAGAAACTGAGAGCACAATAAATAAAAAGGACCACGATAGCCTTTAATAAAGCAAACAGACCAAGCAGTCATTTATTTGCCATATGAAGGATTTGTTTTCCAAGGCAATCATGCAAAAAGGCTTAGCCTATTCTGCAGATGAAAAACTGGCCTGACCCTATCCTGCCCAGCTGAATGAACTCAGCAAACAGGATTTTCAAAGTACTCTTTTTCAATTAATGTTTTAATATTTTGAGCCTTTGCATGGAAATTATAGCTTTAGCTGCTGAAGATGACTTAAGCAAGTGCCTGATTTACAAATGCACCCAAGCAATGCCAGTGGCCTTTGCAAATTATATTTTAAAAATAATTCACATGATGGCTTTTTTATGTACTCAAGTGCTTCCCATGCACAGCCATCTAGCCTCATTCTGAAGAACAGATTTTCAGGACCTAGTGCACATTTCAACACCTAATTCATACTTTTCCCCTTTCCTTTTAGATGACTTCACTGCTGCTTTTATTTATTAGAATAATTAAAAGAGAACCATAGGTCTCAAGATGAAGAGTTGTTAATCATCAGGTCTTCCTTCATAATGGCCAAATCTCAGGTCATCACCAGATCTTCATTCCCTCCCTCTCCACCCTGCATCTGTGTTGTTGCCACGGCCTCTCCATGTGTTCCTCCACTCTACATCATGGCCAAGGTGGATTTTCTTCAAACATTGCTCTTACCACATTATGCCCTGCTCAGGAAACTAAGAGCAACATACTACCTCCAGTCTAAACTTCCAAGTCCATCCTAACTTGGTTTTTTTTTTAAAATAGACCTTATTTTTTAGGGTAGTTTTGGGATCACAGCAAAATTGAACAGAAAGTACAGAGTTCCCAGATGCCCCCTGCTCCGACAACACACAGCCTCCCTCACTATCATCATCCTGCATTAGAGTGGGGCATTTGTTATTATCAGTGAATATACATTATCACCCCAAGTCCATAGTTTACATTTGGGTTCATTCTTGGTGTCATACATTCCATGGGATTTGACAGCAGCGTAATGACTTGTATTCACAATTATCACACAGAGTAGCCTCACTAACCCCCAACTCCTCTGTGCTCTATCTGTTCATCCTATCTCCCCTGACAGCCCCTGGCAACCACTGATCTTTTTACTGTCTCCATAGTTTTGCCTTTTCCACAATAGTGTATAGTTGGAATCATATATTAATAGTATGTAGCCTTTTCAAATTGGCTTCTTTGACTTAATAATAAGCATTTTTATTCATATCTTTTCATGGTTTAATAGCTCATTTCTTTTTATCGCTGAATCACATTCCATTGTATAGACATACTACAGTTTATTCATCCATTTACCTAACAAAGGGCATCTAGTTGCCTCCAGGTTTTGGCAGCTATGAATAAAGATGCTGTAAACATCCATAAGCATGTATGGATGTATGTATGGTTTTTGTATGGACATAAGTTTTCGACTCATTTGGGCAAATCCCAAGGAGCAGGATTGCTAGATTGTGTGAAAAGAGTTTAGTTTTTGCTGAACTGTCTTCCAAAGTGGCTGTTCCATTTTGCATTCCTACCAGCAATGAATGAGATGTCCTATTACTCCACATTCTTGCCAGCACTTGGTGTGGCCAATGTTTTGATTTCTGTCATTTTATTAGGTGGGCAGCCTTACTTAAATGCATTTGCACTTTTCTCAAACAAGAGCATCCTACTGTTGTCCAGCTTGTGTGCTGAGTCCTACCAGCCCCGTTCCAGCTCTGTGCCTTTGCCCATGTTCCCCACATGAAAGTCGCCCCCTTCTTTTGTGCAAAAACATCCATGCCCTTCTTTGTGTGATCTTCTTGATGGTACCAGATGTTATTTCCCTTCCCTTGCTATGAATTTCTCTAGGGATATGGTTTTCAACCCTGGAGATCTTCAAGAGAAGCTTTGTCCTATCCCCAGAGATTCTGATGTTGTTGAGCTGGGTGCTAGGACTTTTGAAAGTCCTCAAGATGATTCTAACTGTGCTGCCAATGTTGAGTACCAAACACTAGGGCTTATAGTTCCCACCAGTAAGTATACAATGTACTTACTGCATATTATTAAAATACATTGTATACCAGGTTCTCTGGAGGTGGGACCTTGAGTTGGTATTTTTTAAAGCTCCCAAAAGTGATTCCAATATACAGTTAAGGCTGAGAACCACTGATGTTCAGCTTAAAATTTGCTTCACATGTATCTTTTCTACCCAACTAGATTGCAGGTTAATAAATGGGTCTTCTACTTTATGGTTGCCAATACCACCTCACCTCCATCCCTAACATACACTGCGACACCGAACATACACGAGAAATTCAGTAAGTAAAAATCTAAGGAGATAAGTAAGTACTTTCTGGCAGCCCGTTTGATTTCTTCCCATATAAATGGCTTAGGTACATGGATTAGAGGCAAGATCACGTATCCAAGTCTCAAATGGACCACTTATATTCACTTAGATTTAATCCATGTCTCACAGCCAAAGGCTAAATATTTACACTCTGCTGACTGCCCTGAAAACGTATGCCATCTTTTAGAGCAGGGACCAGTTGACAGAGGGTGGGTGATTTAGTACAACCTATTACACCAATGAGGAAAACAAAAATGTCAGTAAGAAATGAGAGGACGACGGTGACTCGGAGGGCTGGGAGGTGGCTGACTGGAGGTTGCTTGGTGGGTACCACGTGTGTTGCTCCAGTGATGAATGCATTGATGGCCCTGACTTCACCACAGTGCAACAGACCAGTGTAGCACAATCGCATGCATACCCCACGACTATGTACAAATAAATAAATAAGAACTTGTACAAAAAAAGAAATAAGAGGAAAAATATTCACATGTATTCATTTCTAATGTTATTATTTGCTTTTAGAATTTTGCAGCTTCTTGTTCCATAGTTGTGTTATGCCATAAATACTACTTGCTGAGTTAAAAAATAAAAAGGCAACATTAAAATAGTCAAGCAGTCAATAAATGCTACTTGCAGGCCCATCCGAGCTGAGCTTCTAGATTTTTCTTACCAATTTCAACTCATCCTGAAAAGATAATTCAGCCCTGCAGGAATCAGTCTTCATCATTTCCCCTCCCCCCCAGGCACGAAGCATATCAGAAAAAAATCCACTGATGGTCAGTCATTTAACAAAGTTTCTAGGGGATGAGTCCTAGGCCAGACAGTGAGGCTACAAATAAGCTCATTGGCCCAGTTGCCTGCTGGAAATGTTGAACTTTGCCTTTCCCAAAATTCACCTCTTCTAAAATTTTCAGCTCACTATGATGCTGCTATGATGCTAGAACAATGAGGTTTATTTTGTGAAAATATATAGCTTTCAGGGATGCAAGTGATAGTAAAGTGAACTTATGACCATCAAAATGCAGGTTCTGTTTTAGGAAATTGACAGAAAACCTGTATTTATTTCTCCTCCCCATGTCCCACAGCAATGACAGTAAAGATATCTGAAGAGGGATAAATCCATAATAATACTGAAAGCAGGAATCAGCAGCTATCAGCAGACCAGAGATTTCTGACAGAGTTTTAGAAGATGGAATTGTAGATTATAATGATGGATGAGTTAAAGCTGAAAGAACTATAGCCATCAATGTGCACAATAGAGGTATGAAGCAGAGGTAGGAGCCTGTCTTCCTGGTGTGGATGCTCCCGGCTAACAGTCAGAAGGCCTGAAGATCAGAACAAGAGCAGAAATCAGGGTAGAAGCTGAAGGAGTATTTTCAGAAAAGCTCTGCAGGTCTGCCCCTAAATTCTGCTTCCTCCTTCCACTAGAGCCATTGTTTTTGTCCCCGGGACAAATTGTGGGGCTAATCTCTTAAGAAAATATGACTCCAGAGTAAAGCCCTAAAAATATTGTCACTAAAATAGGTGTGGTTGAGGACAACCTACCTGTACCCTGTCCCTACACATGGCAGTGATGCCTGAACCACATAGAAGTCACAGTGCAGTTCTGGGGTGAGAGAAAGATCTACACAGCAGCAGAGAAACCGATACCAGCTGTCCTTATTAATCAACCTAGTCCTTAACTCACAAAACTGAATAGAAAACCAAGGTTCGTCAGTCATGTGGGAGAAGCAAATAGAATAAAAAATGACCAAAAGGAAGGAATAGCTGAGGAAATAAGCAATCCTGGGGAAAAGGAGGAGGGTGGCATGGGGTGGGTAAAGGCAGAAGGAATTTCTTAAGAATTCTAATTAGTAGGAAACCAATGAGATATTGCATCCATAAAACAGGAATAGCTGCTATAAAAAGGGATAATAAAAGAAAAAATCCAAAAAATGATTTCCAAAATAAAATACATAATAAAATAGCAAAGATAAAGTAAAGGAAATCTCTCAGAAGTAGAGCAAGGATATAAAAGGATGGAAAATATGAAGATTTTTAAAGGTTAAGTGATATGGAGAATCCAGCTAAGCACTCTAAAATCTGTCTAATAGAAATGCATAATGAGGAAAAATATGGCATGGAGGATAATATTGAGGAAATTGTTCAAGAACATTTTCCTTAACTAAAGACACAAGTCTTCTGATCAAAAGGTGTATTCACTGCCGAGCAGGATGACTACAATGAACACAAATAACTCACATTGTTGATATCATCTACTAAGCGCATTCTATGGACTGTCTCACAATAACCTATAAGATAGGTATGATTAATGAAGAAAAACTCATATTCATAATTTTTCAAAACATTAGGGTGAAGAGAATATTCTAAAAGTTTAGAGAGAAAGGATGGTCATTTAGAAAGGAATAAAAATAAGATTTCCATCAGACTTCTCAACACAATATTTGTTACTAAAAGACACTTGAAGGATGCCTTTAAAGTTCCAAAAGGAAATTATTTTTAACCAAGATTTCTTCTAGAATATTTTCTAGGAGAAAAACATATGAGCAAAATAAAAACTTTCCTAGGCTCTGGAGGATTCAGAAAATTTACTTCCATACACCTTTCCAAAACTACTTGAGGATATACTACAGAAAAAAAATATGAAAGAATTCACTTAAGGAGACAACATGGAATCCAGTAGAGTATCCTAACCCAGGAATGCGGAGAAAAGTAGTATCAGAATGATAGCTTGGCAGCAATCCTAGAAAGCCATCATATACAATTAGAACCGGATGTGAGTAGGCTCCTTTTCTAGGAGTCATAACAAGGAACTAGTAAGAATAATAACATTTATTCCAGTTAACAGAGTATGACTAAGAAGCAAGAAAGCTTAATGGTATGATGGAAAAAGTTGATAGAAGGCAACTAGAAATGCTGGGAAAAATAGAACACTACACCAGAAAATCACAGTGCAAATGTGAAGCAAACTTAAATGTAGTATGAGTGTTTTTCATTTATGTAGTGAATATTTTAAAATAATTTATTTGAGAATATAATTTATAATTGCTATAAAAATACAATATTATTAATCTACCAACATGTAACTATTCTTTCCTATTGTTAGATAATGAAAATGTTTCCCTTTTTATTTTCTATTTTTAATTATTATGCGTACATAATAGTTGTGTGTATTATAGGGTACATGTGATGGTTTGATACAGGCATACAAAACAAATTAATCAAACCAGGGTAACTGGGATATCCATTACCTCAGACATTTATCATTTCTTTGTTAGGAACATTCCAATTTCACTCTTTTAGCTATTTTATTATTTTTGTTTTTTTATTTCAGCTTATTACAGCAGTACAAATGTTTAGGTTACATATAATGTCCTTGACCCACCCAACTCAGAGCTTCAAGCATAACCATCCCCAGAAGGTGCACACCACACCCATTAGGTGTGAATATATCCATCGCCTCCTCCCCCTCACCCTCCCGACACCTGATGAATGTTACTACTACATGTGCACATAAGTGTTGATCAGTTAATACCAATTTGATGGTGAGTATATGTGGTGCTTGTTTTTCCATTCTTGTGATACTTTGCTTAGTAGAATGGGCTCCAGCTCTATCCAGGATAATACAAGAGATGCTAGATCACCATTGTTTTTTGTGGCTGAGTAGAACTCCATGATATACATATACCACATTTTTTATTAATCCATTCATGTATTTATGGGCACTTGGGTTGTTTCCACATCTTTGCAATTGTGAATTGTGCTGCTATAAACATTCTAATGCAGATGTCTTTTTTATAGAATGTCTTTTTTTCCTTTGGGTAGATACCCAGTAATGGGATTGTTGGATCAAATGGTTGTTCCACTTGTAGCTCTTTGAGGTATCTCCATATTACTTTCCACAGGGGTTGTACTAGTTTGCAGTCCCACCAGCAGTATAAGAATGTTCCAATCTCTCCACGCCAGCGTTTGTTGTTTTGGGACTTTTTGATAAGAGCCATTCTCACTGGAGTTAGGTGATATCTCATTGTAGTTTTGATTTGCATTTCCCAACGGTATCATGTCTTTGAATGCTTGGTAGAATTCAGCAGTGAAGCCACTGGGTCCTGGGCAATTATTTAATAGGAGACTTTTTATTACTATTTCTATCCATTATTTGCTATTGGTTTATTCAGGTTTTGGATTTCTTCCTGGTTTGATCTTGGTAAGTTGTATATATCTAGGAATTTATCCATTTCTGCTAGGTTTTCCAAATTATTGGCATGTAGTTGTTCATAGTAGTCTCTATTGATCCTTTGGATTTCTGCAGTGTCAGTTGTAATGTCTCATTTTTCATCTCTGATTTTATTTATTTGGGTCTTCTCTCTTTTTTTCCTAGTCTGGCTAAAGGTGTGTCAATTTTGTTTATCTTTTTCAAAAACCAACTTTTTGTTTCATTGACCTTTTGATTTTTTGTTTCAGTTTCTTTTATTTTTGCTCTAATCTTTATTATTTCTTTTCTTCTACTAATTTTGAGTTTGGTTTGCTCTTCTTTTTCCAGTTCTTTGAGAGGCATTGTTAGCTTGTTTATTTGAAGCTTTTCTACTTTTTTGATGTAGGCATTTATTGCTATAAAATTTCCTCTTATTACTGGTTTTACTGTATCCCATAGATTTTGATATGTTGTGTTTTCATTTTCATTTGTTTCAAGAAATTTTTTAACTTCCTTTGGAATCTTTTCATTGGCCCAATGGTCATTCAGGAGCATATTGTTTAATTTCCATGTGTTCGTGCATTTTCCAATGTTCCTCTTGTTATTGATTTATAGTTTTATTCCATTGTGATCAGAGAAAATAATTGGTATGATTTCAATTTTTTTGAATTTTTTAAGACTTGTTTTATGGCCCAATATATGGTCTATATGATCCATGAACTGAGGAGAAGGATGTGTATTATGCAGTTGTTGGATGAAAAGTTCTGTAAATATCTATTAGGTCCTTTTGATCTATAGTGCAGATTAAGTCCAAAGTTTCTTTATTGATTTTCTGTCTGGCATATCTTTCCAATGCTGAAAGTGGAGTGTTGAGTTCTCTAAGGATTATTGTACCGGGGTCTATCTCTCTCTTTATCTCTGATAATATTTGCTCTATATGTCTGGGTGCTCCAGTGTTGGGTGCATATACATTTAGAATTGTTATATCCTCTTGTTCAACTGACCCCTTTATCATTATTTAATGACCTTCTTTGTTTGTTTTTACAGTTTTTGTCTTGAAATCTATTTTGTCTGATAGAAGTATGCTACTCCTGCTCTTTTTCGGTTTCCATTTGCAAGGAATAGCTTTTCCGTATCTTTATTTTCAGTCTACACGTGTCTTTATAGGTGAAATGGATTTCTTACAGACAAGATATAGTTAGTTGTCTCTGGTTTTTTGAATCCATTCAGCCACTCTGACTGGACTGTTTAGTTTATTTCACATTCAATGTTATTATTGATAGATAAGGACTTACTACTGCCATATTGTTCTTATTATTATTTGATTTCTCGGTGTTTTGTGGTCCTCTCTTTTTTTACTTCCTTTCTTCTGTCTTTTTTTGTTAAAAGTAATTTTCTTTGGTAGTGTGTTTTAATTTCTTGTTTATTTTTCTGTACCTGTTATAGGTTTTTTGATTTCAGGTTACCATGAGGCTTGCAAAAACATTTTAGAACCAATTATTTTAAACATATGACAACTTTGCTATAAACAAACAAATACACAAACAAAGAGAACTCTAACAGAAATTTTACCCTTTAATTCCATCTCCCCCTCCTGCTTTTTAATATTTTGTTGTTTCTATCCATATCTTTTTATACTATATATCTCTCAAAAAGTTGTTATTTTTGATAGGTTTGTCTTTTAGTCTTCCTACTCAAAATATAAGTGGTTTTTACACTGCAATTACAGCAATAGAGTATTCTGTATTTGGGTACTTACTGTTATCAGTGAGTGGTAAATGCTCAGATGATCTCTTATTGTTTATTAATGTCCTTTTTTTTCAGATTGAAGAACTCTTTTTAGCATTTCTTATAGGACAGGTCTGATGTTGATGAGATCCTTCAGCTTTTGTTTGTCTGGGACAGTCTTTATTTCTCCTTCATGTTTGAAGAATATTTTTGCAGGATACACTGTTCTAGGGTTAAGGCTTTTTTTTCCTTCAGCACTTTGAATATGTCGTGCTACTCTTTCCTGGCCTATAAAGTGTCCACTGAGTCTGCTGTCAGAAGTATTGGAGCTCATTTATATGTTTGTTTGTTTGTTTGTTTCTTGCTTCCCTTAGGATCTCTTCTTTATCCGTGACCTTTGGGAGCTTGATTATTAAATGCCTTGAGCTAGTTTTGTTTGGGTTAAATCTGCATGGTGTTCCATGACCTTCTTGTACCTAAATATTGATATCTTTGTTTTGGCTTGGAAAGTTCCCTGTTATTATTTCTTTAAATAAACTTTCCACCCCAACCTCTTTCTTACCTCTTCTTTAAGGCCAATAACTCTTAGATTTGCCATTTTTGTGACCATTTTCTAGATCTTGTAGGCATGTTTTATTCTTATTTATTCTTTTGTCTTTTTTCTCTTCTGATTATATATTTTCAAATGTCCTTTCTTCAGTTTCACTAATTCTTTCTTCTGCTTGGTCAATTCTGCTGTTCAGAGACTGATGCATTTTTCAGTTTGTCAATTGAACTTTTAAGCTCCAGAATTTCTGCTTTTTATTATTATTATTATTTTAATCTCTGTCAAATTTCTCTGATAGGCTTCTGAATTCCTTCTCTGTGTTGTCTTGAAGGTCATTGAGCTTCTTCAGGATAGCTATTTTGAATTCTTTTTCTTTTTTTGTTGTTTGCTTTTGGTTTTTGTTTCTTTTGAGACAAAGTCTCACTCTTGCCTGGGCTAGAGTGCCATGGCCTCAGCCTAGCTCAGAGCAACTTCAAACACCTAGTCTCAAGCTGTCCTCCTGCCTCAGCCTCCTGAGTAGCTGGGACTACAGGCATGTACCACCAAGTCTGGCAATTTTTAGTAGAGAGAGGGTTTCGCTCTTGCTCAGGCTGGTCTCAAACTCCTGACTTCAAGAGACCCTTCTGCCTAGGCCTCCCAGAGTGCTAGGATTACAGGCATTAGCCCCCATGCCCAGCCAAATTCTTTTTCTGAAAAGTCACCTATCTCCATCACGCCAGGATTGGTCCTTGGTACCTTATCTTCTTTGTTTGGTGAGATCATATCTTCCTGGACATTATTTTTTGTCCTGGACAGTCTTAATGCTTGTGGATGCTTGTCAATGTCTGGGCATTGAAGAGTTGGGTATTTATTTTAATCTTCACAGTCTGGGCTTGTTTGAACCCATCCCTCTTGAGAAGGCTTTCCAGATATTCAAAGGGAATTGAGTGTTGTGATCTAAGTCCTTAGTCACTGCAGCTGTGTCGGCACTGGGGTTGCCCCAAGCCCCATAATGCTACGATTCTTGCAGACTCCTGGTGGTACTGCCTTGGTGAGCTTGGGTAAGAGAATTCCTGGATTACCAGGCAAAGCCTCTCACTCTCTGTGCTGGACAGCTGGATTTGGGAGAAGAGTGACACGGGCACTCCCTCATGGCCACCAGCACCAGGTCACACCTGAAGCAAAGCCAGTCTCACCCAAAGCCAGTGGTGACGGTTGCCTGGCTACCTCTGATGTTTATTCAAAGCCCCAGGGCTCTTTAGTGAGCAGGTGGTGAATCCTGCTAGGACGTTAAATTTTTTTAAGACTTGTTTTGACTCATAGAGTTGTCATAAAGAATACCTGAATTACAGTATGCAAAACTTTTGGAGTGCAGCCTGGTACAGAGTAAGGTAACTCAAGCTTATATAGTTGACCCTACTTCAGAGTACTCTCATGAAGATAAAGTAAGTCAAGTTATTTAACCTTCTAACTTAAATATAATATTAATAGAATTTAAGCTCCATAAGGGCAGAGATTTTTGTGGTTTTATTCATCGGTATATACCAAGACCTGGAATAAAACCTGGCACTATTCTAAGTGCTTTATATATTGTAATTCATATACATTTATCTAATAAAAAAGATGTTTGTTGAATGAATGGATTGATTAATAATATCTCAAATCTCTCCCTGGGTACACCCAACCCTCTCTCTTCTCTTACCATCTCAACCCACTTCTGTTCATCTGCAGGCTCATCCCTTTCCCCTCACATTTTTTGCTTAAGACTTTCCAAATCCAATGTGAAACTCCTTCCTTTTCCTTAAAAAACAAAACAAAACAAACAAAAAGAAAAAAACTCCTTCAAGAATTTTTTATTCATTAGTCTAAAATGAGTTGATAATGTCCCCTGATACCATAAGGATGTAGAAATCCTCCCCCTTCCTAATGATTTATATGTTCTTCTTACCTATATTGCTGAGCATATATGTTGCTGTACATGATGAACTGGCTTGTTCTGGATGAACTATGCTCTGGAATGTCTGCCATGCCTTCAGTCCTTTTCAAAACAGTTGTCTCACTCTTGCCTGTGGTCCCAAGTGAATGAATCAGGGCAGCCAATCAACAAGCCCAGGGGTTAGAGATGTTTTAGGGGAGTAACATGTGAGCTTTGCCTACACAGATCTCTCTCAAGGAGTTCTGAATTTAAGGCATTAGAATGAACCATTCGTTTTGGGAATAAAGCCAAAGACATAAGGAGAGAAGACAAGGCATTGAGGTAATGAATAATCAGGAGCAATCAAAGGTAATAAATAAAAGCCATGTGAAAGAGAGAAAGAAAGTGGAGAGAAGTTGGCTAGAACCAGCAGGAGTAGTAAAGGCAGAGATAAAAAGTAGCTGAATGAGCCAATAGAAGCTAAGTGGGGCTTTGGGGCTTCCTTTTTAAAGAAGACAGCCTTGGTGAGCCTGCTCCTTTGGCTTTTAGCCCTTCCTGAAAACAAAAGCCTTACACACTAAGAATGGCATCCCAGGAAGAGATAAGGAACCTGGTTCTTGTTTAAACCACCATAGTTGAGCTTTCCACTCCCTAAAACTGAAAAATGTTTCAGGTAATATGTTTTTTCTTTTTATTCTTTTTTTTTATTATTTTTATTATTTTTTTTTCTTTTTATTCTTCTATGTATTTTTTGTCCTTATTTTTTAGCTCTGGACTTCAGGTGCACAGAATTGGATTTATCTTAATTCTTGGTTAATGGTATGCTACCATCAGTGGTCCATTCATTGCCTTGTTTTAGTTTATTTTATTTCTTGGTAACATAACAAACACCCACAAACCACCATGCAATCCAAGAATTAGAACATTAACAATGATTTAATCCTCCCATATACTCCTCCCTATTGCATGCTATTATTGCCTTCCTGCCAGAAATGACCATTTTCCTAAATGGGGATTTATTATTCTCTTACTTTTCTTATTTATTATATGCATGTATCTTTAAACAAATTTTTGTTTAGTATTTTTTTACCATGAAGTACCAAGATAGTATTGATTTTGAACTTTATTAAAAATATATCATGTTGTGTATAGTCTTCTGAGACTTGCTTTTCTTATTCAACAGTATGTTACCAGAATTCATAATACATGTAGTTATAATTCATTCATATTCACTGTTGCTTAATATTCAATGGTTATTTTATACAGTTCAAAGTTGCTGGACATTTCTGCTGTTTCCAGCTTTTGTTGGTTGGTTAGGTGGTTGGTTTATTGCCGTTACAGAGTTGCTATAAACATTCATGTACATAACTCCTAGTACATGTTCCTTTGGACATGTTCTATGCTGTGCCATAGGGTATGTGAGGCCCAACTCTTCAAGATAATGCCAAATTGTTTTCCAGTGTGATTGAACCAATTTAAACTCTTTCTTCTAACATATGGAAGATGCTGTTGATCTACATCTTCTCTAATACTTGGAGTGCCAAATCTCTTAGTTTTGTCAATAAAGTGGCTATGAAATAATATTTTTGTGGTCTTTGTTAAATAAGTGACTATGTATTACTAATAAAATGAGCTAGAAACAGGTATTTCTCATAAAGCTAACTAATAAATCAAGTGAAAACAGAAATGTTTTAATTCAGAAACTCACATACATATACATATAAAACCAAAGCGTACAAGCTTTCCCACGCTTCAGTTCTGGTAAAAAAGAAAAAAAAAAAAAGAAAAAGAAAAAAAGAAAAGAAAAGAAGAAAGAAAGAAAGAAAATCTTCCAATGGTGTTATAAACTGAATATGGAAGAAAGCATAGGCTATCTAGAGTTCCTTTACTAAGCTACTTACCAAGACAAACATAATCTCCTAGGTTTTTTTTTTCTAACCTATAAAGTATCTCTTCAAGTATATGGAGCCTATGGCTGTGAGGGGAAAAAGGTCTGGATTTCAGTCCTAGTATTCCTTTAAATTCAATATCTGATTCCATGAGTTGTGTTTATGTAATATCAAAGTAACTATTTTAACTTAAGGAGTGAAAAGTGGGTCTTTGGCATCACATAGACAAGAGACTCAAAGTGTTTGATTAGATTTTTCATGTTTAACCATTCAGGTTGGCATTTATAAAAAGGACTCTCTTCTGCCAGACTACCATGTAGTTACTTTTCCTTTCCCTAGAGGAGCTGTAAATCACTCAGAGGATAAACTGGCAGGTATTATATAAACACTGAATACAACAGAACATTCCTTTCAAATAATGTCATATTAAAACTTCAATAAGGCTCAAAGAATTTGCAATACCCCAAAGAAGAAGGCAATAAAACAGCCCCAGAAATACTGAAATTGCTGGTAAAATAAATCTACAATGTTGACTTTGGAAAAACACAAACACCAAAACAACAGCAACAAAAACAACAACGAAGTTTATATACAAAAGGAAGCAACCAATATTAAAGTAAATAAAATGCCTTTCTGTAACCAGAAGTACTGCTATTTCCCACAGGTTCAAACAAAAGTGCTTTTATGCTGCAAAATTATAGTTTACAGTGACATGTGTGATTAAGGACGTACCAGTGAAAATGCCTACCTGTCTGCTGGAAGAAACAAAAGCTAGGTACTATATAGAAAGGATAACAAGCTATTTCCTTTTATTTTCCTCTGGACTTAAAGTCAAATCAATCCAACATGTACTAGCTTCATATTCCTTTTTCTTTTTATCCAACTCACACTAGTTTATTGAGCATCTAATATGGGCAGCTGGTGAAGGATGTTAAATATTTAACGGCAAAGAAGACTCAGAAGGGGCTGGGGGATTCAAATGAGAACAAGACTATGTGGCTAAAGGGCAGAAAAGACAACATATGAAAGGTCAACATCTGAAATAGACCTTAAAAGATTGGGCTGATAGAGATGGCTGCAGACCGTCTTCCAGATAGAAAGAACAGCACAAGCAAAAACACAGATATATAAAATCATTATGCTTTGAGATCACAGTAAATGGTTTAGAAAATGATATAGGAGTTGGAGGAAATGTTTAAAAAGACAGATGAAAGGTATATTAGTCAGGATTCCTTAGGCTGAAGGTGACTGCAACATACCTAAAAGTAGACTAAGCTCAAAAAGGCATGTGTTGGCCCACTTACTGGAAAGTCAAAGAGATGCTCTGGCATCACTTATGGCTGGATCCAGGGACTCTCACTTAGCTCTCTAAATTTCACCTCTTTTCTTTCTGTTGGCTTCATGATTATATTATACTTGGTAACTCCTGGCACCTTTTGTCTTTTATCATAGTAACTTCAAGTAGCCTCAATAGAAAATGAGGTTCTCTTTCTCAATTGTTTAGACAAAAGTCTCAGAATAGAGACTCATTGGCCTGATTCAAGTAATTTATGCCTATCCCTGAACCAATTATTATGTCTAGGAGGATGTGCCATGTGTCCTCTCCTAGAGCCAAGAAGGCCCAAGGCTATCCAGACTCTATGGATTTGGGATGGAGGAATGGGTACCCATAAGGAATCTTAAAGACCTACCACATAAAGAACTGCCTCCTTGGTAGAATAAACAGCAGGTGCCACATTTTGGGGTCTCTGAAGTCAATCTTAAGAAAATGCATTTGAGCCATTGAACATTTTCACACAAAGAAGCAACATGATTAGAGCAGTTCCAGAATTATCTGTTCCCAAGATAAGAACAAGTAAGAGTTGAGAGTGACTGAAAGTGACTGAAAGAGAAAAGATGATCCAGTTATAATGTTTGGAGAAAAAAGTGAGGGTCTGAACTAGAACTGTAGTCCTGATCTTTGAAAGGCAATGGATTAAAGAGACATTTTGGAAGCTGTATCAACTTGGTTATTATTGGCTGAATTCTGTGAAAGAGAAATGAGGCATCAATACAGTTGTTGCTTTCAAATCAGATTAACTGGAGAAAGAAAGGAGTCAGAAGAAGAATTTGTTTGGGCTTGAAGCTATTTAGCTGGGAAGTGCTGAGTTTGAGGATAAGTGGTGCTTCCAGTAGAGATTTTCATCAGTCAGTTGGGAAGTGAAGTTGGAATAAAATCAGAAGCATAGCCAGGTCCAAACAGATAACAGTGGGAAACATTAAGGTAATCTCAAGAGGCAGAAAGCTGGAGGTGGAGCAAGAGTGATTCTTGAGCAGGGAGTGACCTTTGGCTGGTTTCTATGTTCACCACCCACACAACCTGTGTGTGAGGACCCTACAGGTACTGAAGAGCAACCGAAGGCCTGAGGTTTTGCCAAGGTGGCCCCCTTGGATAGGTAACAGAGCAGAGAAAGAACACTTGTCCTCTTGTCTGTATAAGCAACTGATTCTTTTCTTGACCAAGCTCCCCTAACAATTGCAAGTTTTCATTTCTTCCTTCCATTTTCTTACTTTTCATTTTTAATGTATATTCTAATCCTCCAAGTTTGTTAACCAGTCTGCACAAGTCTTTCCATTCCCCAGTCTCTAGTTGTCACAATAGCTCTTCTGCGGATCATCAGACCTCACCATCACCACTGCAATGGTCACATCCATTCCAGCAGCTCTTGGGAAGGAAGTCATCCTACACCCAGGACTAAGATCTTTCCTCTGGGTCAGAGTCACTGTATGAGTGTGGTCAAGTTATTAGGCTTTTGAAACCTCAATTTCCTCTTCTGAAAAAGGTTTACTAACCATTTCTATTTCATAGGGTCATTGTGAAGATTAAGTAAAACACATATGGCACAGAAGCAATATTGTTGTTGCAAGTGTTTAACTTGACTGATTGTGTCTGTTTGTGAAAGATAATTTGCAAGAGGGGAGTTCAAATTTGAAAAAGGATTCAATCTTTCCATTCTCATATTTTCACTTCACTCCTCATAGGACCCTCCTCCATATCACATTCCCCAGTGTCCCAACCTTAGTTGAAATTTGTTGCTAAAGTGGAATTCTGACTTATTTGTAAATATAGTTTTGAGGTTACCTCTTTTACAAGGTATCCCAGATAAAGTGACTTTCAAAAGGAAGGAAGAAAAGAGGAGACAAAAAGGAAAAGAAAGAAAGGATGGGAAGAGAGCAGAGCCAGGGACAAACAAATTTGATCCTTGTGTTTCACCACCTTCTATCAGGAGTGGGAGAAAACATCTGGACTGAACCAGTGGTCAAGGAAGGACAGTCTCATGCTCAGGGCTGGCATTTGACTCTTTCTTGGGTTCTCGCTGGTGGTTAATCACTAATTTCTGATGCACTAACATATCTAAGTTTACCTAAAATAGTGGTTCTCAAATTGCAGTCCCAGCAAAAGAGGCACCAGCACCACCTGAAAATGTATGAGAAATGCACACCCTCGGGCTGCACTTCAGACCTACTAAATCATCACCTGCAAAGGTTGGTGCCAGCAACATTTGTTTGAACAAGCCCTCCAGGTGATTTTGATACATGCTTAAATTTGAGAACCATTTCTGACCTGAAATAAAGGCTCTCTCAGGGTTGTGAGTTTGGTTGCTTTGGACCAGAGGGAAGAAGTTCTTGCCATGCAACACTCAGATCCTACCACACAGCCAAGTAACAGACTGGTGGCCGAAGGCAGAATGCTTCATGGAAATGTGACACATGGTTGAAAAGAAGCTAGAGAAAAACCTTACTCCCCCATAAGCAGGAGAGCCATGAGACTGAGGTTCTTTCTGACCTACCTGTGGGAACCCTATGGGCTCCAACGCTCATGGTGGTAGAGAATGTTTGGCCAAATGAGGTCCTGCCTTGTGCTTTAACTTCTTACTCTGAGAAAATGTAGGCACACATAGTCTCGCCCTGTAAGAATCACATGGAAAGACCCAGTTTGAGGTTCCTGCAGACAGAATTTATTCACACAGGGCTTTGTTCCCAAGCTCAGGCGTCACAGAATCTGAACAGATGGAAGAGTGAGTTGGTCCCCTTGCACCTTCACTGAAAGCACAGGGATGCCGTTGTCATAGTGAGGACCTTTCTTGGGTTCTGGGTGTGCAGAAAGCAGAGGAGGTTGACAAGAGCTTCCAATCCCATGAGCTGCTCTCTCCTCCTCCCCACCTTCATAAATAAGGCAAAATACTATTTTGGCATGAGTTCCAACCAAGGTAGGGATATAGTGAGGTGTGGGTGAGTTGTATTGTCATTAGAGATAATGTAGGAGAGAGATTGGCACCTCATAGTGAGGAACGATGGGTGTAGGAGTTGGATCTCAGGACTGGGGGAAGTGGATTATGAGCACAGACCTGTAGGTGAGCTGAGAAAATGTGATGAGAAGGAAACAGTTCCCTCTGGCAGAGAGGCAAAAGGCAGGACAAGGTTGCCAAAGCTAAATATTACATCCTTCCCTACATGTCTGAGGCCAACCTCCAGCCTGGCTATAATTCTTATTCTTGACTATGCAGACAGCAGAAAAGAATAGAAAGGGTTCAGGAAGTCCAGGAATATCTCCTTTAGAAAAATTAGCTTTACTGGACTTTCTGCTTTGTTCGTTTGCTATAATCTAAAGAGTCTGCATCCTCCCTGTCTAATAAATGTTGTCGTATCCTGCCAAAGAGTGAAGCAGAGGGACGTGGACAGCCACCACAAGTGACCTTGGGGGGAGCAGGTCTGAGAGTGCTCGGGCAGAGACCATGCACAGCAACGCAGATTCAACATTCCCACGGTAGGACCAGGCCAAGGCCAAGTACATGCGTAGAAACAACTCTTTAATGAATCTTGCTATTTTGAAAGGGCTGTTCAGCTGTCGGACTGACCCCAAGTAAATACAACCGTCACAGTCGGAAGCCCTGAAGAAAGCCCTTCTCTTCAGCTGTCTGGTACAGCTGGAGCTGCCATTCCACAAACTGCAGTGATTTATGCAGCAGGAAGATGACTGGCTGCAGGGTAACAGGGGGATTTTCTTCTGCAAGAATTTCTGTCCTGGCCTTTCCTGACCCTTCACCCTGGTGATTGAAATTTAAAAGTAAAATGAATGCCTTTTTCATGACTTATTGAATTTCCCTACCCTATACTTAGCATAACTTGCTACTTGGGGGAAAAAAAGGATAAAGGGTTCTGTTCAGTCAAATGTCTGAATTAATGATCTCCCCAAGCATCTTTGATTTAGATGGTAGATTTGAGGATGTAGGGGATCTGGGTGTTTTCAGTGAGAGATGCAGCTTTATTGGGGCTCATGATATAAAGGGAAGCTAATCAGCAAATTGGTGATGAGACTGCAGAGAGGAAGGTTACCCCAGTTGGAGGGGGATTTTAAGCTGTTCTGGGGAACCAGACAATCTTGGTTTCCAAGCCCTCTCTGCTCATGGTGAGCTGCTTTCAGAAAATCGATGCACACAAGCACACAGCCTTGACCTTACCAAAAGGTTGGTAGGGAGAGGACAAATTGTATTTACTTTAGTTTTGCCAAAACAAATCTTGTGATTAATTGAAAAAGAATGAGTATCAGTTACATCATGGGGCAGACAAGGCCAAAAGGAACCATATGGCAGTTCTTCATTTCCCTTAAATTGTTTTAGAGAAAATATTTATATTTAAACTAGAGTTTCCAAGATCTTTTTTACAATAGTCATCTGACACTACCAGAAGGGCCACATTGGAGAATCAGAGGGAATGGATGCATATTGTACTATAATAGATCAAAAGCCTGTGCACTCTGCACCAGCCTGGGGTTGGCATTGTTTTTTCTTGCTAGTTTTCTCTAAAGCTATTAGCATCTGTGAGAAGACAACTTACAGATAGTGAGGCTCGCTATAAGATGTACACATTAAACAGCTGGGACAAGCAGAATAATTCAGAGAGAACAGCATCTAATTGGAGGTGGGAACACCTTCATCCAAGATGGCTGCTCAGACAGCCTTTGCCATGGCAGCCTCACACTGGAAGGATAAAGAGATCTGAAAGAGAGGCTTCCTAAAATGCTTTCATTCTGTAAGCATACCTACTATACATCAAGTGCCAGGGGACTATGCAAAGAAGCAAGGCATTTAGAACTCAGTGAGTGAGAAAATACACACATAAATTGCTATAATACAAAACATAATATGGTAAATATCATAAACAAGGCACACAAAGTCTCACACCTAGCTTTCTGATAAACTCCAGGACCCACTGGACTTATGAATGACTGTATGACAGATGGAGATGAGATTATGGTACCCAACACTTACTTAACGGTGCCCATTAAAAAGTAATCTCCACAGGGCAGAGGATTTTGTCTGTTTGGTACACTGCTGTATTACTGTTATAATACGAACAACAAGGACAACAATAGCAGCTACCCCTTATTGAGGGTGTATTATGCCAAACACTGTGGTATGAGATTTATATTTATTAGCTCATTTAATCTTTTCAAAAACCTTATGAAACAGATATTGTGTCCCTGTTTTACGGTTGAGGAAACCGACTTGGATTGAAAAATCAATTTGCCTAAACTCACACAGAGATGGAAAATAGAGAAGCAAAGATGAAACCTGAGCCAGCCATTGAAAAATAAGTAGGAGACAATGTGGAGGCAGTCAAGAAATAGGAAATTTGGAAGACTAATACAAGATTAGTTAGCTGTCCTATTGCAAATCATGGTTTGGCAGCTGTGTCAAGTTTGTACAAATGAATCACAGATAACAGAGAATGGTTGCACTGGATAGCATCTAGTTCAAGGCTTCTCACACTTTAATATGGAAATGAATCATATCGGTTTCATGTTAAAATCCATACTCTGATTCAGCCAGTCCAGAGTAGGACCTGAGATTCAGCATTTCTGACAACCTTCCAGGTGATGTGATGTCCCTGCTCTAAGGCTACAGTTTGGGTAGTAAGAGTCTAGCCCATTGGTCTCAATGCTTGTAAAAACCAATGCTCGACAGTGTATAAAGAAGTCCATAGCTAAATGAAAACCATAAGGACAACAGTTTGAGATTTTTTTACAGTTAACTTTATCCAGGTTTTTTGTTGTTATTTACATTGAGTTATAATTCATTCCATTTGCAACAGTATAGTGTTATATAATACAATTATAATATATTATTAAGATAGACTACAGTCCTTCCTCAGTAGGGAGATTCATTCCAAGACCTTCCCAGAACTCTCAACCCCACCATCCGTGGATACCAATATCCACAGATACTCAAGTCCCTTATATAAAATGCATAGTATCTGAATATAATCTACACATATCCTCCTTTAAATCATCCTTATATTACTTATAACACCTAATGCAATACAAATGCCATATAAATAGTTGTTATACTGAATTGTTTAAAGGATAATGGCAAGAAAAAAGTCTTTATGTGCTCAGTACAGACACACCATTCATTTTTTTCAAACATTTTCCATGCTACCATGGTTGGATCTGCAGATGCAGAACCCCAGATTCAGAGAGCCAACTGTGCATGATGTAAGTATTAATTAAATCATAGGCTAAAACTCTGGTAACCCTATGTCAGTCTCCAATTTTTTTTCAGAAAATCTAGAAACCACTGACCCAATCCAACCTCTCATTTTATAAATGGGGAAATTGAGGCCTATAGTAGAGAAGTGATTTACCAATTAATAGAAAGATGTAGGCTGAGAGTCTCCTGGGTCTAAAAGGTATTAATGGAAGTTAAGCTACAAAGGTAGGTATCTTAGAGTAAATTATAGAGAGCTTTACTTGTCACATGGAGAAATCTAGATTTTATCTTATAGGCAATAGCAAATTATTGAATATTTTGATAAGAAGAAGTGACATAATGAAAATTATGAGTTAGAGGAACTAATCTGGCAACAAAATACAAAATAAGTGCCTAGTGGCAGAGAGATCAATGTAGAATCTAATGCCTTATTAACTTGATCTATAAAATACAATCTAAGATGCCATCAGTTATAAGAAGTACTTATAAACCCCAAATAAAGAAAAATTCTTGTCAATAAAGCCATGACAAAATGATTTCTTACTACTTTGGAATTTTTATATTATGCTTTTTGAATTGCTCTTTTATACATATTTAGTCACTGCTTTTTATCATATATTACTCTTGTGCATTCACAAAAGTAAACTATGAGCAATTAGGATTAGTTAAGGCCATGGTTCCCAAATCGTGTACCATGGCTCATCAAAGAACCACAGGGAACTCACTGGGGTGCTGTGGAATAGTTTATATTTTTAAACACAATAATGCTTGGCATCTGTTAGATATACAGTAGTACGAACTTCTAGCTCAAGGTTAGTTACAATTTTAACATTATATCAATATTCCTTTTGATTTTGATGTCATATTTTGTGAAACTGGTTTAATGACAATTGCTGTGATTAAAAAGCAAGTACTACAAAAGTAATGTGGAACAGGAAATGAGTATGGTGGTGTCCAACTTGATTCTAAGGTTTGGAAAGTTGTGCAATGCCCAAGAAGCACACCCATACCATTAGTAGGTAATTCTAGTTATTTAAGAATGAAATAGATTCTGGTTATTACCCCTTTATCAGATGTATAGCATGCAAATATTTTCTCCCATTCTGTAGGTTGTTATTGATTGTTTCCTTGGCTGTGCAGAAGCTTCTTAATTTAATCAGATCCCATTTAATTATTTTTGTTGTTGCTATGATTACTTTTGGGGTCTTTTTCATAAATTTTTTGCCTAGGCTTATATCTATAAGAGGTTTTCCAATATTTTGTTCTAGAATTCTTATAGTTTCATGCCTTAGGTTTAAGTCTGTTATCCACTGTGAGGTAATTTTTGTGAGTGGGGGGAGGTGCAGATCCTGTTTCAGTTTTCTACATGTGGCTATCCAATTTTCCCAGCACCATTTATTGAATAGGGATTCTTTCCCCCAGTGTACATTTTTGTCTACTTTGTCAAAGATCAGGTGGCAATATGAGGATGGTTTTATATCTGGGTTCTCTGTTCTGATCTGTTAGTCTATGTCTCTGTTCTTGTGCCAGTTGTGTGCTGTTTTGGTTACCATAGCCTTGTAATATAGTTTGAAGTCTGGCAAAGTGATGCCTCCCAATTTGTTCTTTTTGCTTAAGGTTGCTTTGGCTATTTGAGGTCTTTTCTTGTTCAATACGAAGTATAGAATTATTTTTTCTAATTCTGCAAAAAAATGACATTGATATTTTAATGGGGATCACACTGAATCTATAAATCACTTTGGGTAGTATAGACATTTTAACAATGTTGTTTCTGCCAATCCATGAGCATAATATATTTTTCAATTTATTTACATCCTTTGTAATTTCCTTCCTCAGTATTTTGTAGTTCTCCCAGTAGAGGTCTTTCACCTCCTTGGTTAAATATATCCCTGGGTATTTTATTTTCTTTGTTGCTATTGTGAAAGGTATTGAGTCTTTGATTTGATTCTCAGCTTGACTGTTATTGGTGTAAAGTCATGCTACTAATTTGTATACATTGATTTTGTAACCTGAGACTTTGCTGAATTTATTTATCAATTCCAGTAGTCTCTTGGCAGAATCTTTGGGGGTTTTCTAGATATAACATCATATTGTCAGCAAGGAATAATAGTTTGACCTCTCCTTTTCCCATTTGGATACCCTTGATTTCTTTCTCTTGTTTGAGTCCTCTGGCTAGGACTTCCAGCACTATGTTGAATAAAAGTAGTGACAGTGGGCAACCTTGTGGGGTTCCCGTTCTAAGCAGGAATGCTTTTACCTTTTTCTCATTCAGTATAATGTTGGCTGTGGATTTGCCATATATGGCTTTTATAATTTTTAGGTATGTTCCATCTATGCCTATTTTGCTAAGAGATCTTATCATAAAAGTGTGCTGAATTTTGTCAAATGCTTTTTCTGTGTATATTGAGAGGATCATATAGTCTTTATTTTTGCTTTTATTTGTGTGGTGAATCACATTTGTAGATTTTCATATGCTGAACCATCCTTGCACCCCTGGGATGAAGACCATTTGGTCATGGTGGATTAATTTTTTGATGTACAGCTCAATTTGGTTTGCTAGAATTTTATTGAGAATTTTTGCATCTATATTCATAAGGGACATTCATCTGCAGTTTTCTTTTTTATTGTGTCCTTTCCTGGTTTGGTATTAAGGTGATATTGGCTTCATAGAATGAGTTGGAGAAGAGTCCTTCCTTTTTGATGCTATGAAATAATTTTCACATGTCGGTACCAGTTCTTCTTTGTAGGTCTGGTAAAACTTGGCTGTAAAACCATCTGGTCCAGGACTTTTTTTGTGTGTAGAGATTTTTTATTGCTGCTTTAATTTTGTTACTTGATATTGGTCTGATCAGGAATTGTATTTCTTCCTGATTGAGCCTAGGGAGGTTGTGTGTTTCCAAGAATTTGTCCATTTCCTCAACATTTTCAAGTTTATGTACTTAGAGATTTTTATAGTATTCAGAGATGTTTTGTATTTCTGTGGTATCAGTCATAATAGCTCCTTTTTCATTTCTGATTGAGCTCATTAAGATTCTTTCTTTTCTGTTTCTGGTTAATCTAGCAAGAGGCCTATCAATTTTGTTTATCTTTTCAAAGAACCAATTTTTTGTTTCATTAATCTTCTGTATAATTCTTTTGTTAACAATTTCATAAAGTTCAGTTCTAATCTTAGTTATTCCTTTTCTTCTGCTGGATTTGAGATTGGTTTGTTCTTCCTTTTCCAGTTCCTTGAGATGATTCATGAGATTGTTGATTTGTGATCCTTCTGTCATTGGGATGTAACCATTAAAGGCTATAAATTTTCCCCTGAGGAATGTTTTTGCTGTGTTCCAAAGATTTTGCATCCCCTTTGTCATTTATTTTGAAGAATCTTTGGATTTCCATCTTAATTTTCTCCTTGACTCAAAAATTGTTCAGCGTAGGTTGTTTAATTTCCAATCATTTCTGTTGGAATTGAATTCTAATTTTGTTCCACTGTTGTCTGAGAAGATACATGGTATAATTTCTATTTTTTTAAATTTGTTGAGACATGTTTTGTGGCCTAGGATGTGATCAATTCATGAGCTGATGAGAAGAGCATATATTCAGTAGTTTGGGGGTAGAATGTTCTGTAAATGTCTGTTAGACTCATTTGTTCTAGAGTCTCATTTCAGTCTATTGTTTCTTGGTTTATTTTCTGCTTGGTGGATCGGTCCCATTCTGTCATGGTTGAAATCCCTGGCTATTATGATGCTGCTGTTTGTCATTTTGTTTAGATCAAGTAGGGTTTACTTTATGAATCTAAGTGTACCTCTATTAGGTGCATAAATATTTCTTGTTGAATTGTTCCATTCACCCTTATATAATGACCATCTTTGTCTTTATTTACTTCTGTTGATTTGAAGTCTATGTTATCTAATATGAGAATGGCTATACCAGCTTTCTTTTGGTTTCCATTTGCATGGAATATTG
>VBSM01002608.1:47411323-47433474 GCA_008086735.1 Cheirogaleus medius
GCATGGATGTGGAGAGAAAGGAACACTTATACGCTATTGGTGGGACTGCAAACTAGTATAGCCTCTAAGGAAAGTAATATGAAGATACCTCAAAGAAATAAAAGTAGACCTACCATTTGATCCAGCAATCCCATTATTGGATATTTACTTGAAGGAAAAAAAGTCATTTTATCAAAAAGACATTTGCACTTGAATGTTTATTGTAGCACAATTCACAGTTGCAAAGATGTGGAATCAACCCAAGTGCTCATCGATACATGAGTGAATTAATTAAAAATGTGGTATATGTATACTATAAAATGCTACTCAGCTATAAAAAATGGTGAAGTAATACCTTTATAACAACCTGGATGGAACTGGAGACCATTCTTCTAGGTGAGGTATTACAAGAATGAAAAAGCAAACATCATGTGTACTCACTATTAAATCAGAACTAATCAATTACCACTCATGTGCATGTATGGTAGTCAAAATCATTGGAAATCAAGTAAGTGGGAGGGGAAAGGAGGGATGAGTAAGTTCATACCTAATGGGTACAATGCACAGTATCTGGGTGATGGGCATACTTATAACTTTGACTCAAACTGTACAAAAGCAATTCATGTAACCAAAACGTATGTACCCCTATAATATTCTGAAATTTTAAAAAAAGAGAAAAAAAAAGAATGAAATAAAAATATTTTTTCAAATGCATACTAAGTTATTGGACCTAACTATTTAATAAATGATACTATTACATATTTCTTGTGTCCTAAGGGTGCTGTAAAAACACGCTGAGAAACTAGAAGTGCCATGAACCAAGAAAGTTTGAGACTCTCTTGGTTAAGGTATTTTTAAAACTTCACATTCACAGCGTGATTCTTCTGGATCACTCTTTAATTGTGAGTAGTCTACATCTCCTTCATAAGGTAGTAATGAGGATTAAATGAGATAAAGTATAAATCATAGTACTTGACTTATATTTAGCATTTAAATGTCAAAAAGACAAAGATGTTCTACTTCTTTTGCCACTTCTTTGGCAGCTCTGGAATTGTTTCTCAGGAGAATTTGTTCCCATGCCTAAAATTTAATTTAGAAACATTTCATGAGCAATTCATGAACAGAAGCCATATGTGAATGATATGTAGAATCTTTCCACTGATTTCGTCTTCACTAGTATCTCTCTAGCGTATGCCACTATCATGTTTTTTTCTGACCCAGAACCATACCTTCTAACTGGAAATCTTGCTTCCACTCTTAACTCACTGGAATCTGTTCTTCAGATTTTGTAACTACTCAGATTAAAAATCCCTCCAACAGCTTCGCATTGCACTGACAATAAAATCTAAATTCATTATCCAGGCTTTCCAAATCCAATGTTCCACCTCTTCTACTCCTACAGCTACATCCATCACTTCACTCCAACCACGTTGACCTGCCTTCTGTTCCTTCAGCATGCCAAGCTCATCCTCACTGCACAGAATTTTATGTTCCCCGTGCAGAACATTTTTCACTCTCTGATATTTTTCTTGTTCATCAATTTAACAGCCATGTTTTCTCCAGCCCCAGCTCCAGCCCCAGCCCTCAGAATGTAAACTGCATGAGAGCAGACACTATCTTATTCTCTGCCTGATACCCCAGTGCCTAAAGCATTATTTGGCACATACTAGGCATCCTATAAATAATTGCTTAGCCATAAATAAATGTATGCAAATTAAACATTAGCAAAATATCATTATATAAGTACCCTTTGGGGTATACATTTCTTTATAGACAATACTCCATAAGCAATAAATAACAGCATATATTACAATTTAGATCTGGTAGTGAGGGACTGGAATAGTCTTGCCCAGGTACTGACAGACTGAATTTGCACAAAGCCAAGGAAATAATGTTTTATTGTCACCTCTCTTTATTTTAAAGGTGTTCAGTAGCCAAGAGTTCTTTGTATTTTTCCTTTTATATCCAGAAGGTGTTCTCCAAGCTTCTGAAAGATCTGCTTGTCAGTCTATTTGAGCAGACAATATATTTCAAAGATTGACATTCAGTAGCAATTCGAATCTTTTAGAGTTACTTGATTCTTCTAGCGTTTAACAAATAGGCTATTCCAAGGTACTAGTCTAGTAGTGTGCTTTGAATAGCTATCAAATGGGAGAGATATTTATCTCCCTATGTGTCTGTACACATATGGGAATCTCCCTCTGTTTTCCTCTCTCTGTCTCTTTCGCTCTCTCTATTTGTTGGTAGAGAAAACGTCAAGTTACAGTAGAGATTTATTTCTTTAAATTCTTTACTCATGAAGCTGACAAAAACTGGGAGCCAAACACATTTATTCCAGTCGGAAGAACTAGTCTCTTTCAAGCAATCAGCAGTAACAGCATATACATCTGTCGGCATAATAGTAGTTGTTCAAGGAAGATCTGTAACTTCATTACTGAGAAGGTACAGCAGAAGAAAATAGTCCTCTATAAACTATGAGTCGAAATAGAAAAGACTGTATTCAATTCATTTAAATTAAAATATTTGTTGAGCAACCACTATCACTCTCCAGCTATATGCAGGCTGGAAGGACAGCAAATCAGACAACCAAGGTGGAAGAAAGGACTTCGGGAACAGTGTGTGGAAATGGCAAGCACAAGGCCAGGCACACAGAAGGCACACAGCCAGTTTGGCTCTCCCCCTCGCTTTCTTGATTTCTCCTTTGACTCTTGGGACGTACCTGCAAAGGACTATAACTCCACTCAGATATGCACTGAAGTGGGTAAAGGGTTTGGGGGTCGCCCAGTGTGACAGCCGTCTCTGCTGAGCCTGGGCAGACACTTCACGTACATAAAACCTCATTTCCACCCTCATGGGTAGGTATTTTATTCCCATTTGCCAAAATAAGAAACAGAGGTAGCGAGAGATTAAATAAATCGCACAATAATACGTGGTGGATACAATATGCAAATTCACAGCCATATTCGTTTCGCTCAGAACACATTTGTGGATCTCCTTCAATCTCCAAAGCTGAGGATGCAAATAAATAGGACAGACTCCACATGCTCAAAAAGCTTTCGCCTAATGTGGGGTGAAACATTTTTCAGGGTGAAAATATTGTAACAGAGGTATGTTTGGTAGGCCAAAAGAGAAAACGGCCGGCTTTGCCAGGGTGCAGTGATGATGGAAGGAGAGGGAAGCCGTCACCAGGAGGTGGAAACAACTGAGTCTTGGAAAATGAGCAGGAGCCCACGGGCAATCACAGGAGGGCAGAACGAGGAGATGGGGGTGTCAGGGGTGGCGTGAGGAGGAAGACAATCCGAGTGCTGGGAACAGCAAATGCTAGGTCTCAGGGAACTTTTGGGAACAGTGACTCATGTTGTCAGTCTGGAGCAGGCATCCTCAAACTACGGCCCGCGGGCCACATATGGCCCACCGAGGACATTTATCCAGCCCGCCGGGTGTTTTTGCCCATTTTGTTTTTTCACTTCAAAATAAGATATGTGCAGTGAGCATAGGAATTTGTTCACAGTTTTTTTTTTTTAAACTATAGTCTGGCCCTCCAACGGTCTGAGGGACAGTGAACTGGCCCCCTGTTTAAAAAGTTTGAGGACCCCTGGTCTGGAGTATGGCTGTAGGGGCGGGGGGGCGGGCAGGAGATGAGCCTGGAGAAGGGAGCAGAAGCCAAGCAGGAGGGGCTTGTGTACCAGGCTGAGGGTTCAGGCTTTACCATGAAGGTAATGGGGATGCAACAAAATATTTTAAGCCAGGGGGGTGACATCCTCAGAACCGTATCTTCTAAAGGTCCCCCGGCAGGGGTATGGAAGAACAAATAGAAAGAGATCTACTCAAGGAGGCAGGGAGACCAGAGAAGAGCCTTCTGCACTAAACCAGGCAAGAGAGGCCGAGGCCCAGAACAGAGCAGAGGCTCAGAAACGCACCTGTCTGGCCCTCTCCCCTGCATGGTTCAGCTTGGTGTGCTCCTTGAAGCAGCTCTTTGCCCTCAGCAATGTGAACTGATTTAAGGGACAGGAGAGCCAAGCTCTCAGCCACAGTCCGGTGCTCACTCTCCTATTCTATCCTCAAATTGGATTTTATGTAGGTTGTTATCCCAGTGATGTTGACCTTGAAAGGGTCCTAAAATGAGCCCATTTGTCACTCCTTTGCATCGAGTCTAGGAGACTCCTATTAAAATGCAGCAGATTTCCTAGGAGGAATGCAGCATTATCCGCCACTAATGCCCTGCCCTTAATTGCTATGCCAGATTAATTAGTTGGATCCCCAGCAAGGCCCTAATCTAGGGGAGGCAGAACAAGTAACTGTCGATGAAGTGAGGGAGTGAATGAGAGTCAGAGCATTGGGCACAAGGTGGGGAGAACTGTGCTCAGCAGTCTGGGCGGAAGTGGAGCACCCGAAACACAGAGAGAGAAGAGGAGTCGGGAAAGAAGGAAGAGCAAAGAGCTTTAGAGACAAAGGAGGCTGGTGGGCTCAGCAGGCATAGAACCTACTCAAGAGACCCCTTTCACTGTCTGTGACAGGTCCACTGTCCTGAAGAGAGACCCTAACCTGGCAGGGGAATGTGAATGAATCAGCATTACTCTACTTTTCATCCAGCTTCTACAATGTTCTGAGCAGAGTCCCAGAAGCTGGTGATGCACTCTCAGCCCACACTATCATGCTGTCAGCACCGCTTACTGTTTTCAGGGTTCCCACAAGGAAAGAAACTGAGGTTCAAAGAGCTTAAGTAAATTATGCACATTCGGCTGAGTAGCAGAGTCAGGATTTATTAATAAATGTAAATGCATTCTGGCTCCAAAAGTCCTAACCACTAGGTCTTCTGCTTCACATCTCACCAAGAATCACTGCCTCAACTATTCTGACTGGTTGAAGCTGCCCAAGGCCTGCAGAAGTAGTTTGGCCTTTAGAAGTCCTTGGATGCACTTTAAAAAGCCCAAACCCCTGTCCAGCTCCCTTTTGCACCAAATCTGGGCACATTACTACACCCCTACCATAGCCTGGATCTGCAGTCCAGGGCCTACCAGAAGACTCTATGCCTGCAGTTTGAGCATTAACTGAAGGGTTTAAATCCCGAGAAAGCTACTGGATTCTTGCAGCAATCAGTGGTAGAGATGGGATTACAACCCAGGACTGCTTGACCCTCAAGGAAATGCATGTCTACTCTCTGACTCTTCCAGGAGACGATGCTTAAACTGATTCCTGAGCCATGGGTCACGGGAGCTTAAGAACAGTGACAAACTATAGTCAGAGACAACACTACAGGCAAAAGCATGTAGGCTGGATGCAGCAAAAAATTCTTGGAGTATGGTGAGCCTCAACTGCTTATGGGAGAAGGTGGGTGGCAGAGATGAGGTTGGAAAGGTGGTTTGGGATGACGTTGGGAAGGTGATGACATAGGAGACATCTAGTGAAGGTGAATGTCCTTGTCAGTGAGACGATTCAGGCATTTGAAAAATACAGGGTGAACAAAGCCTCCAGTGGGGGTGGCTAGTTATGACTACGTTGTATTGAAGCCCCATATAGAGATAATGAGAAAGTAAGAGAGGAAAGCTAAGTGTGTGCATTTAAGTGGTAGTTTACAAAGAGGCCTCTGTCTCCTGCCATGGGAGAGCAATCCCAGCTGAGGAGCAAAGTCAAGTGCTGCTAGTTGAGGTTGCCCAACTCCGGAGACATTTAAAGGCTCGACCAAAGCAGGGCTGTTCATTAAGGTAAGAGCCGAGGTTGGGAAAACCTGGACTCTGAAACATGAAATGGGGACATCTGGGAAATGCTTCTGTGAGTTTTGCCTCTGTAGAGCCCTCTGCAATCTCAGAGACTGGAGAGGAAGAGCTAGCAGCCAAAGAGGAAAGATTCCGCAGTGGTCTTTCCCCCATAAAGCAATAGATGTTCCCTCCGGAGTCAACCTGCCTGCACTCCTGGCTGTCAGGCTGCTGTCTCAAGTTAAATCCCCACATAATGCAACTGGGGGCATGCCAGGCCTGAGAAGGAAGGAAAGAGATTTCAGTCCAAAGAGTTGCAAAAATTAACCAGCCTGTATATACATGAGCTGGGGAAATACCGCCAGGATTGAATTTTGGGAGCGCTTGATTGAGGGGGTTAGAACATAAAACTGGATAAGCAAAAATTCAGTAACTTTTGACACTTTCTTGGGACGTGGAATTCATCACCCTGGCAAGGACTCAAGGGGATAGGACAAACCTCCTTAGAAGCCTGGGAAAAATGACATCCTATGCTGGGCAAAGTGGAAATGTCAGAGTTGCCCTATACTTGGTAGAGAAGGGAATGAAAAGGCTGTAGGTTGTGGGATGCTGGTGTGAATATATTATACAAAACCAGAAGACCTACCACAGGATTACACTCCATGGAGGGGACCAGAGAAGACACCATTCACCATGGCAGTCAGGAATGTACAAGTGAGAGGAGCACCAGCAACACTCAAAAGTTCAGTGGTGGCCGGGCGCGGTGGCTCACGCCTGTAATCCTAGCACTCTGGGAGGCCGAGGCGGGCGGATCGCTCAAGGTCAGGAGTTCAAAACCAGCCTGATCAAGAGTGAGACCCCATCTCTACTAAAAATAGAAATAAATTAATTGGCCAACTAAAATATATAGAAAAAAATTAGCTGGGCATGGTGGTACATGCCTGTAGTCCCAGCTACTCGGGAGGCCGAGGCAGAAGGATTGCTTGAGCTCAGGAGTTTGAGGTTGCTGTGAGCTAGGCTGATGCCATGGCACTCACTCTAGCCTGGGCAACAGAGTGAGACTCTGTCTCAAAAAAAAAGTTCAGTGGTGGCCTCCTCTGCAGGCCAGGGGTGATGTTACGAGAGGTGGTCACAGAGCTGGACTCATAATGGGGAAGTGAAATAATAGAGCCAAGAAGTGTTGCTTACCTACTAAAAGCCAGAAGGCCACAGTTATCGTAATGACCATCAAGGACAGAGAGGCAGTCAACAGTGCTTGGCTCCAGGAAGTTGTGGGGACGATTAATAGAGCATGACATCCCAAGGGGCAAAACTGTCCCATGCTTAACATCTACAGCCATAAGCAAGACCAGAGGGCACAGGTAAGCTGCATGAGCAGGTAGCCTAGACCTCCAGCACAGTTGCTCCAGAATCCCTCTCCCAAACCACATCTGTAACTGTGTGTGAGGCCCCTAATGACCAGCTGTACCTTCTACAAAACACAGAACACTAGGACATGTACTCAACTCAGCCAAGTTCCTTGCCATTTTATAATAAGGATGGCCTTTCCTCCATTGTCCAATAACATGTTCCTCATCTCCATCTGAGACCCCACCAGAATGGGCTTTATCATCCATATTTCTACCAATATTCTGTTCATGACCGCTTAGATCAATTTTCTCTAAGAAGATTGAGGCTTTCTCCACAGCCCTCCTCTTTTCTTTCTCAGCCATCACCAGAATTGCCCTCAAAGATCTCTTCAGGGCAATGTAGGCATTTTCTAGCATACACCTCAAAACTCTTCCAGGCTCTACCCAGCACCCAGTTCCAAAGCAGCTACCACATTTTTTGGTAGTTATTTACAGCAGCACCCCCACTTCTCACAACCAATTTTCTATCTTAATCCCTTCAGGCTGCTATAACAAAATACCATAGACTGGGTGGCTATCAACGGCAGAAATTTATTTCTCACAGTTCTGGAGGCTGGGAAGTCCAAGTTCAAGGTGCCAGAAGATTTGGTGTCTGGTGAGACCCACTTCCTGGTTCATAGATGGCTGTCTTCTCACTGGTCCTCACATGGCAGAAGGAGGAAGGGAGCCCTCCAGAGTCTTTTTTATAAGGGCATTATTACTCATTCATTAGGGTTTCATCATCATGGCCTAATCACCTACAAAGGTCTCACTTCCTAATACCATCACCTTGGGGGTTAGGATTTCAACATATAAATTTGGTGGGGGGACACAAATATTTAGTCTGTAGCAACAGGATTCCTCTAATGGACAAATTTTGCTCAGTGATACCCCATCGGCACACCTGAGATTTTCTTAGACTGCACTATAGCCTGTGGCTCTTCCCATCCAAGCCTTCCTTGTTTCCTTTCACAGGTGTCATACCTACAGTGTGATCTAAGGGCTCTCCATGTCCACTCCAGTTCCTTTATCCTTCACAGGCATTTTCCTCAGTAAATCTCTGACACACCTAATCCTGTCTTAGCAACTGTTTCTCAAGGGTCCTGAACTGATCCCCACTACACTTCATGTTCTATGAGGACAGGGATCATGTCTGATTTGTTCACTACTGTATCCCCCTGCCTAGCACCATTCTTAGTGATTGAATTAATCAATGCACTTATTGTTAATCATAGCAGCATCAATAGCATAGTAGGAATGGAACTCACACTGGATGGAAATGGAGATGAAACCAGGACACTTGGGAATACTGACAGTGAAAGAGGAGAAAGTTTGGAGGTTAAAGGTGGCTAAAGCAAGGCTGATAGGAGCTCTTTTGGGGTTGGAATGGTTTGCTTACATTTATAAGCTGAGGAGAAGTCAATGAAGAGAGAAAGATCAAAGACATATTAGAGATGGGATAAGCCCAAATAAATGGGGAACAGAATTAGGATGGGAGCCAGGGAGGACATGGGAGGTTGATCACCTGCCTTGGGGTCTCCATTTTTCTAGTGATACAGCAAGCAAGTTCATCTGCTGAGAGAGAGGTGGGGTGTGAGAGCTAGTAGGAACCTAGGGGGGATGAGTGAGACAGCCCCTGATGGTGTGTGGACACCAGAACACCCTGGGACATCTGTAAGGCTGAGGGGAAGGGCCCTTCCCCCTCCCAGGCTGGAACCACACGTCTGCAACTCCAGACATGGAATTTTCTATAGCATCCCTTTGGGGCTCCTATGCAGACCTGGAGAAGTTGGGCAACATTGGGATACAGGGTGAGGCAGGCTCTGAGTGGGGAGTCTGGGGTGGAACAATAGTGAGTGAGAGGAGGGTGCTGGTTATTTATTTTAAACAGTGACTTTCCAAGGTCAGGATTGCAGGAAGAGACCCACCTGTCCCAGTTGAAGAAATGATAAACTGACCCCCTTTACTCCTGCATCTTGTCTAATTCTCCCATGTGAAAGTCTTTCTTTGTCCCCTCCACAGATGAGGTCACAGAGGCTCAGAGAGGTTGAAGGAACATGCTCAAGTTCCCTTGGCTTCTTTTTTCAACTACAAAAGAAAGTTTTTAAGAAAAACGATCTTTGCATGTGAAGGAATTATTTATAATTACATATATTCAATTCCACAGATATTTGATGAAAGTTTAATATAAGGAACCACAACTAAAGAGAATAAAAAGATCTCTTTATTTTAATCGATTGTATGCTTCACTGCGTCTGATACAGATAATTATATACCTTGCTGGGATTTAGCTTTCATTGTAGCACTGGATATACTTGTGGAGAAACATGAAACATTATTGTCCTCCGCCGCCCCATACCTGCTCCCTTACTGAATTTGGTGGGATCATTTGGAGAGAGGTTTGAGAATTTGAGTCCCCTCAGCTTTTGTGTATTGAGAGACTCTTCCAAGGTTTGGAATGGGGGTAAGTGGTGCTTCAGGAATGCTTAAATCCCATCTAAGTAGTATTTTATACTTACTTTCAAGAATGTGTGCTTATTTAAGATTTTATACTTATTCTTAGGAATATGTAAGAGAGGCTATAATTTATATGGCTCTAATCCTAAGTCGTTAAGTAAATTAATAGTAACTGCATTGACTTTTTAGGAACTAATAAGGAAGTGTTTGACCTGAATTCCATTTTTTCTTCCCTTCTAATGAACTTCAGAGCTATTTTATATATAAGTAAAAAATGGTTTTTTTATCAAGCAGGTAGAGACAGCTTTGTAGATGCGCATGCCAATTTTTGCTATGTGTGAGATGAGGACATTATATTTTTATGGTCGGCAGTCTATGGATTTCAAATTCCTTAATTTGAACGTACTGAATGAATTTATGGTTTTGACTATTGTTCTCATTACATGGTAACTATAACATATCACAGATGTTAGCCAGGTCAAGGAGGTTTTTCTTAAAGGGAACAGAGAAAATTGCCCTGGCTATGTCCAAATTGGACTCTGACAAGAATTTTAAGAAGTTTTGCAAATGAAATTGCTCCTGGAAACTTGCTCACTCATTATGAGGCCCCTCATCGATTATCTGATAAAGATAATTTGAGTCAAGTAAAGGGTGAAGTTCAAAATGAAAGCAATAAAGGATTTATTTTCAAATCTGATGATGATACGTTCCCATAAGCATTCTAGTGAATTTGGATTTATGGACATGTGTGAGTCTGCAACATGTTTGAAAATTATAGCAGATTCCCTGCGGTGCCATCTTTGACAGCTGGCCCCATGCAAATGTGAGACTGGACTATTAACCATACAACATCTCAGACGAATATGAGAAGCATGTCTCAGGCTGTCATTCATTTTTATTTTTTAAGACATTAACTATAATAGAAGAAATTTGAAAAGATTCATTATATACAGAAGAAGAAACGGAATTGCTTTCCTGAAATTTTCCCATTGAGGCTGAAAGAAATAGTTCACGGATTTACACGTAATGAATAAGCACTTCTTTGAGAAGGAATCTTATTAAAATAATATTTTTTAAATCCAAAATGAATCAAATCTGCCAAAATTTTGCAAATCGTTAAAAAAAATAGTTCAATAAATGTGCCAGAAAGAATTTGTTCGGCAAGCAGATTCCGAATCACTATTAATGTGGTGAGACCTTCACTTATTATAAGTAATATCCACTTTACAGTGGGTTTATGATTCCATTTACTTGGTAAGTGGGTAGGTCAGAGCTTAGGATACATCTTGCTAAAAAAAAGAAAGAAAATACTGCCACAGAAGCGATATGGGCCAGACCCATAGCACAGCAGGAGTTTTAGACACCTAATCCTTTGGATTCCTAATCCTGCAAGGTCACCTGTTTTATCAGTGAGAGTGGAGGCTCCAAGGTTATCCACATGGAGCTACAGTCAGCACCAATAGGGTCAGTCTGTGCTCTGTGTCCTGTGAGGGGACCATAGGATTCCAAAAGGAAAGACATGAAGCTCAGAGACATTTCTTCCAATTCTTTGTCACAGAGCAGGAAATCCAGCAAACTGTTGATTAAAGAGTGCCACTTCCCTATGCACACCTTTCTTTTTCAAACCTCTAACACACTCCCAATCTTCCTAATAGAAAACTGAAGCTGTTTCTTGCCCTGTCTGGGACCTGGTTCCCAAGTGGTCTGGCCAGGGCTGAGATAGGATCACTTGTTCATAGGTTCTAGCACACACAACTGCAAAGAGGGATCAGAAACAGAACCTAACCTGGCTTTAGTCTAAAGGGGCAGGGCAGAGACAGTGGGACCAAAAGTGAGAGCAAGAGTGCTCTACCAAGCCAGGGAGATAGTTTGCAACAGCCTGGTGGTCACGTGTGGACACGAAGAAGAAAGAAAACCGAATTAAGAAACAAATAATTTCTTCTTTTTCTTCTTCTTGTAAGCGCTTGTGATGCTTTTAAAACATGTCACTAATTCTACTATAATTCCCATCAAGAGCCCTCCTCTTGAACCTAAGTGGATCTTTGTGACTGCCTCAATGAACAGAATATGGTAACAGTGACACTGGGTCACCTTGAAGCTAGGTTAGAAAAGCCCAGGCAGCTTCTGCTGACACCTTTTGGGATACTCACTCTACTCACTCTGGGAAGGATTCCAGCTGCCCCGAGGCTTCCTTGAGACCATGTGGAGCGGCAACAGAGGGGAAGAGATGCCCAAGGAGCCAAGCTGCTCCAGTCCCTGCTGTTGGAGTATCCCCAGCCCAGGCACTCGCTGTAAATGAGTGGAAAAGCCTTCAAGATGACCCCAGACCCAGCCACACTTCCACTGCAGCCACCTTAGAGACTCCAAGTGTAAACTGCCCGAGTCCTGTCGACCTCCATATTTGAGTGCAAAATAAATAATTGCTATTGTTTTGAACCAGCTTGGTGTGCTTTGTTGCACAGCAATAGATAACCTGAATAGAACAGCTCTCCGTAAAAGAGGCTTTTACCTTTCCTTTCTTAAAATGGCAAGTATCCGGAAAGTCTGGAGTTGCTCAGGGGAAGGCTAAGAATCTCTCCCTCTCTCTCTTTCTCTAACAGCAGGATTGTATAGAGGTGGTAGATGGCGCCGGGGCGGGTTCTGTTGATTGAAAGAGAAAGGAGAACCAGCTATGAGTATGGATGCCTTCCAGAGCCTAGAAGAAGTGGAATGTTGGCTTCTCATGGTTGACAATTGCACCTTCTCCTATATAGCAATTCGGAGGGATGTCTAATGGGACTGGTGCAAAGATGCCTGTTTGCTGCGCCCAGAGTGCCTTGGCCTTTAGAGCCTCCTGAGAGGCCCAGTGGCTGACTTGGGTACAGAGGGGGCTGGTGCCATGATCAGCAGAGCACCACATAAGCACAAATAATGAGCATCCCAGTGCAACTAGGATGAGCTAATACCAGGCTCTCCTCCTCAAGCTTTTTGGATAGCACGAATTACTCAAGATTATTATACAACACTAGAGAAGAAGAAGAACTCCTAAATGTGGCTGATACTGAATATCCCATCATGTGATACGATTTTTAAAAATTAAGAAAAATATTCAGTCCATCCCACCTGGTTATATACCTACATTTGTGAATGACATAGATTACCTTAACCATTCCAGAGGTATTTGCTATCCTTATAGAAGGCTTTGACATTAATAAATCAAATGAATTTCTCATTGATGAGAATCTAGGCAATGTTAAAAAATAGGCATTTTAAGAACAATTAAGTCATGGGGAGGTAGTTATCTGGGGCTCTAGGGACCCATTGGGCTGCCCTTGCTACTGAGAGCATCCCCATTTCTCCACTTTTGAAATGACAAGCCCTTTCAAAGCTCCAAAATGGCTTGAGATTTTTCAAGCTCCAAAGCAACTTTCTTTATTTGTTCTTTCTTGTGGAGATGTCAAATGCAGGAGTTTGGGTGACACAAAATGTTCAGGTATCCATAGCTGTTGCTGTGAACCGAATCCTCTGTATACCAGGGAAGATATCTCTGACTGTTTCCATTTTATTTCCAAGAGGCCTTTAAAATAATCAAATGAGGTCAGTCATTTGGGTTTAAAGACCCAGAAACTGGTTGCTGGAAACATTTACTCCTTAACGTTGCCTCCTCTTCCTTCCTGGGTCTCCTTAACTAAATTAAACCAGTCATTTGCCATTGTCCATGAAATAAAATCAGATTGAGTAAGGTCTCTTCTCAGTATTTTTTTCTCTCTTAACCAAGTATTGCAGTTGATCAGAGCAAGTAGCAGTGATCCAATCGAGGCAGAAAGGTATTTTAAATAACCTGACAACCAATCTGAATTCCAACTCTATGAAGGAGACTTAGCCAGAAGGTTGGTAGTGTGTTTAAATACATACACTATTCAAAAATCAAAGGAGGAAAAAAAATGAAACTCTGTTAGAGGTGGCCCAGGACGAGGGCACTGAAACTCCCATTCTTGCGAGCCGCTGATGAGTTCTTTGTAAGGTGAGATGTGCTCTAGCATGCACACAGGACAGAAGGGATAAAAGGAACAAACAAACAAACAGAATGTGTTCTCAGCAATCCCAGCTTGATTTCCTGAAAGGAGTAGTAGAAATAGATCAAATCAAAGCATTTTAAAAGATGCTGAGGTGTCTTTAACTGACTAAATAGAGCTTTTAAAAAATCAGTACCCTAAAGCCAGATGGTTAATGAAGGTCAAGCAAGCAACCTCTATAATTTATCATTATGAGTTTAGTAACAAGCCTTTATTAGGAAATGAAGGGTAACTTCTTACTTAGCAATATTGGAGAATATTTTCCCTATAATATGCAAAGTTTTCAAAATATGAGGACAAAAGTATTGCATAATTAATTTTTTTCTAGTGGAGCCAAGGAGGAAAATGAACCTCTCTGTAGCCATGTTTATGCACCCAAATGAGATTAATTGCTTTACTTACACCTGGAGGGGTCTTTGCGAATTTGTACCAGATTTTTGATGACTTTTGACTTTAAGAAACGAAGCTGAAGATAAAGCTGAAGCAGATGCTACTGAAATGGCCTTTGCAGTACAGATTTCACAGGCTAGAGGGCACAATTGTTTTAGCTGATCCAGGGTGAGGAAAAGCAAAATCTATTAAATCTGTTTCTTAAACAGTGACCTGGAGGTTTTAAAATTTGGATCCAGAATGTGAGACTGTTCCTCACTAAAAATCCAAATCAGTATGTTCTGGAAGGAATAGCAGAATAAAATGTCCATTTTCTATAGATGAGTGGATGTTTTTTTACAGAGGTCCTGGGCTTGTAAGAAAAAATAGAACGCACTCTAAAGAGCCCTTTGGTCAGCCCATCTTCCTGTTTTAGGCTTATCAAACTGTTCACTCAGTTTTCACTTGGGCCCTTTCCTCCTAAAAATAACAGCTCACCACAAAAAAAAAAAAATATGTATGCTTGTATGTATGTATGTGTACAATATATTTGGCAAAGAACTCGGTAAGTATTTGACTATTATTAGGAAATTACAGAGTTGGTTCTAAGTAGTAATATTATGTCTTTTATAGAAATGGTTTCTTTTTTTAAAGTATACATAGCAATAACTTTTTTTCCAAAGAGGTTAATTAGACAATGATGTTGTGTGGCCCTAACACTGTTTCTGCCTTTATTTGTCCCCTTGCTGCTGAGGACTTTCTGAGTTTTCTTTGCTGTTTTACCTTCTTTAATATGATACACTCCATTTTCCCCTCCTCACATATTGTATATGACCCCAAGTCCCAGATCACTTTCTTCTTAACTCATTTCCTCTGCTCTTGTTTATGCCTGCACACCCTACAGAAGGAGAACAGCAAAGAAGGTGACTTCTACACTCACAGTTCCAGTTAATTTCATCATGTCTTTGCCTCACTAACCACAGTTCTTATTCCCAAATACAAATATTTTCTGGAGTGATGGTTGTCTTACTCTCTTTCTGCATACCCAAAGATCCCAAGTAGGATACTTGCAGACTAATGAATGAAAATACTCAAGGAAATGGTTGGGGCCTTCAAGAATTTTCTAGATAAAGCATAAATGTCTCATTAGATAAAATGTTAAATACTTTTTGAAGCAAATCTTTTCACCTCCATCTCCAAAATATATTCCAAACCCATCTGTGGTAGGTATAATTTTGACCCCTCTGGTATTACTCCTGTGAGTATGTTACTTTACATGCAGGATGGACCTTGCAGATGTAATTAAGGTTACTAAACAGCTGACCTAAAATAGGAAGCATATATTGGATTATCCAGGTGGGCCCAATGTAATCACATGCACTCTTAAAAACTGAGATATTTCTCCAGCTGGTGGTAGAAGGTAAAGTCAGATATTCAAAGAATGGAAAGGATTCAATGTGCGGTTGTTAGCTTGAAGATGAAGGAACCATGTAAAGAAAATGGGAACCCCAGTCCTATGACCTCCCAAAACTGAATTCTGACAACAAACTGAATGAGCTGGAAAGCAGAATTTTCTCAAGAACCTCCACATAAGAGCCCAGTCCAGCCGATACATTGATTTTGGCCTTGCAAAGCCCTGAGTAGAAGAACCTGTTGCCTGACGCTATGCCCAGACTTCTGACCCATGGAATTGTGTTGTGACAAATATTTACAACAGCAGTAGAAAACTAGTACATTAGCCATTCTTGTTATACGGCTTTTAAAAGTCTTTACTGTTTAAGCTGTTTTTATTTTAGTTCTTTTGTTATTTATAATTGAAAGATAAATTTTTATATCACCTTCCCAAGTTGTGAAAAATGAGGCCTAAAAACTAGAACTTTCCCTTCTTCCATTCAAGAAGATTGTCTAATAAGTTGAGTTCAGCTGAGGGGAACTCTAAGGCCATCTTGATCCATCCCCATTTTGCTTGGCCTTCAGAAAATTTAAGCATCATCTTTTTGGAGAGTTTTACTTCCTAACTCTAGGATCCATTCCAAACCCTACCCACCTCCCAGCAGTCGGGCCATGGTTCCAGGCAGCAAGGGTCAAGCTAGACCCCTCTGAATATCAGTTGTCCACCCACCTGGTTTATAGCAGCGTGGTCTGTTATGCTGCTTAGCACAGCTCTCTGCTACTTCCATGCCATATTTGGAGCATAGGAATCTTATTTCTAGGTGGCCTATGGGCCAGTCTGTCTAGATACTTAAGATAGTTCTTTCTCTGCTACCTTCTTCATCCGATCAAACCAACACATGGCCTGAATGGAGGTAGGAGTGGGAGAAATAAAAATAAAAATAATATCGGCTAATTTCTCAAGCATATTTTCCTGCCAAACATCCTAAAGAATAAACTGATTTATTCAACAAACACAAAAGCATTAGGATGCTGACATAGGTGCATTCACATGCTAATTCAGAATATAGAAAATGCATCTCATTAGCTAAAGGCTTTGGAGTCTGAGTTCAGCCATTCATTCAGTGTAGTTTATATAGTATTCAAGGAACTTGTCTGAATTGGGGCTATAAATTCAAGTATTAAATATATCTTTTTCTCAGTAGCATCCAATATTGGAAATGAATCATTCATTGCTTAAATATGTTTTTAACTCTCATATTCTTAAAAGTTTCTGATTGTATGCTATCGTTAGCTATATAAGAATTTTCATATTTTAAGGTTTTTCTCTTTCTTTCTTTCTTTCTTTCTTTCTTTCTTTCTTTCTTTCTTTCTTTCTTTCTTTTTTTTTTTTGACAGAGTCTCGCTCAGTTTCCCCGAGTAGAATGTAATAGTGTCATTGTAGTTCACAGCAACCTCAAACTCCTGGGCTCAAGAGATCCTCCTGCCTCAGCCTCCTGAGTAGCTGGTACGATAGGGCTCACACCACAACGCCAGGCTAATTTTTTTATTTTTAGTAGAGACAGGGTCTCACTCTTGCTCAGGCTGGTGTCCAACTCCTGAGCTCAAGCAATCCTCCCGCCTCGGCCTCCCAGAGTGCTAGGATTACAGGAGTGAGCCACTGTGCCCAGCCCAAGTTTTTTCTTGACCTTTCTGATAATCATATTTAGTGGAAAACAGAAGGGCAGTGTATAACACACCACACAGTATGCATCTATTTGTATAATTCTTCAAAAAACATGTGACAGTTTTACACATAATCTCTATACATAAGGATGAAGCTTATGATGAAATTCTTAGGACTTATTTATGTGTTAAATATGGCTCTTGTGTTCATGTCAAGAATTAGCATCACAAGTGCAGAGAATGATTTTTGAGAAGATTGAGAGATAAAACACTGAGTTTTTTTTTTAGAAAACTTTGCTGTTTTAAATAACATAACAGATACCGACAAACATGAAGGAGGTTGCACACTCAGTTCGTGATGTTGTCAGGACAACAGAGCTTGAAAACTGAAAGTGAAAATAAATATGAACAAAAATTAGGTTGTAGATCTGGTAAAAGTATCAAATTTTTAATTTTTTAAAAAAGAACTTTTTGCAGTGGACAAAGTTTCTGTAGGAGATCCCTCTGGCCAAGAAGGGCCTCTCCCTACCGGGTTTATTTCTGTCTTTGCCTTCTAAGGGTTTCCTGATGCTGCCACCCCACCCAGCCTCTTGAGTCTTTTTGCTTTCTTTGATTGTTGGCTGAAAAGTAGCAAAGAATTCCATTCCTTAAGAGTGCAACAGAAACAGCTTAGAATGCTCCAAGAGAGATTTCAATAAGAAAATGGAGGAAAATATAAAACAATATGAATATTCTTCAGCTCCCTGAATGATTTTCCAGTGATTCTCAGGTATGGCTCTCTTGGCCTGAGCAGTTTCTGGAACTGTGACTAGGGAGACACCCATCCCAGTTTTCTCCAGAATTCTCTGGTTTTAGCCTTGAAAAGTTCCACATCCTGGGACACCTCTTAGTCTTGAACAAACTAAGATGGTTAGTCACTCTACCTGTCTATTAGGAGGAACACCTTAAAATCCCTCTTTTCCAGTCCTTGAACTTTTTCCTGTTCAACTCCTCCATGTCTCTTTAGATCACAGGTGACAAGAAGGTTGAATGAGTATGTATCAACCTGAGAATGGAAGGGTCCACTTATTCAAATATGTTAGTGTGGCAATAGCTAGTCGGAGGCCATCGAGCCATGGACTTGTAAAGGAATATTTCACTACCATCTTCACTCAGTACTCTTAGAAAAAGATGTCATGAAGCCTCCACAGTAGACAGTTACCATCGCTACCATGCCATCATGATGGCATTAGTGCCTTCATAAGAAGAAGAGATACCACAGAGCTTGTATTTTCTCCCTTTCTGACTTATGAAGACACAGCAAGAAGACAGCCATCTACAAGCCCAGAGAAGCACCCTCACATCAGGAACTGAATTGGCCAGCACCTTGATCTTAGATTGTCCAGCCTCCCGAACTGTGAGAAATAAATTTCTGTTGTTTAAGGCATCCAGTCTGTGGTAGTTTGTTATGGTAACCTGAGCAGACTAAGACAGCATTTATTATACAATGGTAATTTTTTCATTTTAAACATTCTTCAAACACAACATTTATAATGACCAAACAATTATCCATCATATGACATGAATGTACCATAATTTATTTTACCAAATCACTCTTTTAATTCATTTAGATATATAATGCACACTTTTGGTTGCCCTTTCTGTTTTCCAAAAAGAACAATGATTTTTTTCAGGAATGTACTCTTCCTCCAGGTAGCTATGCATCTCAAAGAGGAATGATTCCAGTACGAGTTCCAAGAGTGGACCTGACAAGTCCAAGAAGAATACAATTCTCATTCCCAGTGATTGGTTCAGAAATGGCAAATGACCACTTCTAGCCAATAATATGTGAAAGAAAGTTTGGATGGGAAGTTTTCTCACATCTAAGTAAGAGCCATAGAAGAGATAGTCTGTATTCCTCCACTAGATGTAGTGAATTCAGGGTGTGTAGACATCTCACTTCCTATCAGCTATGAAAATCGCAGAAGAAATAAATGAAATTCAGTTCTTTGATGACATTAATGAATCACTTAAAGGAGCTCAGGGAATTTCACCCCAAATGTGACTCCTTGGTATAAAGAGTATTTTAAATTAAAGCCGTTAGAGATCAACAAGTGTTAAAAGGGACTTTCCCTCTATCTTCATAAAACCCAGCCAGACCAAGAACACTTGTCTTTCCTTCCTTCTATCCCTACATCTATTTTAGGAAAGAAGATCAAGAATGAAACCAAACCTGACCCAACCTCCTTTAAAAATATTACCTGCCTCTTGGTTAATTTAATTTCCAAAGACAATAATTTACAAGTCAATTTGTTTTCCTCCATCCATTCATTCTCCCTAGTATCTATTCATCCTCCCTAGTTATCATTTATTGCCCCTCAACAGAATTACTTATATTCCCCATCTCCCCCTACCCTTCTGAAATGAGGCTGTGTAAGTATTTGGGTCTCGTTAGTATATTGGGCAGTCACTCTGTGATTCTCCCCATGTGCAAGGTAAATAAATTTGTAATCTCTCTCTCTTATAAATCTGCTTTTTCATGAATTGATCTTTCAGGGAACCTTCAGGAGGCAAAGGGGAAGTTTTCTCTTCCTCTCCCACTGAATCACAACCCTGAAGCCCACCTATTCCTCTGTACTTTTTGTTATGTGAGATAAATTCGGTGTTTATTTAGGTCAACTGGTGTCAGGGTTTCTGGTACTTGCAGTTCAAATTATTCTGACACAAAGTATTTTATGCATTTTACTCTTACAACAATCTTCATGCATAAATCTTTGTTCATACCGTTACAGCCCAGCCGAGTCCTTTGCCCACCACCCAGTGAAGGCCAATACGCTGAGACAGCAGGTGTTGCAGTGGAGAAAGAGTTTTATTTCACAAGGAGTCAGGTGGGGAGACGGAGGTAATTTCTCAAATCCATTTCCCTGAGAATTTAGAAGAAAGAGTTTTTAAAGACAGTAGTAGGCAAAGGCTAGGCAATGGGGTCTGGTTACTGGGAGGGATGAACTCATAGAGATTATCTGCTCAGTTGGGAGATTTCCTGGGTAGGAAGTCTCGAGGCTGTTGGATCTGTCCCCACACCTATCGATGGGTCTGGTTGGCATCAGTGGGTCTCCCCAGAATGCTCTGAAAAATACTTCAAAGACCAGCCTTAGACTTCATGATAGCAATGTTGTCTATAGAAGCACAAGTCGTTGGGCTTTACAATGGCATGCTATCCATATAAGTAGTGGGGAAGACACAAATTTTGCACCTATCAGGGAGGATAGTGCCATTAAGCAGTGAGCAGTTACAGCAGTAAAGAAGTTAGGGAACAATGACTGGTCAACTTCTGGCTGTATTTATACTTTTATAAAAATCAGACTTTGGTTACTATTTATACCTATGGGTCTACATTATTTTAATATACGTGGTTTCAATACCTATGATTACTTCCTAAGATAGAATCTCTGAAGGAAAAATCCCAGGTCAAAGAGTATGAACATGGTTAATATTCTCCATGTTTATTGCCAAATGTATTTTACAAAAGGCTGCATCAATTTACACTCCCATCAGCAGTATATGAGTGACTATTTCAGTGTCTCTTTACCGGCATTAAGTATTATCTTCTTAAAATTTTTTATTGATATGAGGGAGAAATAATGGTACCATGTTATGATATAAGTTTCCATCTATGCCAAATGGTTGGAGATGTTATTATACATAGTATTTATTAGTCATTTGTATTTGGTCATCTACACATTGTTTATTCATGTTCTTTGCTGCTGTTTCTTATTGTTTTGTTTAGTGGGATTTGAGGCTAAGTAATCATCTTTAAAAGTTGAATATAATGTACTTTTTATTTTAATATCTCTGGTTTGAATGGAACGGTATATTATTACAGGACAGAAACTGATGTTAGTTATTTAGGTATTAAAATGAAACCCAAAAATCCTGAAACTCACTAGAGACACAAAAAGCTTCTTTTCTTTTGGAAGATATTCATATTTATGGAGTTTGGGTAAATTCATGAAAGAGCTTAATAGTTGTAGTATAAATTCACTTGAAATCTTATGGCTTTTTGATTTCAATAATCAGTACTCCTAGGCCATCTAACTTCTCATTTTAAAGCTTCTTTTATGACCTGTTCAGCAATATTTAGGTTTCTCTCTACTGCCTTAATAACCAGCTATGACTTCCCTCATGCACCCTCTTGCTAAAAATTGTTTTATGTCAAGGATTAGCAAATTTATGGTCAGCTGGAGAGAAACGTGAGTGTGTAAAATTAAAAATGAACTCATAATAATACATACTCAAGACATAAGGGGCAATACTTGTCCATTTTATTCTGAAAGTGCCAGGTTTTAGTGTGTTTGCAACTCTGGAAAACAGCATAATTCAGTCTTCATTATGAATGTGTTCAATTATACCTTTTTATATAGGTTGGCATTAGTGAGGTACCCTCTTGAGAGAAAAAGGAAGACATAATGAATAGTGCTCACTCTCTCACTGCCAATTTCCTACGATTTCAACAGGATTGGAAAGATTATTAGAAAATGTAGCAACCTGCTTTGTCCCAGAAGTTATCATGTCAGAAGAAAAATCTTTCTTACCTTTGGGTCTGGCCTGGTATGTAGAAAGAATGGCAGCCTGGTCAGAGTGATCAACATGTCCCTCTGAGTCAGGAGCGCAGGAACCAGGAATCCCACATGGCTGGTCCTTGAGTCAGGGGGCTTTATCCTGAAGGTCAGTCCACAGACCAGGCAGAGAGGCTGCAATGGCTGAGGTTTGGGGCAGGACTTTAGTGGCCCAGGAGGAGCTGGCAAGGGAAAGACAAGGTAATAGGGCCAAAGAAAAAAAGTACATCCTAGAAACTGGAGTTGCAAGTCAGGGAACAATGGGCTCCCTGGGAACAATGGGCAGTTCCAATGCTGCCCCATGGGACTGGCAGCAAAGGCGACTCAGTTAACAATGTCGAGATCCAGTAGCTTGCGAAAATTTTCTCCCATTCTGTGGGTTGTCTGTTTGCTCTCTTGACTATTTCTTTCTTCAAACTATACTACAAGGCTATAGTAATTAAAACAGCTTTTTATTGGCACAAGAACAAGGACATTAACCAGTGGAACAGAACAGAGAATGCAGATATAAAACCATCCTCATATAGCCAACTAATCTTTGACAAAGCAGACAAA
>VBSM01002608.1:47440746-47457721 GCA_008086735.1 Cheirogaleus medius
CCGCAGGTCTCTCCAACCGCTGGGGAGCCCGCCAGCAGTCTGGGATGCAGGGGAAGGGGAAGTTTACCGCTTCACCTACCCTTGCCGCTGATCTCCAGACTGTTCGCTCCGGAGGTTTCTCCTTCCAGTTCTCCTCCGCAACCTCCTCTCGTGGAGTCTCCCGTAGTCTCCGGCACTCCTCCTTCCGACCCCCGTCCGATGTATGGTCGTTTACTTGCTTCTTTCTTCTAATATCTTCTAGAAGCTTTCTTTTCTGCAGAGACGCTCTAACTGGCGGTGTTTCTCGTCCGCCATCTTGCTCCGCCCCCAAGCACTTCGCAAATTTTTTTTAATATGTGAATCTTTAATCAATTCTAGTGTGTTCTTATAAATGGATATCATTTTAGTTTCTTGTTCTTTTTTTTTAATATTAAAGCATTCCTTAAGTCGACAATTTAAAGGGTGAAAACTAATTTATTTTATGATATAATTTCACTCAAGAGGAAATCCTTTTTTTAATGAAATGAACTGTTCAAGCACAATAAAGAAAGTTTCTGGTTATTAATTGTTTTGAATTAATTCACATTCTATAGCAGATGTGGTCAATGTCCCACATATATCCATGGCCCCAACCTGAAGGTCACCTGTAACTTCAGGTACAGGTTGCCATACATACCAAGGACTCTCTTCCTGCAGCAACTGTGTCCTCTGCTCAGCCTGCGTGTGCTACAGGCCAGAAGTGCCAGGGAATGAACATCTTTAGGAATAACAGTCAACCAATGAGGTATGAGAATTGGTAGATAAACAGATCGGCTTCCTTGCCCCTGGTGGTCAGTTCCGAACCATGTTCTACACAGTGTCTCAGAGCATTTCCGGGGGACTGAGGACACACAGTGATGCATCATTAATACCCCTTTATCAGCTGCTCTCCATTCTCCGCCTACCGCCTCACACCCTCACTGCATTTCCCAGGATCACCTCCCAGATGGATTTACATACATCCAAAACCTTGTCCCAAGTTTGCTTTGAGGGGAATCCAAATGATAAATTTAAACCACTGGAAATTTCCTGTCTTGGTAGCATTTTTTTGTTTTTTGCATCTAGTTTGGTGGTGAAAATCATGAGCTCTTTCATCAAGCAGGCCTAGATTTCAATCCTGGCTTCCCCTCTAATTAGCTGTGTAAGTTAGGGCAAGTGACTTAACCTCTCTGATCGTCAGTCCTCTGTATCTATAAAGTGAAGATAACACCAGCACCTACTTTAAGTTGTGTCTTGTGTCCATTAAACTAGATGTTAATAATACACTTAGTGTATTATTATTAGTGCCTAATACAGATGGTAAAATTTCAATAAATGTTAGCTGTGATTACCTTGGTTTGATAACATCTTATTTTGTTCTAAAAGATTTTTTAATAAGTCTAAGTTCATCCGAAATAAGTAATTAGGTTTCAGTTGGGCTCACAGGGAAGGTAAGTGGCTCTCACTGAGAATGATATGGGAAGAAAGACCTGGAAGAACCTTCCTTGCCAGGAGCCTACCTCCTTGTCATTTACTGCCTGGATGATAAGAAAGAAAATAAAAGCTCTCACTATCTTCACCGATTCCTACTTAGAGTGTAAGCCACACTATTTCCATGACACCTTCCCCAGCTACTCTATCTAAGTGAAATTTCCTTTCTCTCACTGATAGATAGCATTTACTACCCGCACTATTTACTTTAATACTTAACCCTATACAAGATCTTTGGGATGATTAATTGTATGTATCAACTTGGCTAGGCTATGGTACTCAGATATTTGATCAAATTTTATTCTACATTTTTCTATGAAAATATTTTTTAGATGAGATTAACATTTACATTGGCAGACTTTGAGTACAGCAGATTATCCTCAAGAATGTGGGTGAGTCTCATCAGCTGAGAGCCTTACGAAAAAGAAGACTGCCCTCGCCCTGGAGGAGAGAGGATTTTGCCAGCAGACTGTCTCTTGAGTCCAACTGCTACTCTTCCCTGGATCTCTAGCCTGCAGCCTGCCCTGTAGATTTTGGACTTGCCAGTCTCCAAAACACCACAATCATGTGAGCTAATTCCTAAAAAATAAAGCTCTTTGTCATGCTCCCTCTCTTTCTCTCTCTCCCTGACCCCCCCAAAATACACACACACACACACACACACACACACACACACACATATTCTGTTGGTTCTGTTTCTCTGGAACACCCTGACTAATACCATCTTCACATGATAGAAATGAGGACTGAACTCTGATCTTTTTCTTTTGATCAAAACTCCTTCCTAAGGAGGCCAGCTGAGTCAGGCTGACAAATAGTAAGGAGGCCAGCTGAGTTAGGCTGACAAATGGTAAATTCCCACTAAGCAGCTTTTGTTAACCAAACAAAGCGGTGGTTTACTTCCCAACCTGATTCTGATATAGCATTAACATCACCTAAAAGATAAAAAGCCCCCATCTTAACTCAAGCATCCTAGCAGATGCCTATCTTAAACTTAAAACCTTCTCCTGTCTGACCTCCCAGAGTGCTCACACCTTTATCTTAAATTAAGCATATCCTTTCTGGTCTTTTAGATAAAGCCTAACTCTCTTAGCCAATTGCCAACCAAAGAATCTTTAAACCCACCTATAACCTGTTAGCCCCTGCTTCGAGATGCCCCACCTTTTTGGGCCAAACCAATGTATGCCTCTCATGTATTGATTTATGACTTTACCTGTAACCTCTGTCTCTCTGAAAATGTATAAAACCGAACTGTAACCCAGCCACAGCGGGCCCACTTGCTCAAGGCTTCTTGGAAGTGGCTTTGGGCCATGGTCCTCAAATTTGGCTCAGAATAAACTTCTTTCAAATATTTCAGGGTTTGGATTTTTTCCATCCACAGAAATAACCTTTAGAAGGCAATTGAAGAACACATTTACTAATATTTAATATTATTTATTCTGAAATTAATTTCAATTTAATAAAATGTAAATATTTAAGGCAACAATATTACACAGTACTATGGAAATTATTTTTTCTTTAGATCTTTTGATGAAAATAAACATTTCATGTTCAGGAAGGCAAATTACTTCAGTAATAAAAATAAAATTTATTGTCTATTACTAGAAACATGCAGCATCTAGATATTTATTGAACAAATAATAAATTAAATGAATTTAAAAAATCACAACCTTGGATGTTTGTGATGACAGAGGAGACTTACAGACTCTTAACGCAGGAAGGGCCCTTATCGGTGTTCTGTCTTCATCACTGCAGAGTAGGAATGAGACACTGAGACCCAAAAGGTCACATAGCTAGTAATGGGCAGAGCTTGAATTAAAATTGACTTTTCAGTGTTCTTTACGCCTGGTCACAGCACTAAAGCAGGTGGCATTCGAGGGCCTGCCCGGGGTAGCATGGAGCCCTTACTCTCGACACCATTGTCCATAGCGGAGACACCCCCCCCACCCCCACCCCCGCTTGGTTCTCTCAGTCACAGCCGCCACCACTGGTGATACCACTGCACTCAACACCCTCCAGTGCCTGCCGCCAAGTTCCTGAACCTCTTATTCCTCTGGATTCATGCTGTCAAACAGCTACTGATTCTGGCTAATTAAGCCTAAAAACAAGCAAACAAAACCAATTTATTGTAAGGTTATTGGAGCTGAGCTGGTAGGACAGCTGGGATCCAGGCTCAAAAAATGGACAAGAACCAACAGGGTCAAGCAACAGGCAAAATCGCATCACAGCAACAGTCTGCTTGGCATGTGGCCGCTGGACACTCACTGCCCCTCTGCCAGACTCCGCATTCCTGGGCACTGGCTGCCGTAAGGCAACCATCTGGGGCCGTCCTCGGAGCCTCACCTCACATCCGGTTCACCAAGGCTGGGTCATACCCACCCTCCTCTCACCCCACCCCTGCATGCACTAGCTGCTGGGAGAAGGAGGAGTCGCCACTCTTCAGGTTCAATCAGAAGAGGCAGGACCTCATTTTTTTTTTTAAACCATTTTAAAGGAAAATTTTTAGTAGTATATTTTGACAAAATCATTGTCTTTTGTAGAAATTAGAACTAGAATTAAAATATTGTGGTAGATCGCTAAAGTTATTCTAATTGTTCTAAAACTTTAACGTATTCAGTGTTAGAGGCCCTTTATAGATTTTTTTCCTATCATACAACCCACAGCTGTAGGCTAATGAAGTTACAACTGTGGATTGTGAGTATGATAGGGAAAAATTATGTAAAAATTATATGTAAAAACTGAAGTGTAACTAAGTTTTTAAATTTCACAAGGACATTACTAAGATACTGTTCTGTCTTGTACTCTGATAGTTACTTAAATGTTTGCTGTCTATTCATCTATTCTCTCCATAGTGATTATAAATTCCTTTAGGGCATAAGGGAGATTGTAGCTTGTATTATTGTCTTAGTCCCCACAGATCTACAGAATTCTGTGAATAGCAACCACTTAATGAATGAATGGCTGGCTGACTGAATGAATATATACATGCACTATGCATGGCTTTTCCAGTAGTAGATTTTTTTTCTAATCTGCAGTCCCTTTCCTGCTTGTTATCATGATGAGAATGCATTGTTAGGAGGTAGAGTCTGTGGCTGTAGAATATGTTGTGGGTTTTCCTGAGGTTGGAATTCCATCTTGTTTGACTACACCAAATATCAGAGTTCCCTTGCCACAGACAGATTCGTGTTTCATGAATTCCTGCTTAGTCATGAAAGAAAGAACAGATTCACACTTCAAGAAACCAGCAAGCGCAGCCTCTGGAGATAGATGATTGAGATTCAAATCTAGGCTCCTGCAAAAACAAGCTCTGTGACCTTGAGCAAGTTCATCAACTCTCTGAGGGTTAGTTTCCTCTTTTGTACCTGGGGATCATAATGGTGCCTGTTCCTCGGAGAGTCATCCTGGGGATTAAATGAAGGACAATGCCTGGCCTCTGGCAAGCACTCCAAGAACACTTATCATTGTCGTCACTCCTGCCTCTGGGTGGTGCAGGTGGTGAGATGCTGCACTACTGAGCTCATAGGGGCCATCTCTGGTGGCCCAGTTACTTTTGCTCTGACCTGCGTGGGGGCCACACCCTCAATGCAAGGCTGGTAAACACAGTGAAGCCACACCGGGGTGGAGACTTTGGTGAGAGGCATGAAGCTATAAACCCTTCATTAGTTTGGAGGAATGGAGGTGTTTCTAAAACATTTCTATACCTCACAGGAGAACAAATGGACATGTGTGGTGCTCTTCCATATAATTAAAATGTTACATGATTTAAACATTTAAAAATTTTAAAAATATATCCTTGATGACATAATTGAGCTACTAATGCCATTTTGTATTTCAGCCAGTGTGGGATGATTTTTTTTTTTTTTTACTTCTTACTTCTTATGTACAGACATCTATAACCAACTTACAACATCACCAATTTAACTTCTTAGAATTGATTGTATTATCACAGATGCTCAGAGACCTATTTAGACTGCCTTTATTGGTACATTGTTTGTACTAGCAAAATTCTATGATAGGCCTATCTATCACTCACCCCCACAATTGGGGGCCAGTTAAATAGTTTAAAGTCATCGATACTGTGAAGCATTCTCTTGTTTACAGTGAATTAGTACTCGACATCTAGTTCTACCATTTTCTATGTTCCTGCATATAGGAAAAAACTACGTTTCTCTAACTCTCTTGGAGCTAGAGTTCTGGATGAGAATTTGCTTCCATCAGTGAGAAACAGGGGCGTGATGTTTGGAAGTTGGAAGTAAATGGAGGCCTCCTTCTTCCTAATGAGCAGCCAGCTCATGGGTGTTTGCAGCCGGACTCAGCATTCCAGTGTCCACGTATCAACTTTGTCATGACCTAGAGGCAGTGCCCAGATGCAGGAGTCAGTGTCTAGTCACCAGCTTTGAAGGAACTGAGGCACTTGTGGGGCTCAAGCAGTGGAAGCCACAGCAGTTTGCTGACCTCTGAATCCCACTGGTGTGCTCTTGAAATCAATATCCAGTAGCAGGCCCCTGTCTTCTCTCCGTGAACCCATCCAACAATTTTGTAAGTACCTAATTTCCTGCTTTAAATCCCTTTCTACCTGAGGTACCCGGAGTGATTCCTATTTCCTTCGCTGAATCCTGACCGGCACTAATACTACGTGGATATCAAGGATCAAGATTTATATGGGCTTTGGAACAATGTTCAAGTCATAGCATTAGAGTCCATATAAAAGCAGAGAGTAGTATGTGAAGTATACTTTCATTTGTGTAAGAATAAAATGTGTGTATGTATAATTATACATACACACACACATATATGTTTATTGATACACAGAAAAATTGAAGAAGGTTATATAAGAATAAAATCAGTAATTGCTTCTGGGAAAACAAAAATGGGACTTGGGATGGGAGAGAGATTTACATTTCATTTATATGCCACTTAAACTGTTGTGTTGTTTTTTTTTAACCATGTTCGTTAAATACCCATGCATTTTTTTCAATTACAAATTTTTTAATTATAATAAAATGGCAAGTTTCTATAACAATTTGAAAACAGAGAAAAAAAATCCATCACTTACCAATCTAACAAATATAATTTGTGTTTCATATATTCTGTTTAAATTTTTGTTGATTTTTTTTATAGTGAGATATATATACACACACAACTTTATGGTCTGCTTTTTTTTTTAAGCTTATGTGTAACTAACATTTATTTAGGACATATGTGCCAGGCATGGTAATGAGATATTTCCTTGAATCAAATTTCATTGAAACTGGGATGTTATCCATTGCAAGATGAACATTTATCTTATGTATATCATTAAGAAAGAACTTTAAAAAAAAACTGCTCGCTAAACTATAACACAAACAACACGTAGGTTTTCTTCCCCAGTTGAACCACATATCTCTGGAAGTTAAGCAACTTCTATCTAAAGTCAACAGGAAATTTCTGATACATTGGTGCTTGACACCTTGATGACCGTTCTGTACAAGGCATGAATTGGTCACACCAGCCTCTCATGACTTTGAAATGTCTTCCATCTATTCCACAGGATTTCACAATTTCTCTTGGCATTGACTAGTATATGATAGACTCATATCTCAGTCATAAAATGTAACACGGATTCCCTTTTGAGGTTGTTTTTCATGAATATGTGGAATTACAGTCTTTCCTTCAGAGACAAATATTTGCTTTACTAAATATCAAATTTAAGCCCTCCTGCTCTATTTCTGTGCCTTTGTCCATGCACAATAACTTTTGTTTCTATGCTGAATCATTATGTAATTTTAAGACATTTTAAATGGCAATTAAATTCACGTTGTGTAGTACCACGATGTACATAATTCAATTGATGTGACGACCACATGAGGAGCAATGGCCAAGTTTACACGCATGGCAGTGGCAACTCTGTGATTGTTAAGACAGCATCAATTGTAAGTCACAGCCCAATATCAGAGATGTGAAATGTGAAAAAAATATTCTCCTTAGAATAGATGAAATATTATTTATTTAATCCTCAAATAACCTTTAAGTTGATTTTATTATTCCTCAGATGGAAAGCTGAGAAACAATGAGATCAGCAAGGTGCATAGTCATTAAGAAGCAAGTCTTTTTAAATGCAGTTAATCTGATTGTGGTGCCCCCAGTTTTAACCATTAAGCTATGTTATCTCCTTGCTGTCCTAAGACTTTTCCTTGATTGCTACATAATATTCATAATTATGGCAGCTTAATTTCATCAAAAAGACAAACCAGAAGTTAATGAACTGTTATCATATATTAGATAACTAGATTGCTTCCAATTTTTCCATCATAAATTATACAACAATGAACATATATGGCTTTTCACAGTCCAAAGGGATATGTTTTAGTTTCTTAATGTAAGAACAATATTCATTCTAGAAAATCTGGAAAATACAAATTACAAACAAGCAAACAACAAGGCTATTATCATTTCATCACCTACAGACAGTTGCTGCCAACATGTTGATAAATTTCTTTCAAATTTTTCCTTGTCTTTTCATAGTTGAGATTGTAATGGAAATACCTTTCTATGTCTTACTTTACTCACTTAGCATATTGTATTAGTTTCCTGTAATAGATTAGCACAAACTCTATAGCTTAAAACAACAGAGATGTATTCTCTCAAAGTTCTGGAGGCCAGAAATCTGAAACCCAGGTGGAGACAGGGCCACAGTATACCCGCCAGAGGATCTAGGGGAGAATCCATTGTTTGCCTCTTCCAGCTTCTCATGACTGCCAACGTCCTTAGCCCAGGGCCATATCACTCTAGTCTCTGCCTCCTCTTCACATTGACTTCTGTGTGTGTCTTCTCCTCTCCTTTCCTTTATAAGGACAACTGCCATTAGATTTAGGGCCCACCCAGATAATCCAGGATCTTCTAATCTCAAGATCCTTAACTTAATTACATATGAAAAGGCCTTTGTCCAAATAAGGTCATATTCATGGGTTCTGAGGATTAGGACATAATATAGTTTTTGGGGAGCCACCATTCAACCCACTATAAGTATCGTAAACATATTCTCATGTCACTAAAAACTATTCACAGACATTTTTAATAGCTGTATAATATACGATCATGTTTATACAATATTCTAGCATGCTTACCCAATTACTACTTTTTTAGATGCTTAGAATTTTTACAGCTGTAAACAATGTCCTAATTCACAAATACTTGTCTTTGAATGCCATATTCTCACAACAGAAAATACTGATTCAAAAGGTATGAATAGTTGGGACCAGCCTGAGCAACATAGTGAGACCTCAACTCTACAAAAAATTAAAAAATTAACCAGGCATAGTGGCACACACCAAAAGTCCCAGCTACTGGGGAGGCTGAGACAGGAGGATCACTTGAGTCCAAGTGTTGGAGGTTGCAGTGAGCTATGATGACACCACTGCACTCTAACTTGGGCAACAGTGTGAGACGTTGTCTCGAAAAAAAAAAAAAGTTAAATAATTTCACAACTCAACAGATGCTGCCAAATTACTTAACTTGCTTTTTTCCTAATTAAGAAGTTTAAAATTTTTATGCACTAAAATATTTCATATTTTTTTATTTAGTGGGAAAACCAAAGTGACTATGATGAAACAATCGATGAAAAGGAGAATTGCTTCAAGAATGGAAAAGGATAGAGAGGTGGGAAGAAAACACTTTAGGAGGAAGGCCTATTGATCCCAAACTTATGCAAATGGAAAATGAAGTTTTTGCCAGTATTTGATCAGGAATATACAAAATATTTCTCAAGAGAAACAGGCAGCTCTGCCCACCTTCTGGGAAACGTGACTGTCAAATCACAGGGAGCATTCCACGTGCTGGCCAGGCCACAGATCCCCAAGACAGTATGGTCATGGACAGCAAAAGGAATCCCCCTTTTTACTAGCTAACTATTTACTGGCTAACTGCTACACTAACTAAAAGGAATATTTGAGTTATCAACTTACACCTGTCATCCAGGCCTGTGGAGAGAAGGTGTATACCCAGGAACCTTTAGCTCATTAAGAACTGATCAATGGGGTGCTTTTGTATGTAAGATTCTAAGATTACAAACATAAAAGGAGAGGGTAATAACTAGTTGTGAGTAAAGTTTGCTCATCCCCTTTCACACCTCAATGCATTCTCTTCAGAAGCTAGACACGCTCAAATTAAGGGAGACTCATTCTCTAGAGTGAGTAATCCACAAGGAAAAGAGCATTAACATTTTTCTTGCCGCTTTAAAAATGGCAAATGAGGGTGTCATTCTTTGTCAAGTTGTCTGAACGGCAGGTCCTGTGCTCTGAGGGTACCGCTTTCCTAAATGTGGCTCCTGGTTTGCTTCAGGTCTTTGTTCAAAGCCCAGCAAAGTATAACTGAGAGATTTCTGACATCTTGGTATATATTTTATTAATTATGTTACTTAATGAAGAGACTGATGCTGAATTGGATTTTTGTTATTTATAGAGGACTGCCATCCTCTATATTCAAGTGGTTAATTTGAATGTAGAACTACCATTGCAAGCTAGAAATGGATTTGCCAGAGAGGCAGTGCTGTGTGGAAAGAGGAAATATGAATTCAGACTGAGCTGGATTCAAATGCTGGCTCTGGCTGCCTTATTCTCTGTAGCGCTAGGCAATTTAACATACCTTGGAGATTAAATGTCTTCTTCTGTAAAATGAAGATTATAAAGGTTATTTTAGATAGTTGTTATGAAGATTAAAGATAGTGTGTATCAGAAATATTGCACAGCCAAATTATTTTATATAACAGGTTATTCTTACCTTTGTAATTAGGCAGTGAAGTGGCTGCCTCAGGACCTGTTTCATGACTCGGATGCCATTAAACTCCACTGGTGGCGCAATGCTAAATAGTTCAATCTTTGGTGAAAAGATTTTCCTGGGGGGAGTATCTATCCTCTTTTTCCATATTACAAAAGGAAAACTTCCTGAAGTGAGACACAATCATGGAGTCTGCATTTAAGGGCATAGCTAGACTTTAATACATTGCAAGAATGACACATTATCCACAGCACATTGGAGAATTAAGTTGACACTGATGCTATAGTCTTTTAAATAGAGTAAATAAGAAAATGAAAGACAAACTGATGATTCTAGCTCAGCGCAGCTTAACAAATCATAATATAATTAGCAGGCCAGCCCGCATTACCTATAATTTTGACACCAGAGTGATTTAGGGAACATCAATGCAAACATGTTATTCTCTTTCAAATTGTAAAATGAAATTATAATCCTGTTATATTGAAGGGTTTTGGTATATTTAAGTTATTATAAGTTGCTTTAAGTTTACAAAATCCTGTGGTATTTAGAAAAGTCTAATATTAATAGTTCTTTTTGGAAGTAAACAAAAAAACTCTTTGGCAAAAAGGAACTGCTGAGGTCTGCAGCCCAACCTACCATGCAAGCAAGGGACAGCTTTGACAGCAGCTGAGGGGTCATGTCCCAGAGGCTTCTAAAGAACTGCTGGGACAGGAGCTCCGAGTACAGGAGTTTACTACTCTGGGGTTACGAGTTCCTAGAGAGGAGAAATGTTGTCTTAGGTATATTTGTTCCTTATGCAACTCAGAACCTAGCACAGAGTGCCTGGAACATAGTCCACACTCAATAAATGGCTGCTGAAGGAAGAGCCTACCTACTGAGGGAGCCTTTTCTTTTTTTTTTTTTTTTTTTTTTCTTTTTGTAACAGAGTCTCACTCTGTTGCCTGAGCTAGAGTGCCGTGGCATCACCCTAGTTCACTGCAACCTCTAACTCCTGGGCTCAAGTGATCCTCCTGCCTCAGCCTCCCGAGTATCTGGGACTACAGGCATGTGCCACCATGCCCGGCTAATTTTTTCTATATATATTTTTAGTTTGCCAATTAATTTCTTTCTATTTTTAGTAGAGATGGGGTCTCACTATTGCTCAGGCTGGTCTCCGACTCCTGAGCTCAAGCAATCCTCCTACCTCGGCCTCCCAAAATGCCAGGAGTACAGGCATGAGCCACCGCACCCGGCCTGAGGGAGCCTTTTCCATTGTGAAGCAGCATTATTGTTTAGAAAGTTCTTCACAGATAGAACCTAAAGTAGTTATTTTAAAGTACTTGCATTTCTGTTCTATTCCCCTAGCTTTCTCCACGTGTGATATTGATTCATTAGATAGAAAAGGGAAGCATATTAAATTTATAATTAACCTTTTCTTTTGACATGTAATTAGCTAGGATTTATGAGGTGCTAAAGGCTGCATTGTCTGAGAAAGGAAGCACAATTATATAAATAGAGGTATTTTTGTTTTACCAAGCTTGGAATAATATAGTCATTTGTTTTCATTGAGACATTATGTATCTGATATATTTTTATTTTAAATTAGCTAATGATCTTCTAAACAATTTAGATATATTATTCTGTCTAATCCTGGACTAGAAATCTAATTTTACCTTTTTCCACCAAAATGAAGAATCACATCATGTCATGTCAATGGAAAACATTACAAAGTGTGAATTCACTTTTCATCTTCATTTTGTTATGATAATTTTATTATTGTGCTACTATAATAATTCAAAATTATAATGTCAATAGAGTAACATTTTAGAAGAAGCAAATGAATCTTAAAGGAAAATATATTAAAATTTATATTAAACTAGACATTATAGATACTATTTACACAAAGTTTTATGATACTTTGCAAACAAACTTTTACCAATTAATAGTTTTTTTCCCATTAGATGGGATTTTTAAGTTGTCTTCCCCTTTATTTAGGAAGAAATATCTTTTCCCCCTAAATTTAATAGGCTACATTCTAGAGAGAGACATGCTTGTACTAAGGTAACATATTACAAGGTATTTAATTTTTTACTTATTTGGAGATACATCAAATTGACTAGCCAATTGAAATATGAGACATTCTCAGTCTTGGAAAACTTTCTCCTAAACTTAAAAACAATTCACATTTTCTATGTTGTCAAGAACATAAGACATCCAAATTCACCCTGAACTGTCTTTTACCTTATAGTTCCTGAGCTTCTATATCTTGTAAAAAGCTCTGTAACATCACTTAGATCAGATATTTTCTTCACCTACTCTATTTTATCATGCCATCCGATGATGGAGACCAAAATGAGTAGCCAGAGCTCTTGCGCAAAGCATCACTTCTTTCTGCCATACTATGGTAATTCACTCTTTTTATTTTTAATTCACTTTCCAAAGTTTGAACCAGAAAAGGAGATATTTGTTCTATAATTAGCTGTCTTTCATGACTTCCCATTTATTTGAATTCTCCAATAGGAGCTTTAACCTATAATTATTATTATTGTTATTATCACTATTATTAGTCTAAGGACAACTTATATTCTGCTGATTTCCTTCCCTTCTTGTTAGTTAGATGGATGTGATCTTTTGCTAATAATTTATTGTAGTCTTCATAGCTCCTTTTGTCCATATTTGCTTTTCCCAATTATTTAAATAACACTTGTGTTCCATGATTTAATAATTATTATTAAACTGTTATTATTATGACTTTTTACAGTAAAGACATCTTTTAAGAAACATTTTAAAAGCATAAAATATGTGAGTTGAAGGAAGTAAAAATGCAGAAAAGCAAGAAAGATACATGAAAAGAAAGAAGCAAAGTTTAGTTAGCTGAACTGTGTTCTTTTCCTAAGAAAGTTCCATGCCTTTCTTATGAGACTTGCCATAAGTCAGAGATAGGCTGACCTAGATTCTTCTTGCTCTTTGCTCATCTACATGGGGAGGAAAAATGGCTTCTAGTTACCCATTCACTTCCCTGCTCACCATTAGTTTCCATTTCACATTTTGCCTCCTACCCTCAGAGAATTTCTGTTTCCTGTGATAGCAAGGATTTCTCTCTTTTGAGAGTTGTGATCCAAGGTTAAAGCTGATTATACCCCCAACCTTCTTATAAGGGTTTTGTTAAACGGCACCTGTCTGTGCTTAAATATTAGGTAGGGGAGCTATTAGGAAGGAAAGCCAGGAGGATGGCAGACATAAATATCATTTTCTGTGTTGCTGGGACAAGGTGACCTGCAAGACAGTCACGGTATTAATGTTAATGAGTATAAACAAGCCCTGCAGCAAGACTCAGTAGAGCCCAAATCGAAATGTTTGATTCAAAGCATACCAGGCTCTGTAGTCAGAATACAGAGATGAATGAGATGCTCTGTCCCCAAGAAGCTCATTGTCTAGCTTCTTTTTTCATATGAGGATGAGAAACCCCTAGAAAGCTGGGGCATCACTATTGGAATAATGTAGAGGAACTCCTCAGAGAGAATCAGTTAAATATTTCTCAGAATGAGAAAAGTTAGACTTCATGTGGCATAGAATTTGAGGGAAAAAATGGGATGAATAGCAATTAATACTATTTATTCCTACCTTTTACTACAGACTCATCAAATAACTGGTATGCTACTGCCATCTTTATTTCTTTGTCATTTCATTTGTTTAATCTCTTGGGATCATCTAGCCAGACCATTCTTCTGAGACTATATCCTGATCACTTAACTGAAACTATATTCTAAAAAGACATAATTCCTTGAGTATTAATTTAATGGCATAATGTACACAGAATGGCAAGGAAATTAATAGAATGGGATTTGAAATCAAGCAGACCTAAGTAAAAGTCCTGATTCTACTATGTACTAGCCAGCTCTGTAAACTTGAGAAAGCCTTTTTAAAACCTCATCTGTGAAAAGGGATAATAAAATCTATTTTATAAGATTATCATAAGAATTAAGTGAGACAAAATATGTAAGCCACCTAGCATAGAGCAAGGCACATAGTTTGTGCTCAATATTTTCATGATTATTATTATTTTAAAAGGTTTTTCACAGCTTTTATTTCTTCTGACATTTCTATATCATGTGAAAAATGTCACTGTCTAATATTTACAAAGAATGTTTTCTTTCTTCTTCCAGCATAAAAACTTATGTAATTTTTAATGTTCAATCCTTGGACTTCTAGTCTTTATTCTATAAGAAGCTGTTATCACTCTGCCCAAGGAGATGAAGGGAAAAACCAAGAAAGAAAGAGAGTTGTACTACTTTGAGAGCAGAAGTAACTCTCAGTGTAGGGACATAGCTAACCCAAGGCAAATTTGTAGGAGATGTAGTCATGAGTAATACCCTGACTCACTCTTCTCCTTCTCCTTCCCTCTGATCTACTGCTGGAACCCAACCAGACCCAGAGAGCATAGGAGGCCATGGATGTAGTCCATACAGATCAGCTTTCCTGAGTAGAGGGCAAAGTGGAGAAGAAAAAGTGGAAAAGAGTGGAGAGAAAAGAGTGGAAAAGAAAAGTGGAGAGGCAAATGGGAGATGTCTGACACGGGCACAAAGAAACAAATCTAAAGAATATGTGTGTCTCAGTCCATTTGGGCTACTATAACACAATACCGTAGACTGGGTAGCTTAAACAACAGACATTTATTTCTTACAGTTCTGGGAAGTCCAAGATCAGGATATTGACAGATTCAATGTCTGGTGAGGGGTCTCTTTCCAGTTTTCAGATGGCCATCTTCTTGTAACCTTACATGGCCAAGAGAGAGATCATCTTTATCATGTCTCTTCTTATAAGGGCACTAATCCCATTCATGAAAGTCCCACCCTCAAGACCTAATTACCTCCCAGCTCCACTTACAAATATCATCGCATTTGAAGTTAGGTTTTAACATATAAATTTGGGGGGCTGAGGGGAACACAAATGTTCAGTTCATAGCAATATGTAAGACTTTTATGAATAAAATATCAAATTTTCTGAACAGAGAGCTAGACCATGTTTATGGGTAAGTAGACTCAATATTCTTACAATGTCAACTTCCCACCAATTAATCTATAAATTAAATGCAGTTTTTTAAAATATCAAGACTATTTTGTAGAATTTTATAAGTTGATTCTAAAATATATAAGGAAAAACCAAACAAAACAAATGAACAATGACAAGACAATTTTGAAGAACAAAGTATAGGATATTTAAACTAGAACTCTCAAGGGTTATTATAAACCTGTGATAATTAAGACATTACTATAGTATCAGAATAGAAAGTCCCCATATAAACCCACATATATATATGAAAACCTAATATATGAGAGGTCACGTTATAGATCAATGATAAAAGATGGATTTTAATAAATAATGCAGAGAAAACAGATTGTCCATATGGATAAATTTTTACTCCCTATCTCACAGTATACACAAAAATCAATTACAGGTGAATTAGCTACCTAAATGTGAGGAGTAAAATATAAATATTTTGAAGTAAATGTAAGAGAGCATCCTTGTGATTTTGGCATAAGAAAGAATTTTTTAAACAATGTACAAAAAGTATTATGATCTATGACAAGACAGATTCCTTAAACAAGGCACAAAAGGCATAGATCACAAAGGAAAAGATTTATCATTTGGTTACATTAAAATTAAAAGCTTCTGTTTATTAATAAACATGATAAAGAGAATGAAAAGACAAGCCACAAATTGAGCAAAGAAATTTGTAATACAAATACTGGCAAAGAACTAATGTACAGAATATATAAAGAACTACAAAACAATAAAACAAGACATACAACCCACTAGAAAAATGAGCAGTGACTTGAACAAGAACATTACAAAAGAGGAAACTCAATAGCTAATACAAATAAGAAAAGATGCACAACTTCATAAGTAATCAGAGAAATGCAAATCAAACCACAAATATGACAATACCAAATAAAAATAACCTAGAATGCAATGTTTTTTACATTTTCAGAAGGAAATATAAAATATAAAATGCAAATATAAAAATATATAGATCATATAGTGAAAGATTAAAAACTAGAAAACAGAAAAAGGGATATGTATCATATCAATAAATTTACCTATGAAAACAAAGTGTCTTTTAGAAGGATTATGAAACAAAATCTAATTAAATACTATACATAAGAGATACTCCTAATACAAAGTGCTCAGAAAAGTTGAAAATTAAAAAGTAAAGAAGCAATAATGAAGCGAAATGAACACAAATAACTCACATTGAGAAAATACTACAAAATATTAACAAAGACTGAAGGTAAGCTCAATAGAAAAATGGTCAAGAAACTTGACCAGATACTTTAGACATATTTTGACTATATGTCAAAGAAGAGGACATCTTTTCAGAAACACATGAAAAGGTGCTTTACCTCATTATTAATCAGGAAAATACAAATTAAAGCCACTATAAACACATTAGAATGGCTAAATGTTAAAAAGATTAAAAATACCAAGTGTTGGCAAGGACACAAACATTCAAGAACTCTCATTAAGCTGCTGGCAGAGGTATAAATCAAAGAGCCACTTAGGAAAACAGTTTGGTATTTTACCATAAAGTTGTAGAATGTGTTCTCTTTGATGCAGCAATTCAATGTCTAGATACATACCCATCAGACATGTGTGCACATACATATCAGCAGGAATATCTATGAATGTTCATCAGGCGGGGCGCGGTGGCTCACACCTGTAATCCCAGCACTCTGGGAGGCCGAGGCAGGAG
>VBSM01002608.1:47459794-47474614 GCA_008086735.1 Cheirogaleus medius
AAAAGTGTGTGTATGTAATGTGTATTTATATATCTATTCACAAAAATGTTGGCAATGGTTGGCTTAGAATAATGAAATCATGGATGAATTTTATTTCCTTTTGCTTTATTTTCCTTATCTTTTATTGCTAATTTTTCTATAGTTAATTACATTACTTGAACAGTAAGAAAAATACAATCAAAGTTCAATTTCTGCCAAAGAGAGAACACTGGCTTTGGCATCAGAAAGAGCTAGGTTTGAACACTGGTAGTGTCTCTCACTAAGAGAAATGACCATTTTAACCTAAGATAATTTTCTTATTGGAAAATGGGGAACTGATACCTCACAAGCTTGCTCCTTTTCTCCTGTTTAGTTTAAATACAACTACATATATACACACACATAATTTAATAGAAAAAAAATTGAATAAGAATTCATTTAACACTATCTTTAATGTGTGAAGAAAAGTATATTTATCTAGAGCATAAGAAAATTGATGAAGATATGTAAAGATTCTGAGGGGGATTTCTAGACATTGTCAAAGACTGGAAAAGTTAGCCTCCCATTTATATCTATTTCACTTAAAAACTGATTTAACAAGGAATTCCTTTTTTTTTCATTCAAAATACATTCTTTGTGTACTTAGAATGCAAGCATTGAGCTAATCACAGGGAAAACAAATGAAAGGAAAAAAAATGATTATCTTGATTACCCTCAAGGAAGTCAATTAATAAGTGAGAATAACACAACTAGCATGTTAAATACAATCACAGACATATTCACAGGATATTATAGGAACAAAAAGGAGGAACTATTAGCTAACCTGAGTGTATTACTAATATCCTATAGTACTATGCTTATGTTATTGTCATGATTAGATCTCTTTTTTAGTTCTGAAATAAAACTGACAAACAACTTTCTAATCAGAAGCCAGAAAGAAGGAAAAAAAATGGATATGAATATATATAGAAGGTGCCTAAAGTAGAAACACAGTACTGTGAGCAGCAACAAGCAGAAGAAACTAAAGACTAGGATATGTACAAAACCTCCCTTAAGGCAAGAAAGTAGGTGGTGGGGTGAAGTTGAGTCAGCCTCCATCCTGTTGTCATCAGATGGTTCTCAAATGTCTGGCTGGCATCTGGGGTGAGGGAAGAGATGAAAGGATCCTGAGTGGGAAGAAAAGGAATTAGTATGCCGTCAACAATTTATACGTTGGATTGGGATAGGATTCTTGTAACTCAGAAGTGTGCCTATATTCAACAATTGCTACTATTTAGAGTAGTAGTATTATTCCATTGTACTAGCAGGAAGTGGTTAAGGAATAAACATGTTCTGGAAGTAAGGAGATACTTGGGATACCAAGAATCAGTGTACTCAATAATACAATTGCTTCAGAATGTGTAACGCTTTGAACAGCTTGTATTTTAGAGAACTGAGATGAACAATACAGGGTTCCAAAATAAGTCAACATTAGCTGAAGAATATAGTGAAAGGTGAATTAAATATGTGTCCTTGGTTTGATAGAGAACATTTCAAGCAAGTTGTTTATATTTGGTTTAGAAGGCAAGGAGAAAGTATAAGATGTGATAGTGCTTTTTCTCAGATTTTCAAAAATATCTATTTTGATCAAATGGAGTTATGAAGAACCTGCATGGTGCTTACTATAAGGAAGGAATATTAGGATCAACTACCAGCTTCATGGTCCCTACTATGGGGAGATGAGAGAAGAGGAAAGAGAATAAGGTACTGAGTAGCCTCCCACTATTGGTGTTTGCCAAATACTCCTTCCAGCCTGAGTCCTCACACATGCTATTTATTCCCTAGGTGTGGAACACTCCTGAGTCTAACTAATTCTGCCTCCTCTTTCAGATCTCAGCTGAAATATTACTTCCTCGGGGAAACCTTTCCTTTCCTTCTTTTCCCCATGTCTCCGTGCTATAACTCTCCACGTTTTAATTAAATAATGCTTTGCAGTTATTTGGATTCTGTCTCCTCTTTCATACTTCAATCAACCTCTCATCTTCAAATAAGTTTTCGGATGATCAGTGACCCCGACATTTTTGCCCACCGACATGGGGCCTTTGTCACCAGCGCCTTGCAGTACTGATAGCATGCAGTCAGTATTCACTGAATGAATGAGTTTGTGTTAAATGCTTAACACTGCCAAGCCCATAGGAAGCACCCAACAAAAGGCAATTATTGGTGTTTACATTCATGATCTCGTTTAATTCTCCTAACACCACGGCAAGTACGCAACGCCGATATTGTGGTCTAGAAAACTAAGGAAAGTTATGCAACCCGCCGGAGGTCTGGCTGCCCAGAGCGACAACCCCGGGCCTGGGTCCCAGACCTGCCTGGGGTCTTCTCCGCTGTCCCGAGCGGCCGCGCAAAGGCTCGCGCGCTGAGCTCGGTCCTCCGCGCCGGCGCGCCCCAGGTGAAGGTCGTTTCCGACGCTGGAAGGAGACTCCCGGCGGGAAGCCGCCCAAGAGCCAGACGGGAACCCCGCTTTCCGCCACAGACCCCGCTCCGCCCGAGGGCAGCACCCGGGCGCGGGGAGTCAGGTCCCCCTCCTGGCACGCAGGAGACCGCGCTCCCTCAGGGACACGAGCGGCCGGCGGAGGCGGGATCAGCGAGGCGGTTCCGCGCGGCCTCCAGCCTCGCGCCGCTCCCCGCGGCCGCTCTAGGACGCCGGAGGGGGCCTCCTCTCGGTGGTGAGGCTGGGCCGCCCCCCGCTGGGAGCCGCCCACCTTTGGGCCGGGCCTGGCCTGGGTCTGGGCGAGGCGCGGGCGCCGCGTTTGTGCTGGAGCTCGCAAGCTGGGGCCGGCACCGGGAGAGGGCGGGAAGGAGGGTGGCACACCCTTGCTGTCCATGGAAAAGCTCTGATTTCCAAACGTCTCAGAGAACAAGCCTGTCCATTTTTGCCAAAAATAGAATGCTGCTCCAAAATTGAATTTTTTTCTCCTTTACTGCGTGGCAAAAAGAAAATAAACGACCATTTCTTAGTCTGTCTTTATTATTTTCAACTGATTTCATGTGTTTCCTTAGTTTGATTCCAGTTGTTGCTATACAGACCCCTTCATGTGGTGGAAGCTGATGAAAAGAGCTCCTAACCACAATTTCCTAACCTTTGGGCAGAGTGTGAATGGGAACGTCCTCCCCCCAGCCCCCAGACAGAACAATGGGCTTAAAAAGAGATCACGTTAGCGCTAGTACCTGTTCTGTAATCAACTCAGCTAATTCATTCAGAAATTTACACAGCGACTAAGGAGAAGGGGGAAAAGTTAAACCATTAGAACTACAAACATCAAAGATGAGCAGTTTTTAGGGCCAAAAGCTCTGAATGTGAGTGCGACAGATCCCATTTGAAATTCGACTTACTCTGTATGAGGTAAATGGAAATGGCAAGGGAAGATGAACTAGTATGTATTTCTAAATGTACTACTTCCAACTAAAAAAGAACCTTAATGACTAGGTTTATTGAGGTGGCATACAATAATTCTTAAATGTTCTGCAATTAGAAGTTTGTATATTACAAAGGCAATTTAGAGAACTATAGCAAGATGGTGAATCATGACTCCTTCATATGCTTATTCTTCATTCAGAAGCCTTTTGTCTGTTCCCCGGGTCTTTAAACAGAAGCCTAATTTCATTTATTTTCTTATGAGTACTCTGATAAATACCAATATAAAAATCAAATGTTTCTTTGTGTTTAGATAGATGTAGGTAGAAACATTCTTGCATGGGTCAGCAAAGAGTTATGGATAATTTAACTAAACAGGAAAAAATAAAGTTGATGCCTTTGACTAGTTAAGAACCCCAAGGAATTCAGTTACAGTTGGAAAATTTTAGAGCTATTTCAGAATACTTATTAATGAGCTTATTATATTCATTTTAGGAATCTGCCTTGGCAATCTTTTATTCTTAGTGGCTCCTTCTAATAACTTCCTCATTTTATTGCTATGTGCATAATGATGTTCTTTAGTATATCCAAGAGAGTTTTTGATGTTGGAATATGCAATGACTCAAGTTTCACTCTAGCAGCTTGCAAGAGTGATAATGAGGTGCTCTCCTTTTTACATTTATACTCCCCTTCCAGGCGTATAATTTCATTTAAAAGTTTATATTGTTCTTCTAGATTTTCTATTCAATAACGAAATGCAAAGCAATGATTGTTCCCCTAAGAACAACTTTAAGTTTTCTAAGAGCTATCTATGATAAGGACTTTGCAGCAAACTCTGAACATATCATTCGGGAATTGTAACACAATGTGCTTGAAAGCCAGATAAAAGGGAAGGTTCTAAAATAAAGTGTGTGGATGAAAATCTATAATCTGGCACTAAATCAGTAATGATATAGTGATATAGTGGGTGGCAGATAGAATTGCAGGAAGAAAGTGAAGTACAATCTGGATGCCTGGAACTTGTATTAATAAGACTCAATGCCAGCTCCATATTGTAGGAAGAATTACTTAGATCACAAAGAGAGAAAGAAAAGGTGTGTTTAAAGATGGAAAGCTCAAGAAGAATAAAATATTGAAAATAGTAATAACAGCAACTAACATTTATGGACCACTTATTAAATGCCACAAACCTTGATAAACATTTTATATGCATTATGCCATTTAATCCTCACAACCACTCTATGAAGTTGGTGCTGTTATTACCCTCATTTTACAAGCAAGGTAATTAAGAGAAGTAATTTCCCCAAGGTCATATAGCTGGAAAGTTGTGGAGCAAGTTCTCAAACTTAGGTTTGTCTGAGTTTTGGAACTATAAAGGGATATTATATTAGCTATGTTATTTTTTACTTTAAAAGATTTGCTCTTCCCTACCACTTTATCTTTTTGCATGGATGTCAGTCATGCTTCCTTCCTCTCAAAATCGCTTTATTTTATTTTATTTTATTTTATTTTAAATTTCAGAATATTATAGGGGTACAAAAATCACTCTTCCACTTCTGAATCAACAGACTTAACTGGCAAGGCAGCATGGCTAAAAGTTAAGTAATGTGGCTCCAGTATTCAATCACCTTTTGTGATTCGAATCACAATACCTTCACTGAAAAGCTGTGAGACTGAATGACATATTTAACCTTTCTTCACCTCACTTTTTCCATCTGTAAATAAGGATCATATTAGTGCCTATCCCACAGGGTTTTTATGAGACTTAACTGAGACTGTGTGTATAAAAGCACTTGGTACATATCTGAGCATAAAATAAGTGCTCAGTATGTATTAGTTATTTTTATTAGGACCTAATAGTGCATATGATAACGTTCTCTAACAAAAGCCTACAAAGAAGCAGAGGCCTAGCTACTATTTGCTGTAGGAGAAGGAAGTGAAATACTGACCTATAGTCCCATTTGGATCTTATGAGTAGTTCCCCCAGGGTTGAGGAAGAGAAGATGAAGTAAAAAGTTATCAGTGATTAAATGCAATCTATAATTGCTATAGGAAAAGTAATTTATGTGTATTTTATACCATTGATGATGGACTAAGTACTAAAGAGGTCTTTCTAAATTTGGGCATTGATTACCATCTCTAAATAGGCAGCAAAAATTCAGGTTTACTCTATAAGGAAAAGGATCTATGCCTTAGCATTTTCATCAACCAAATCTTGCTTGTTAAAGTTTCTGGTAGATCCTTCTACCACAGATAATATTGACAGTCATTATTGCTGCATTGTGGTTTGAAGCCTAGTATTTGACCATCCAGAGGCAGAAAACAGATACATATGGATATGATTAGTCAAAGTTTATTTTAAAAAGGATCTCTTTAAATCCTTTATTTGTAACCTTTTTGGCATTTGGATTCTGCTATGAATCAAAAGAGTCCTATGGAAATAAAAATAGCTAATATTTATTGAACTCTTACATCCTAAGCTCTTTATACATATGAGTGTACTTATTTTCAAGACAAATCTGTGAAGTTGTTAGTATTATCCTCACTTTACAGATGAGGAAAAACTGAAGTACACAGGTTAAGAATAATATCACCCCTCTTGAAAGTGACAGCTATGATTTAACCCCAGCAGGCTGGCTCCAGAGCCAGAGCTTTGACTCTTAACCATTTTCCCCAGAGAAGCATGCCTCGTTGCGTGCATCCATATTATATAATTTTCCAATTTTCCTTATAGTTTTGAGGCACAAGGACTCCCTGAAGTTAAACTATAAAGCCCATGGTAACCTGCTATAAATAGTGAGTACCTCTACTGTATATAATACATATTGATTACAAAAATGTAACTTATAAATACTCTTTTAGGAAAAAATTAATTATAGAAGGATTCTAAAGTTTTGAAATAGAAGACACTGTACAGAATCCCCACACTATCTATCCCCTGTTAGTAAGCCTGCTTGTTTTAAGAAGTGCCTCTGTCCTACTTTATTTATGTGATTCTGGTGAAAGCTGCCATGTTCTTGCATGATTCTGCCACCCTGTTGATACTTGATTGATCTTGATACTTGGTATTTAAAGGAGGAGCCAATCACAGTCCTTCTGTTCAATTTTTCAAACTGGAATTGGTAGGATTTTTTTCCCCTCTTCCATAGTACCAGCTATGGATTGTGGAACTTGAATACTGTCAGTGCCACATAGAAGAAAGTGTTCTACAGAGTTTATGAGTAAGTGTGTTTATATGTATGTGCAGTGAAACAGAATGAAAAAGAGTAAAATTGAGGAAGAAGAAAAAAATGGGGAGAGAGAGAGTGAGTCTTTGCTACTGCCTTGGCCCTGGTTCAGTTATTTCTACATCCTTGATTATCTCCCTCCAGCACTGTGGTTATTCAACACTTCTTGCAACTATATGACATCTATTAATAATATTTTGCCCTGTTTGCCCAAGGGTATTTGAGTTGAACTTTTAAATTCATCATACTGAAATTACCTATTATGTATTATACTGTAATTATAATTACCATTTCATTGTCTTATTGTGATAAGCATAATTCTAAGATGGCTCCAAAGATTCCTGGCAATGACCTACACACCCAGTATAATCTCCTTTCCTTCAATGTGGGTGGGACTTGTGAATATTGTGGGATTTCACCCTTGTGATTACATTACTGTGTAGGGTAAAAATGTAATTAAGGTCCCTAATCAGGCCTGACCTAATTATACAAGACTTTTAAATCTAAGTCCAGAAGTCAGAAACAGATGAAGTTAGAGTTTCAAAGCAAGAGAAATGCTTTTCTGCTTGTTTTGAAAAAGATGGAAGCCACCATGAGTTCTATAGCTGCAAAGGACTGAATTTTGCCAACTTGAGTGAGTATGGAAGAGAACCCAGACCCTGAGATGAGTTCATAGGGCCAGCCTACCCTTTGATTGAGCCTTGGGAGACCAATACAGAGGACCTAGCTATGCCTTGCCTGAAATTTTGACCTACAGAACCTATGGGATAATAAACGGATATTATTTTAAGCCATCAAGTTTTTGATAATATGTTTTGCAGCAGTAGAAAAATAATGCATTCAGGGAAGAAAAATATGACAAGCTTTGTCAAAGAAAATTAATATTCTCCCATGAACATTAAAAAACAAAAAAAGGTACTTCATCTCCCAGGGTAGTAACTGTTATGGGCTTATTTGTATCCTCCTCAAATTTGTATGTTGAAACTGAGTACCTCCAGAATGTGACTATATTTGGAGATAGGGCCTTTAAAAAGTGATTAAGTTAAAATGAAGCTATTAGAAGTGGCCCTAATGCAATCTGACTGGTGTTCTTATAAGAGGAAATTAAAATAGACAAACAGACACAGGGACGCTTGTACAGGAGGAAAGACCATATAAGCTAAAATCAGACCATGTTAGAAGCTTATTAATTTGCTAAGGCTGCCATAACAAAGTACCCAGACTGGGTGGCTTAAATAACAAATGTATTATCTCGGAGTTATGGAGGCTAAAAGTCCAAGATCAAGGTGTTGGCAGGCTTGGATTCTTCTGACGTCTCTTTCTTTGGCTTGCAGATGGCCACCTTCTCTCTGTGTCCTCACATAGTCTTTGTTCTGTGTGTGAGCATCCCTGCTGTCTCCTTGTGTGTCTAAATTTCCTCTTCTTGTAAAGATCCCAGTCAGATTATATTACGGCCCACCCTAACAGCCTCATTTAAACTTAGTCACCTCTTCAAAGGCCCTATCTCCCAAAATAGTCACATTCTAAGGTACTAGGAGTTAGGGTTTCCATTTTAGGGGCCACAATTCAGCCCGCAACAGCACAGCTTGTTCTTTAGTTTTTTGGGTTTTTTTTTTTTTTTTTGCATATTATAATGCAAATGTTCTAGTCTTTCCAGAGCATGCTATGGAGCTTCTTTCTAAAGATTGCTTAAGAAATATTACATTTTAATTTTGCATACTGGACTCCAGGGCTCCTGACAATTATTTAGAACTCTGAATTTTCAATGTACCAGAAAAAAAAAGCATCTGAATCTCTTCTTCACATGCCAATTGGTTTGGGAGAGCAAGCATGCTAAGTACTAACCCCTTTTCCTAAAGTTTCATTACTTCTTTGATGAATTAATTTTTAAGTGGATTATTTTTTGATAAATTTTTTAAATTGTCTTTTATCGGAGGTTTTATAACTACAGATATTTTCACAAATATAATATGTGCTTCTGGAGGGCTGGAATACTACATGAGTAAGGATTCATAGAGCAGAGTACTTGAGACACATTATGTGATCAATCATTGTTGGATTTAGTTGAATTACATCTACAGTTCTTTTTGTTAAAATTATGTTCATTTATGATAGATTCTATCATTTTATAATAACAAGGTCATTGTAAAAATACTTCTTACTATATCCGGAGATGCTGCTCTCCTCTTCATCCCAATGTTACCATGCCAGGAACATGATCACTTCTTCCTAGACCACTGCAGCAGCCTCCTGATTTTTTCCTCTCTTAAAATTCATTCTCCATGGGGCAGCATACATAATCTTTTCTCAAAAAGTAAATTGATCATGTTATTCACCTGCTTAAAACTCTCTGCTGGTTTCTCAGTGCAGTCAGAATAAAACGCAGTCTTACGCTTGCCCATAAAGCCCTGCTGAATTGCCAGCTTATCTACCTGTCTCCTTTCCCCTTGGTTCATTAGCTCCAGTCACACTGATCTTTCTGTGCTCAGAACACTCCAAATCATTCCCAACTCAGGGCATTCCATGGACTGTAATCTCTAACTGCTGTCTAGAATATCCTGCCCCCAGATCAGCTCCATTTTTCCTTCATCTCATTTGAATTGTCACCTTCTCTCTCTCCAGAGAGGCCTTCTCAAACTCCTCGTCTACTGTTAGCAAGGGCCCTCTCTGCACCTGACAACATGCACTCTTTCTCACATTACTTTATTTGCTTCATAGAATTTAGCACTATCTAAAATGGTCTTATTTACTTAATTGCTTATTATCTTTAACTCTCCCATCCCCACCGAAATGGAAGGTTTATGGCTCCTTGGTAAATGAATAAACAAACAATGCAATATAGATTTCAAAGTATTTGTTTAAAAATGAAAATTCCATTAAGTACAATTAGAAAGGAATTCTTTCTTGTGTAAATTAAACACAATTCCTAGAAAACAACAATAGAATTATAATAGGGGGAAGAAAAACAGGCAGAACATAATTTCTCTCTTATTTAGAGAAAGTCTTCCAGGTTAGTACTTTCTGATGAATTAGTTTTTTATTTTATTATTTTAATTTAATTTGTTTTAATATAAAGAGTTTGGGGATCTTCATTTTACATCACAGATCCAATTTCTTGTTATTGACAATCAAGACATTACAAAGTAGACTGTGAGTTTCAAGTAAGAAAAAAGTTCAATTGTTTTTCTTGAAAATGCCCCTAGAAATAAAATGAAGCAAAAAAAAAAATACTATACTTAGTTTCTTCTGATATTCTGGATATTAAACAGAGTGAATAAGATAAAGTAGATAGTATAAAATTATAATCTCAATTTATGTCTTTTTAACATAGAATTGGAAATGTAATCAGACACAAACTACTGAGATACGTATTTTGCCCGGTCTCTTCTAGTAAGCTTTTGTATCAATCCAAATTGTAAAGTACATTTATAAACTACAGACAACACAAATAGATTGGCTCAGACAAATGAATGACTCCGCTGATACCTCCTCTCAGTTAAACTGACGGACCTGTGCAGTACCCATCAGTGTAAAATGAAAACATCGCTTTGTCCAAAAAACAGAAAAAAGGGCTGTTAAAGATGCTAAAATATAAAGCTTTTCCCTTTCTTTTGCATTCTCTCCCTCTCTCTCAACTTGTCATGGTGTGAAGAAAATTTTAAATTTTAAATTATTAGCATGAATTTTACCTTTCTTCTTTCTATTGCGTAATGCCAGTTTTAAATGCAAATATAAGACCATTTAAACTGTATGTGGAATGACCAAAATTATAGAATTCATATTTCATAGTTTGTGTATAAGTATGTATTTCATTTTTACCAGAACAGTGGAAACTGCACACTGCTTGAAATAAACAAAATACATCTATCAACCCTTTCAAGTTTTTCTTACTGATGAGTAAATAAGGACCAAAAGGGAAAATAACCATGTGTGGCCCTTCCTTTTTCTTTCCTCCTATGTCATTTTTCTGTATAAGTCGATGGCTAATACAGCAAATAACGCAAGTAAGATAGATTATGATAGGGTTCCTTGAATGTTCATATTTCTTAGAATGCCATTGCCTTCTATCTGTGTTCAAAGCAAATTCTAGTTTGAATGCAAAGCATGGCCTCTCAGGGTGTCCACCATTTAATGAGTCATACATGTAACACAATGACCACTGATTCACTGAGTCATGCTGAACTCTCATGCATTGTGGGTAAATGGGAATGCTGTCCTCATGACACATTAGGAACACCAATGAGTGGGAACACTAATGAGAATAGAGTGGTAAGTAAACAGTGAACAGGCGTGTTGTGTGTTATCTCCTCTGCTTACATTCATGCTGCATTGTCCTACTGGAGTTCACTTCCAATCCACAAGTTCGAAGATAAAATTATTAATATTTCAAGATGTTAACAAGAGAGCATTAATTCAAGCAAAGGGCCCTTCTGAATGTGGGGCCCTATGCAACTGCATTATACTTGTGCCTGAATTGTACCTGTGTTTACTTTGCTTAATGGGCCCACCTTTCCTACAATTTGTATGTATTGGGAAGCTCTATATGTGATAAATCTATTGTCTGACAATCTTTTGGGGAATCGTCAAGGTTACATATTTTCCTAGACTCCTGGAAATACTACTGCCTAAGATATTTACTAAGAGTTCCTCAGTTGATCCTTAGCACTAATATAGGTCTAACAAAAGGGTCAGCATTTAAATTTAGAAAATCAAGACTTTTTGAAAAGTGAATTCAGACTAAATGGTCTCTACAAAAGACAAAGCTTCTGATTTTAAAAGAAAATAATCCAGCAGTTAGATTTGACAAAAGATGAACCTGAAAAGAAGAATTGCTATTTCAACAAAATAAAATATATGACTTAAATTTTTTTCATGTTTTTTTAGTTTTCTATAACTGTATACTTATACATATCACAGACACACACAAGATATTATATACAGTTATAAAAGATGTATACCTTTCTAGTCCTGCCCTTATTAGATATGACAAATGTGAGCCATTTGGCATCTGTAAGATGATGCTATCCATAGTACTTATTATTTGTTTTGGTCAATAGTTTTTTTCATTTCATTTCATTTTATTCCATGGCATTTAATAACACATTGCAGCATACCTAATCCATATCAAGTGTGTGGCAAATTCATACAGGTTTTTTGTTATAAAGGGGACTAGACTATTAGAGTATATTTATTATAGTATTATTATCCTACAGGAAAGTACAATGATTTGCAAATGTTTTCTATGGGTTGTCTTCATTCTCCTGCCAGTATCTTTCACAGATCCAAACTTTAAAATTTTGATAAAGTCCAATTTACCAATGTTTTCTTTTATGTATTATGTTTTCAACGTTGTATATAATATGGCTTTGAACTGTGCAGGTCTATTTATATATATATTTTTTTCCAACCATACATGTGTTGAAAATATAGTATTCACAGGATGTGAAACTTGTATATACACAGGGCCAATTTTGTGTATGCGGTTTTGGAGGGCCAACTGAGGGACTAGAGTATGTGTGGATTTTGGGATATGCAGGGATCCTGGAACCAATTTCTCATGCATACCAAGGGTTGACTGTACAGGGATGGCAAGTAAGCACATGAAAAGTTGCTAAATATTAGTAGTCATTTGGGAAATGTAAGTAAAAATCACAGTAAGATACCACTACACACCTATCAGAATGGCCAAACAAACTCCCCAATCCTTCCCCAACAATACTAAGTGCTGATGAGACTGAGGATTAACTGGTGGGAATGTAAAATGATGTAGCCACTTCAGAAAAATTTAGCAGTTTCTTATAAAGTTAAATATGTGCTTACCACAGGGTCCAGCAATTTCAGTCCTAGGTATTTGCCCAAGTAAAGTGAAAATTTATGTTCACATAATAAAACTTGTTTGTCAATATTTATAGCAACTTTACTCATAATTGCCCCAAACTGGAAATACAAAAGCAAAACAAATGTCCCTTAACTGGGAAATGGATAAACAAACAATGAAACACTATACTGTGATAAAATGGAAGAAACTACTAATATATGCAACAACATAGACAAATCTCAAATGCAACATGGTAAGTGAAAGAAGCCTGGCCGGACATGGTGGCTCATGCCTGTAATCCTAGCACTCTGGGAGGCCAAGGTGGGCAGATCATTTGAGCTCAGGTGTTCGACATCAGCCTGAGCAAGAGCGAGACCCCGTCTCTACTAAAAATAGAAATAAATTAGCTGGACAACTAAAAATATATAGAAAAAATTAGCCGGGCATGGTAGCACATGCCTGTAGTCCCATAGTCCCAGCTACTCAGGAGCCTGAGGCAGGAGGATCACTTGAGCCCAGGAGTTTGAGGTTGCTGTGAGCTAGGCTGACGTCATAGCACTCTAGCCTGAGCAACAGAGTGAGACTCTGTCTCAAAAAATAGAAAAAGAAAAAGAAAGAAGCCAGACTTGAAAGGCTATACGCTTCATGATTCCATATATGACATTTTGAAAAAGGCAAAACTGTAAGAACAGATCAGTGGTTGCCAAGGGTTGTGTGGGGGATAGGGTTGACTACAAAGGGGTAGCATGAGGGAATTTGGGAGTGGAGAGGGGTTGGAACCGTTCTGTATCTTAACAGTGGTGATAGTTACATGACAATGCATTGGTCAGAACTTGTAGAACTGTACACCAAAAAAGTGAATTTTACTATACGTAAATTTAAAAAATAGATTAAATGTGGAGGCATAAAGTATTCTGTTGCTGGAGAGGAATAGGGAAAGGTAACTGTGTGGTGGGAGATAAGTCTGGATAGTTAAATTGCTTGTAGATTTGTAAAAGCCCGGACACCAAGGTTAAGAAACTAGACATACCTCCAAGCCAAAGCATTTGAATATAAGAATGTCAAAATGAAAATGATGGTTAAGTGACTTGACTGTTGACAATGGGCACCATATTGCCCTAAGGTAGCAGGCAGGGAAACCAATTAAGACGTGATAAAGGCTCCTGTAAGGGTAAATATATTTGAAAAGGAATTTATAAATTGGAAATTCTTTCAGTTTCTTTCATTTACTCTATCTTAATCCTCATAAGAACCAGTGAGGTTAGAATTATTATCTTCAATTAATATATGCAAAGATGAGGCTCAGAGAGGTTAAGAGATTTGCTTAATTCACACTCTATGACTGTGATACTAAGGCCAGAATCTTAGTGGTTGGCTTCTTTCCAGTCCTCATTATTCTCTCTCACATCATTCTATTACTTCCTTCCTAGCATTTATCACAATCTGTAGGTTGTCTATTAATTTGTTTTCTTGCTTATTGTCTGTATCTCCCACTTGACTTCAGGGAAGGAACCATGTCCCTTCAGTTCCCCGTTGTATCCCCAGACTTCTTATAGTGCTTGGCACATAACGGGTGCACAAGAGATACTCATTGAGTGAATAACCATCCAAGTTAGACAGCAAAGATACAGCATTATTATAACTGGCATCCTTTTTTTTTTTTTTTAACAATGTATGCCATTTGCAGTGATGGGGACAGGAGTTCCTTGCTACTTTTTATCCCAGTAGTTCTCAAACTTGGTTGTGCAACAGACTCACCTAAAGATCTTTTTTTAAAACAAACAAACAAAAAAACCTCTTATTTCTATCAAAACAATACAAGTGAAATGACATCCCAAGGTTTATAACATAAAAGAGAAGCCTCCAGCCCTAACCATCATTACTGTTCAGTCCCCATCACCATCCTTATAGTTGAACTCTGTCTACTCTTAGCACTGGTATTTACCCTTTCTACCATGCAGCATGCTTACAATATTGTTTCTTGATTTTTCAGTACTAGAAATTATCTGCTGACTTTCTACTATGTAAGAAGAGGATTTAGATCTTTCATACTATTTCCACTGTTTCCCTCACCCTAGTCCTATAATATTGTAGGAACTATAATACTATAATTTTTGGTTTAATCAATATTCCACGTTTAGTTTAGAATGACTGTATAATAATTTTTAGGGCTAAGTTACATGCATACTATGATTACATTTTTTAAAATGTAAAGTTTCTTTTTTTAAACAAATCTTTTTCCTGTGGTTAATAATTGCTTCATTTTCCATTTGTTTCATCTCTTTTATGTCTACCTTCAAGTCATCTCCAAATTCTGTCAGAACTCTAATACAGTTCTCTGTGGTGAAATACATCAGGAAATCTGTTGACTCCTTTTTTTTTTTTTTTTTTTTTTT
>VBSM01002608.1:47474635-47505204 GCA_008086735.1 Cheirogaleus medius
TTTCTTGGAGATATCAGAGTTCTGGATATTTCCATTCTCCTGTCTCATCTATCCTGGTTGCCTTTTAGGCCTGTCATACAATTGTTACCCTGGAAATTTCCTTCACTATCATCCTGGGTATTCCTCTCTCCTTTCCCGAGTGTTGATTCCATGTCTTTATCTGTCTTATTTTTATCCCTCTTTTTGGTGGAAAACATCTTCAAGTACCTTCCTGACAAAAGGTTCCATAGGAAGAAAACTTTTTGAGATCTTGCATGTCTGAAAACAATTTTATTCTATTCTTAGACTTGATTGATCGGCTTTATAGGGAATTCTAGATGGTAACTAATCTCCCTTGGGAATTTAAAGATATTGCTCCATTTTCTTGTAGCTTTCAATTTCATTGTTTAAAAGTCCAATGTCTTTCTCTGTTCTCATGCCTGATCTTTCTGTCTGCAATCTGTTATCTGAAGCATTTAGGGAATTTAAAAAATCTCAGCTGTTTTGGCATTTCAGGATTGAGTGCATTTGTGTAAATGATTTTCATTCATTTTGTAAGGCTCTCACTAGATCCTTTTCAATCTGGAAACTCAGGTCCTTTAGTACTGGGAAAATGTGTTTCATTGATAATTCCAATCCTCCTCACCCTACCTACTTTCTTTTCACTTTCTCTAGTTTAGATATTCGATCGCCTGCATTGATCCTAAATTTTCTTTTCTCTCATATTTTCCAACTGTTTGTCTTTTTGTTTTTCTTTTGAGACTTCTTAACTTCATTTTATCATCTGCTACTGAAAGTTAAAATTTATTTTTTACTTTCTAAAAGCTCATCTTTCCTTCTGAATATTTCTTTAGAAAAATAGCATCCTGTTTTCATTCATAGATGTAATATCATCTTTCTTTAAGGAAATTTCTTATAGTTCTTTTGAATTTTCTTCTGTTCTCTGCATTGGTCTCCCCCTGCCCCTGCCTTTTTTATTTGTTTGTTTTGGTGTCTGATTTTCATGACTGTGGGGGTCCTCAAGAGTGGTGATCCTTAGATTTCTCTTCATATTTAAGAGTGAGAGAAATTACTTGCATAGCTGGAACTTGTGGATACACATACATCATTTTTGATGTGATTAGGCAGCAGATCTGGCTGTTTTGGAAGAAATCCTCAGTAGCTATAAAAGTATTTTTCCCTTGTGCAGGTCAATTTCCCTAGAAGGGAACCCTCCAAATTTCTTCTCTGAGGCATATAAACCTGGAAACAGTCATTATGGGAGCTGAGGGAGAGAAGAAGTCTCACAGTTCAGTATGCAGACTTAGTTACTTATTCCCTTCACCCCAATGTATGGTAAGGCATCTCACACTGATACAGTACAAAGCTGTCTTAAGGTCTTCAAGATCAAAATTCTCTAGTTCAACCACACCAAGGAGTAAATCTTATTGTCTCTGGATTGGGGTAGGGCAGTGTGTTACCTAGTTGCTTGGTGGGGGAAATGATCTGAGGGTCTCCCTACTTTTTATACAGACTTTCAACCAATTCTGTTGTTTTCAGCCTCTCTTTTCACCCATGTCCTCAGAGATTCCGGGGTATTAGATTCTTGGGGATCTTGATCTGTGTTTATGCTTTGCCAAGGAGTCTCAGGAGCCAGTAAAGATAAGTACGTGAGTTCAATACATCATGTTGACCAGATTCACTGGTTTCATTGCAAACATACAGATTTTCTAAACACTTCTCAGACCTTCCAAGTCAGAATCTTTGGGTGTGAATCTGGGAGTCTGTATTTTCAAAAAGGTCCTCAGGTGATTTTGACACCACATATAGATATCATTATTCCAGCACTCTCTCACTGGGACACATTTGACAATTATCTTTGAATGTACAATGAACCAGGGTTCAGGGAATGAGGAAAAGGACAGGTAAATTCTGAGAAAAGGATGGCTTAGGGACAGTCCTTGAGTGACCCAGAGGCATTCTGGAGAGGACATGTCTTGATTAGGAATGTTGGTGGTAGTATTTCTCAATGGAGAGCAGAAGGTCAGGGAAGCAGCAGAATCAATATTGGAGCACTAGGACAGCCAACCTCTGGCTGAGAGGGATGGTTGTGAGATGGGATTAATGGATTCCACACCCAAAGTGAAGGCAGAATAGAAGTTTTCATCCTCCAACTCTACTTCACCTTCTTTTCTTCCCTTCTCTGCCACCCCCTTTATTTTCCTTACATGAATTTGAAAAATAAAAGAAGCCGTATGGCCATTTTGAAAATTTGAAATTTGGAAGCCAAAAAAAAGAAAAAAGTTTTACAGAAAATTTTGCACAAATGTGACCTCTAGTAACAGTATTCATTCAAGAGCACAATTTTCAAATTCAAAGAAATTTACATCCACTGAAAACAGACACTGCAGCATGTACAGAATAAAGATAGATAGGATTTCCATATTGCATACTTCTTCACTATCTCTATTTTAGAAGTGATATGTGCAAGTGGTTAGGTATGTCAGGTCCAGCCTCTTGATGGACTGTTGTCCTGGTTCTTTGGATCCTTGCTTGGAAGAATCACAAGTAGGCTTTGTGCAACAGAGTGATGACGGACAGGAAGCAATTCCACACAAACAGCTTTTATTGCAGAAAAGAAGGAAATTATCCAAAGCGAAAATATGTTCCCAGAGAGAAGAATGGATCAGTCTCCATGAGTGGAGAAAGATGTTAGGGACTCCCAGGTGGTTTCCTTTTATTGGCCTGGTCTGGGGGAGGGCTTACGGAGCTCTGGGATGTTACCAGATGATTGATATACATGATTGTCAGGTGTTCTGCATTTTCCTGCAGTTCCTTCCCCTGGCTGGTCCCCAGGCTTCTCTGTCTCTAGGAATGCTCTCCTGGTCTGTATCTGCCACCTGCAGATTTGGTCCCTGCCTAACAGGTATGAATTGTGGATTAAAGAACAGAGAGTCAGATATCAAAGGAGTTGGCAGAAAGGAGGAAAAGAGAAGAGACATAGATGAAGAAAACCAGGTAGGGGTAAGTATGGGGACTACTGAACTAAGATGGCACACAACCAAGATTCCTCTTGAAGCCTATGAGAAACTTTTAAACAGGAAAATAAAGGAGCAGGAGAGATGGGGTGAGGCATGAGGGGTGCTAATCAAGTGAAGAATTTTTTATATCATTTTTTATTAATCATGTAGATTTGATGTCCATATTATTGAATTCATTTGTCCAGGTAAGTAATGTTGTTAGAAGAGACAAAATTGGCATTTGGGGAAATGGAATATATACTAAATGGAATATATACCTATAGCTAGGTAGTACTTTGTGGCATTTCTAAAGTCATGGTAGTACCTGGTATAGATCTAAATTTTAACGATAAAAGATAGATCTATTAAATTCTATGCTAACAATTTCAACTGAAATACATATCCCTCCAGGCCCTGTGGATGTGGTTAGTATTTTATGAAGCTCATGGATTATCTAGACAGGAAATTATTTTTTTTCATTTTTCCATATTCTCCCTACATTTACAAGATATAAAGAAAGTTGCACAGTATTTTTGAAATTATGTGAACTGAAATGTTTGTTAAATGTGTTGCAATGCAAAGGGATAATTATAACAGAGGAAAAAATTTAAAACTGAATTTGCAAGTGTTTTTTTTTTTCAGTTTCAAAAATACAGCATAGATTTATGCCATGTTTATTTCTTTCAAGTACATTCATTCAAAACTGGATTTCCTAGCACAATGCCTGGCATATGTTAGGAAAATTTTAAGCTTCTTGAATGAATAGGTGAGAACTGAGAGAATAATTGTTGCAGAAATGGAAAGAGTCTTACTAGTTTTAGAGATTTGGGTCCCTTAAAAACATATACACACAGAAATGTTATATATCAAACAGTTCTATTTTTACCATATCTTAATTTAAAGCTACTTTCTGCAAATATGTAATAACTAATCTACCACATCTTTCTAATTTAGATTCCCTTTGTATAAAAGTAGGAAAATCCTAAGGTTGTTGGGAAAAGTATTCAGTAGTGAAGCAATATCAAAAGTTGTGTTTTGGCTTTACCTAACTATGTAATGTAGAAACTTTCATTCATATTGACATGACATATTATCACAACATTTAATGTTCACTGAAAGTTAACTTCTGTTTAAGAGGTTTACTCACAGAGGTTTAGTTTGTGCATTTAACAATCACTACAAAATACTTACCAAACATTATCATGTCTTATTCTATTAAAACTTACTTGTAGTTCAGTGCTAAAGTATCAACTAATGTGAGATCATTTTAGAGAGCAAATTAAAAACTAAGAAGTAATTACTTTCCTTAACTTTGTCATCTTAATATTCTGGGTGTAGGCATTACTGGGGAAATTAAAAACAAAATCTCCCAACCCAGAAATCCTCTCCACAAAGGTGGTAGAGAAAGAAAACACTTTTATTATGAAATAAGCATTAAACCAGAATGTGATGCGCAGCACAATTTGCTAAGAGACTGCAAAGACAGAAAGAAATTGCACCCTTTTATGTAGCCAAGCAGATAGAACACATTACATATATGTTTTCAAGATAAAAACAATAACTAGTCCTCAAGTAAGAAGACTTGACAACACCATTTGTCACAATTCATCTTTACTTGGTAATTGCAGTGACCATCTGTATTAGCCAATTGGCTTTAACCAGAGGAAAAACTTCTCATATCTTTATGACAGAAGGTAGATTTGCAACTTGGAGCAAGGCGCCCAATGAAGTTAGACACCTACTCTCTCACAGAAACTGGGATAGGGGTGCTATCTCCCTTGATATTTGCAGCATTAAAAAAAAAAAGGCTCCAGGCTTTTAGAGAAAGTCACTTCTGGATCATAAAGCTGACAAAATACCTATCTAGTCTCCAAAAGGATTTACATACATTTTAAAAAGATGAGAAAGTACTTAACAATTACAAATTTTCTAAGACAAATGCTCTGAGAAAAAGAAAGGGAAGAAAATCGCATGCCCTATTTTCAACAAGGAGAACAAGCGTCTTATTTTTAATTTTAATTTTTGTTTTGGTTTCTTTGGCTTTGAAACCGTATACAAAAAGTCCAACTTAAGATTTATGTTTTTCTATTTGTAGGGCTGCCCACTATGGTCAAATAAATAAAGCTGCTTAATAAAAATAGTCACGACTCCTCTTTGGCTACCACATAACTCAAAAGTTTTTGAGGAGAGGGTGAATATAAGGCTGACGTTAGATTTCCTCCAGGCAAAGAATGTGGTTTAACCAACCAGTGTGCAAGATAAAACGCCTTAAAAATCCTGCTACCGGAGCATGGAAAGGTCGAATAGTGACGAATAACACCGATCACACTGTTACAGATCACCTAGTAAACTTTTTAGCTCACATCACTCATTTTCTACCAAGTTCTTTTGGGGAAGGGCGCTTCAGAAACAGCCCTCACTGAAATATCAAACCAGCCTGTGTTCGCTTGACTCTGGAAGAGGTAAGGACTAATTGCAGGTGACCGCTCCCGGGACCTGCTGTACGCTTTTGAACAGCATCCATTACAATTCTAGCATTGAGTGGTTAACATTTTAGTATTTTTAGACAGAGCCTCAGTCACTGGGAATGCAGGAATGAATGAGAAAGACAGTTCCTGCACTTAAGGGATTCAGAGTACACTGGAGAAGCTGAAAACCATTCCAAAGGAATCAACGTGACAATAAAATGCAAACACAATGTGGGAACGTACAGGAAAAGAGTAATCGATTCTGAGGGTGAAAAGTCTCCATTTAGGGGTGGAGGACCCGCGGCCCCAAAGCACCTTCCCTTCCTGGAGATTTCAGCTCCGGGATCGCCCAGCACCCCGCGGGCACACTTAACATTTTAATCACGCCTCCGCCCCCACTCTCCGAATTCCTTTCCCGCTGCGGACCCGCCGAGCAGTCCCTTTTAGGCGGCCTCAGCTTATCACCCCAGGTCCGGCCACTTCCCGGCCGCGGCCAGGCGAGCCTCCCAAAGTTTCCTGTGACGCCGCCGTCCGCCTTCGGCCTCATCCCACCCTGGGCAGCCCAGGACACCGGCTAGGGAGGAGCAGGTTACCAAGGCGGGGAGAACAGCGCGAACAGGCGGACCTCGGGACCCCACCCCAGCTGCGGAGCCAGCTCAGAGGGCGGCGGCCGCAGCCCACGCCTCCGCTCCCCGCGCCCGCAGCCCCCGCTACGCGCGAGCCCACCGGCCCTCGAGCCCAAGTCCCGCCCCCTCCGGGGTCCAGGCCAATCGGCCGCGCCCCGCCTCCTGGGAGGAGGTGGAGGAGGGGGTTAGGGGCCGGGCGGCAGCGCCCGCCTTCCGCTCTTGCCTATTGGCTGAGGTCTCGAGGGTGCCCGGAGACCGGAGTGCAGCAGGATTGGCCACAGAGGTTCGTGACAGCTGCTCCTATTGGCTGTGCCGACCCCCGTGACGCGGGGTGGCGACTGGCTCCAGAGTCTGAGGGGCTCCTTCTTGTCAGGTTCTAGGTAGGTGAGTTTCGTGCCGCCGGCTGTAGGCGCTGTTGCTCGGGGCAACGCCGGGGGGAGGGGGAAAGGAGGGAAGGCAAGCCTAGAGCGGGGGCAACAATCCCTGCCCGAAGGGGGGCGCCCGGGATTCGGCCCTGGCGGCGGGGGCTGCGCCGAGGGCTCTTCCTCCGCTCTCGGCCAGCTCCCCAACCCCCGCCCCGGCTGCGGGGTCCCCCGCCCATCCTCCCGCCCGCAGCGGAACATTCCCAGTTCGGGCCGGGGCCAGGCTGCACACCTGGTCCCTCGAGGCCCGCCCCTCCCACCACCCCGGGACTCGAAGGCTGAGGGGGCGGGTGCCCGCGCGAACGGGCTGTGGCGGGCGTAGTGGCTCCGCCCCGACGCGGTGTCTGGGGGCTACAAGGCTGTGGGGCAGTGTAGGGGGGTCTGTGGGCACCGCCCATCGTGCCTGCACCTCTTCTCTCGCTTGCTCTTTCCCTCGGCGTTGCCCTTTCGCTGGGGCGGCCACCCCCAACCCGGGGCTGTACCCCCAATCCCTTCCTATCTCTGTGGCCCTTGTCCAGCTGGGTCGTCCCCCGGCTCTCCTCCCATATGTCAGCTTCTCCTTCCACTTTTATCCTCCACCTCCTCTTTCTCCTCTCATCTTGGCTAGAGGTGTCCCCCAAGAGTCTAATCAAGAGATAGAGTCCTAAGTGTGAAGCTAATGCTGTCGGGGCAATTTCTGCTCTGTGGTCTCTTTGTCATTTAGGGTTGGGAAGGTGTTTGGAGGCACCTTTGGGTCAACTTTCTGCCTTAAAGTTTTCCTTAGGATTAACTTTCTGAAACACGCTCATTAGGTTGGTGTTGGTAGGGCCAGGATACTTCTTGCCCAAGCAAGTTTACTGTGAAGTGGTAGCTTTTTCCCTTGAAAATTGGTGATTTTGCTGTCCACTGCAATGTAATCCAAAATCTAATAATTTGTTAAGGCTGGTAGCCTTTCATTTTCGTTCACCTTATGTCTAAAAAAAAAAAATGAAGCTCTAATCTGTTTAACTCAGAAGAATTTGTATATATTCATAGTGGTCTCACTATCATTGTGATATAGACTGTTGTAAAGGTGTACTACTATTTTCCCTTTCTCCAGACATTTTAAGATAATATATTTCTCAAATGAAGTTACCATATATAAAAGTGTAATGGAAAAATCAATAAGAATTTTAGTAATTAAAGACTAGAAAATACTTTTCAATCCACATGTTACTGGAACACGAAAGCAGGATTAAAAAAAAGACTATTGCAAAATATAGTGTAGTGTTGTAGTCCTGGTATACATACCTATGTGGTTTTTAGACATTTGTGAGGAGCTCCAAGTTTTTCAGTCAGCACAGGAAGGTTGAGTGTATCTTACTGTAATTGAGGGATACTTTTCTGTTAGTACTAAGGGAACTATGCTTCCATAGGTATTTGGAATATATTAAAAGAGTCCATAGCCATGCTTGGAAACCTTTTCTATTTTCCCCCATGAAAGACCTTTGGTGAAGATCTGTTTCTCTTCTGTACTTATTGGCAGCATTAAATATACACCATCTAAATTTGTATAGTATCCAGTTAATGCAGCTTCTGCACTACTTCAAAGGTTGATGTCATTAGTCTGGAAAAAATAATTCAGGCTTTTGGTAGACAAGTCACTTTCATTTGATCTTCAGTGTAGATGTAGTTATAACTCTGATCTGTGAACATTGGGCGATTTTTTTCCAAGTAGTTTACTCTGAAAATTTTCAAACAATGCAGAAAAATTGAGTTGTACCTTCTACCACCTAGATAGCCGTTACATAGTAAATATTAAGGAACAGAGGAACTGAAATGATCAAGATTGAAAGACTAGCATAAATATATATATTAAAATATTATAAGATGCTTATTTCTGTTTGCAAATGGGAATTCTGCTTATAAAAACTATAGTATTTTAATTAAATGACTCTATTCAAAGCAATCATGTGAATGAGCAGGAAGTCATCAACTTTGTAATCAACGTGCAGGCAAGTTAATTGCATTTTGGTAATCAGAAAAAAGGAAATCTGATAAACATTATACAAATAAAAGTTTTGTTTTAATTGGACTCCTGTGTTAATAGATTATAGTTTTGTACTTGATTTATAAATGAGTATTTTCTTTTGGAGGGACTGTCAATTATGTGATGTTTTGGTAACATAATAATTTATATCAATCTTATATATGTTATCTTGGAATAAGAATGTATTTTTGTAGTGGAAAAAGAGCTTACAAATGTAAACTTTTTTTTAGTGGAACGACTTCATGGAGATTGAAGTGTTATCTAGAGAGATTTAAGTCACTATTTTGATAGGACTCAAAACTATCTTAGATGTTGTCTTATGGTGTTGATAAAGGAATATTTTAATATAGAACTTCAGTTTATAATAAAGGAGGACAGGGGTATAAATTCATATATATGTATATTTGTAATTTTTACATAGAAAATTTCAGCATTCTTCTTTAAGTATTTGAATCCTGCTTTTTAGTTTTAGCGTACGTACCCTAAGTCTGTTTTTCTTACCTCATTTGTATCCTAATTTCTTAAATATTGAAATGAAGAACTATGTCTCAGAATTTATAGATCTCTGGATTGCCTCATTATTATTTTTTCATATTTCGTTTGTCGTTGGCATGCTTATGTATGTTTAACCTACCATGCAATTGAGAGATTAAAGGGAAAAAGCAGGTCATAACTTTGGAACTGTAGTGGTAGATTCAGCTAATTTGGAAACAATGAGATGTTTAGATGGTTTTTTTAAATTAAAGCTCTAGTTTTTCTCTGCCTCCCTATCTCCTTGCCTTTCTTACTCCTTTTTCCCCCCTGTTTTTATTTGATTATAAAGTTAAGTGCTTTAAAATCAATTGAGAAAACTATAGAGAAGAAAAGTCACGAAAAATTCCACAATAGTTAATGATTTGGAAAATAACTGAAACTTACATATCTTCTGTAACACTCTACCAATCATTGCAGTTTTATGCTCTTCATTTCAATGTGTCTGTACTTGCATCTAAATTTGTAGGAGTTCCTGAATGTGAGGCTCAGTTACCTTAAATTAGAAGAGGGCTCCCAGGTATGGTGCAAAAATGGAAAAGTATAGAGGACAGATTAGAGTGGGAACAAAGGATAGACCATCTTATTCTGTAAGAGGAAGTATAATTCTAGTTTACCAAATAATCTGCTGTGTGGTTTACAAAATATGGGGCCAGGTTTTTTCCTTAGAATTCAAAATGTCTAGGGAAGATGAAGTTTAGTGCTTTTCTACTAAAATTTTCAAATTTCTCCATTTTTTGGATATTACATATTTGGCTTTTAAAATTTAATATCATATATGACTTGGAATTCTTTCTTTTTTTTTTTTTTTTGAGACAGAATCTCACTCTGTTGCCCGGGCTAGAGTGCCGAGGCGTCAGCCTAGCTCACAGCAACCTCAAAGTCCTGGGCTGGAGCAATCCTTCTGCCTCAGCCTCCCAAGTGGTTGGGACTACAGGCATGCACCACCATGGCCGGCTAATTTTTTCTATATATTTTTAGTCGTCCAGCTAATTTCTTTCTATTTTTAGTAGAAACGGGGTCTCGCTCTTGCTCAGGCTGATCGAACTCCTGAGCTCAGATGATCCGCCTGCCTCGGCCTCCCAGAGTGCTAGGATTACAGGTGTGAGCCACCGCGTCTCGCCTATTTCTTAAATATTTATATCAAACTATACTCTGTATATCATCACCATTCACTATAAGCTTGATATTATCTCTTTCTTTAGTAGGTATTAATTAAAAGACTGGAAATTTTAATGTAGGTGTTTCTTGCCAGTTTGTAGTGTAGTGAAGAGAAGAGCCATTTATTTTGGAGTCAGGTAATCTGGTTTTGGTTCTAGTTTCTCTTCTGTGTGATTTTGGGCAAGTTACTTAATCTCTTTAAATCATAATTTCCTCATCTATTAAATAGGGATGATAAAATTGCCTCACGAGGTTATGTAGAAGAAATGAGACAATGTATTAATAAATAAAATGCCTCAATTTAGGAAGTGCTCAGCTTCTGTATTCAGTTCTGTACATGGCAGCATTAATTTTATCTCTTCTGGTATTAATATGTTCTACAATCCTTAAAGTCCTTAATTTCAGACATAGGAAATTAAAAGATAATGTACATTAAGTTTACTTAAAGTGAATGACCTTTGTATTTGTATAAATAAAAGAATAAGAAACATCTCAGAATAGCTGTTCCTTTATAGTTGTTAGATTACTGTATCTCAGTAGAGACAATCATAAATTTACTTTAAATGGTTTTTAACCCCAAAACATGTCCAATTTGTCTGGATTCCTGATTTATTTTTTTTCACCTTAGATTATCATCTGTTGTTGGATGGTTGCCCTAAGTTCCTTTCATTTAAACCACAAATATTTGGGAGCAATGTTTTGCAAATATCCTTAGAATGTGTTTTATAACTACAGGGCTCTGATTCTTACAGAACACACTTGCAGTTTAAGTGTACATTTGCCTATAGTTACTGAGTGTAGTGAAGCAAGTACTGAACTGAGTGAAGAGTTAGAATTTGAACTAGAGAGTCCTTATGGTCTCATCCAGCAGTAAAACAGATTTTGTGATCTAAGTCAGTGAATCTCAATATTTTTTCCCATCCAAGTACAAGATATTTACCTGTGATATATTCCAATGTGCAGTTTTCTAGCATGCCAGCTGTAATTCCATTTCTCCTCTCCCACTCAAGAAAGCATACCAGAATGCAAGTGATTGAGAGTGACATCATTATAGGTATAAGCTTGAAATCTACCCTGATTTACTGAAGAAAGTGAGTCATTAAAAAACATGTGTAACTATTATTAGTATCAAATACTTAAGACATACCTTATAGTTCTGTGGTTGAGATCTAAGTTACTTCCATTTTCCTGAAATGAATGCCTCCCCAGTTTTTATTCTTAAATGCTATAGAAGAAAAAATTATTATACTAATTTTATGTAATTAATAAAGAATCCTACATTTTAAACGTTAGAATAACTGTTAATGAACATTTAAAAATATTTGAATAATAGCACCTCAATCTTTATTTGTAAATATAATAACACTAATTATTGCAGAAAAATTGAAATTAGTTTTGTAGTATGACTTATTTTACTTGCAAAAAGACTGTTTCCACAGTGAGACTAACAATTTTAGGAGAAGGGGAAACTCTTAATACTAGCATTTTATATTGTAGGCTCTTAGTGTATAAAAATGCCCTTTACTCTGGCTCAGTCAGGAAAGTATCTTCAAAATCACATTGCTGTGAATAGAGATTGCTTTTAAATTGCTCATCCTACATGGAAATACCATGTATAACATATAGTAAGAGATGAAGACGTAGAAAACTATGTTCAGTAGACCTTTGATATTTGCAATGTTATTTCCTGAAACCTTTATGAATTTATGAATAACTAAGTTCATAAAATGTGATCAAATTTAATTGAAAAGTTTAAGTGATCCTTTCATACTCTTAATGATTCTGTAAGTAGGACTTGAGTCTTTAAAGTTGTGAAATAATTTTTTGCTTCTAAAATGAAGGCTAGATGACTTTGTATTACATCTTCAGTATACAGGCAAAGGTTCTTAGTTTTGACTCTTGTGTCCTGGGGTTTGCAGAACAAAAGAACATTTCTGGCTGAAACACAAAGCCTCCTGCATTGTCACAAAGTTGAATATTAGTCCTTGGTCTCTGTAATGCTTACTGCTTGCTGCTGTTTCTTGGATATGTTTTATCTTTGGAGTTGAACACTCTGTAGTCTATGTCCTTTCTGGTCTCTGGATGTTTTCAGCTTGGGAGGATTTTCCAAGCTTCTGTCAGTTGGTGGGGATCTCTTGTTAATTTCACATTATACAAAAAAAGTGCATTTGACTCTTCTAGCAATATTCAGTTTTGGTAACAAATGGGTCAGTAGCCACCCAGTAGCAGCTACACCACCTCTTCCTTCATCAAAATATTTATACAATGTCCTGACTTTCTCTTGAATTATATTTCATCCAGAATTATATGCTTTCTATGTATATTCTTATAGAGGTTCACCATCATTTTGATTTTCACTTAGGTTTTACAAATTTTGTTTTGCCAGGAGCAAAGGAAATACTTTCAAGCATCATCTTTTTTGTTTGCTTCAGTATAGAAGTGTATGGTAGACTTTCTAATGTGGCAAATCTAGTCACTGTCACATTTCACATTCATTCTGAATTTACTCCAGATTTCTATATTTGGTTAAGTACCATCACTTTGTCATGCCTCTTTACTTTTTATGTGTTGACTACATTGGCTATAGTAGAGTAATTAAAGGAAGCTAAACAATGTAGTTGTGTCAATTATTAGTGATAACATAATGATAACATAATTAATTATAGATTAACATAATTATCTATTATATTAATAATATAATGATAATATATAATAATCTAATTAATGATAGATCACTATCCCAGTTATTTTATAACCAGTTATACTGGATGAAGTGTAGGAAACTTTATCTCGATTTATATACAATAGGAACTTTTTATAAAGTAGGAGGCTGATTTCTTCCTTCTACACACACATACACACACACTCACACACACCCTTTTTTTGTTTTGTTTTGTTATTGTTTATGTATAGTCCTTTTTTCTCTCCTCAACCTTTTCACCTCCAAAGTAGAAACAGTTTCTGTCAGCAAAAGTTTTTTAGTAAATAGCATGGATTCATATATATTATTGGGTGGAGGGATAACATTTCTTTACTGCCTGCTAAAAGTGTTAGGCACTTTTCATATATTTGTTTTGATTTCTATGAATTGGAGGGTTTGTATTTTTTTCTGTGTTTTGGAATCAATCTTACGTCGTATCATTTATCCCAGTTATAAAATGATACTGGGACTTGAACTCAGGTATTTCACACTCTGAACCTAGAATAAATATAAATGGTAAAAGACTAAATATAGTGAGCTCTCAGCAGTCGTGGATTTAACAGAAATTTCAACTATTTGAGAGTGACTCTAAAGATCCATGTTGAAATTGGTCATTTGCGGTTTTGCTGAGATGACTTCCTCTTTAAGAAGCAAGACCCTAAGATATGTATCACCCTAGTGAACTATCCAGTGTCCATATCTCACTTTGGCCTTGCTCTGTTTGAGATTGACTTATACTATAACTTTTGTGAAGTGATAAAATGTTTCTTTGTAAAAAATTTTCCTGAAAAAGAAAGGCCAGTGGTAGAAGTAAAGAGAAAGTAAAGAGGCCTTCTGAGAAAGTGGTGGATCTTAGCCAGAAAATAGACATTTCTGAATAAATTTAAAAATGGAATGTTGAAATCAGTGAATTTTTGATCTGATTGTGAATCAGTCCAGCACATCTTCTAGGGAACAAAAATTAATTCGTGAAACATTTTAATTGAGTGTTCCAGCTCTGTCAGAAATTCTCATGATCTTTAGACAGATTACTTCTTTTTAAAAAAATTTCAAAATATTAAGGGGGCACAGTGTTTTCGGTTATGTGGATTGCTTTTGTAATGCTTGAGTCACAGCTATAGATGTGCCCATCACCCAGATAGTGTTCATTTACCCATTAGGTAGGTTTTTGCCCCTTCTCTCCTCCTCCCTCACCCCTGCTTGATTTACACTGAGTTTTACTTCCCTCTGTGCACATGTGGGCCTGTTGGTTAGTTCCACTTTAATAGCAAGTACATACGGTGTTTGTTTTTCCATTCTTGAGATACTTAACTTAGAATGGTCTCCAGTTCCATTGAAATAGTTGCAAAAGGCATTAATTCATCCTTTTATATGGCTGAGTAGTACTCCATGGTATACCACGTTTTACTAATCCACTTATGAATTGATGAGCACTTGGGTTGATTCCGTATCTTTTCAGTTGTGAATTGTGCTGCAGTAAACATTGAGTGCAGGTGTCTTTTTGATAAAAAGACTTCTTTTCCTTTGGGTAGATACCCAATTGATAGATCAAATGGTAGGTCTGTTTTTAGTTCTTTGAGGAATCTTCATACTGTTTTCCATACAGGCTGTACTAATTTGCAGTACCACAAACAGTGTATAAGTGTTCCTTTCTCCCTACATCCACACCAGCATCTATGGTTTTTAGACTTTTTAATAAAAGCCATTCTAACTGGGGTAAGGTGACATCTCATGGTAGTTTTAATTTGCATTTCCCTGATGGTTAGTGACATTGAACATTTTTTTCATATGTTTATTGGCCATTTGTCTATCTTCTTTTGGAAAGCTTCTGTTCATGTCTTTTGCCCACTTTTTAACAGGATTGTTTGATTTCTTTCTTGCTGATTTGCTTAGTTCTTTGTAGATTCTGGATATTAGCCCTTTATTGGATGTATAGCTTATGAATATTTTCTCTCATTCTGTAGGTTATCTATTTGCTCTGTTGATTGTTTCCTTAGCTGTGCAGAAGCTTTTTAATTTTATCAAATCTCATTTATTTATTTATTTTTGTTGCTGTGATTGCCATTGGGGTCTCCGTCATAAATTTTTTGCCTAGGCTATATCTAGAAGAATTTTTTTCTACATTTTCCTCTATGGTTTCATGCCTTACATTTAAGTCTTTTATCCATCTTTAATTAATTTTTGTGAGTGGTGAGAGATAGGGGTCCCATTTTATTCTTCTGCATGTGGCTGTCCAGTTTTCCCAGCATTATTTATTGAATAGGGGTTCTTTTCCCCAGTGTACGTTGTTGTCTGCCTTGTCAAAGATCAGTTGGCTGTAAATAGGTGGTTTTATATCTGGGTTTTCTATTTTGTTTCTTTGGTCTATTTTTTTTTTTTTTTTTTTTTTTTATCAGTACCATGTTGTTTTGGTTACTATAGGCTTGTAGTATAGTTTGAAGTCTGGTAATGTGATGCCTCCAGATTTGTTCTTTTTACTTATGCTCATTTTGGCTATGTGGGCTCTTTTCTGGTTCCAAATGAAGCATAGAATTAGTTTTTCTAGATGTGCGAAAAATGACATTGGTATTTTGATAGAGATTGCATTTAATTCATAAATCACTTTGGGTAGTATAGGCATTTTAACAATATTGATTGTACTGATCTATGAACATGATATGGTTTTCCCTTTGTGTCCTCTGTGATTTCTTTCCTTAGATATCTACAAGGAGGACTATGAAACACTGAAGAAAGAAATCAGAGGATACAAACAAATGAAAAAACAGATTTATTGAAAATGTCAAGGATCTTATATTCATAAATTTTGTCCTCCTTTCCTTTCCTGCCACCCTCAACAATATTTAAAAGGGATTTGACTGTTTATTAATAGCTGCTACCTTTTCGAAGTTAATGTATCTTAAAGTATCTTAAAATGTTAATATAAACAGCACTATCCTAACTTCTATAATATGGGTGTCATTTTATGACTGTTTCACAATTAATCATAATAAAATAATAGCTAGACTTTGATGCTGGCCTCTTTTAAGTTTCTGATTTCCTACGTGTCTTTTGGAGCCTGATTTACTCTGTGACTGGAACTGGCATTCTAAGATCTAAAGGACTTAGGTTAGAGACACTTGCTATTATATACCGTAACATCATGAATTTTGAAAGAGGTTGAAATGGTAATGAAATAGACATGTCCTTCAAGGTAGCCTATGTTATAAAAATAACACAGAAATGTTCTATGTCAGACAAGAGACGAGCTGTTGCAGGAATGGGACAGAAAGCAGGAAGGCATATGATTCTTCCATTTTTGGTCATTCTACAAATGTTACTGGAATACTCACTCCATATAAGGACTTAGCTTGTGGCCACAGATAATTATAAAGCAAAGAGAACTTTCAGACTTTTTTCCTGAGTGAGTATGCTATAGTGAAAAGAGCATGGATGTTAGATCCAGACCTACCTAGGATTGAAGCTGTGCTACTAGTAATTATTTGTATGATTTTAGACAAATAATTTAATTCCTATAATTTTGGGATTTTTCACCTGCAGACTGGGGGTAATAATACTTGCTAGATTTTTCAGTTGCTTGAGACCAAAATTCATACTTAGGGCACTGAGAATAGGCATTTACTCTCTTCAGGTACAGTTGGATTCAAGGGCTCAAACAATGGTCTCAGGACATATCAGTGGCTTTCTCTTTTGTTAGATGTGGTCTCATGTAGGCCTTCTCCATGTGGAGCTCTCTGGTGGCTCCAGGCTTAGATTCTTTCAGTTTAGCAAGCCCAACATAAAAAGAACTTCTCTTACCCTTTGTTCTAACAAAAGTCCCAGGATTGTGTCTCATTGAATGAATGTGATCATTTCTCCATCCTTTATCCTGTTTTCAGGGGAATGGCATATGATGATAGACCATATCTAGGTCAGGGAATAGTGAAGTGTGGTCAGCTATGTCTAAATCACTTGGGCTGAGAGTCAGGGTAGGATAGTTCACTGAAACCAAAAGAAGGTACTATGACCATGGGAAGGAGGAGTAGATGCTGGGCAAGCATAACCAAAAGATATTCACAGTAGCATCCAATGTGCATATATGTCCTCCCTTACATGTATACCCTTGAAAAAAATGCCCTCACCTAACATTATGCAAATCTTTCACTTATAACTTCCAATACCTGTCCCCCAACAAAGGAAGACAATGAAAAGGCTTAAGTATTGTATCTATTCTTAAGACTAGGATCTCTGGGTAAGTTCTCTCAGTTCTGTTTGAATATAGATTGCCTCAGGGTCTAGCAATTTATGGGTAAATTATAACTAATTATAATAAAGCTAGTATTCAGTGACAGAAGGAAATAGCATAAGGACAACAAAAACTCTTAATTCGTATCCTAGTTCACCACTCTTAAGTTCTCCCAGCCATAAAATCCTTGACATGGACATAATTCAGCCAAATTCTTAATCACTTTATAACTAGGATGGATTTTCTCCCAGTTTCCAATACCTTGTTCTTCATTTCCATTTGAGACCTCATGAGAATAGTCTTTCCCGTTCATATTTCTGCTAACATTCTGTTCATGACAACATAGGCTTTTCCCAGCATTCAACTTCAAAATTCTTCCAGCCTCTACTTTTACACAGTCCCAAAGCTGCTTCCACATTTTTAGGTATTTGTTGTAATAACAGCCCACTTCTCTGATAGCAATTTCTGTTTTAGTCCATTTTGTGCTTCTATAACAGAATACCACAGACTGGGGGATTTATAAAGAATAGAAATTAATTCTCTCATAATTCCTGAAGCCCAAAGGAAGTCTGGGAAGCCCAAGGTCAAGGTGCAAGTATGTAATGAGGGCCTTCTTGCTATATACTCATATGGCAGAAAGCTGAAGGAAAGCGAAGAATGGACAAACTGTGTGTCTTCACATGGCAGAAGAGCAGAAGAGAGTTAACCCATTCCTGCAAGACCCCCTGCCCCCTTGTTTTTCTGAGACAGTGTCTCATTCTATTCTCTACTCACTGGCTAGAGTACAGTGGTGTCCTCATCGCTCACTGCAACTTCAAACTCCTTGGCTCAAGTGATCCTCCTGCCTCAGCCTCCCAAGTAGCTGGGACTACAGGTGTGCACTACCACGCCAGGCTAATTTTTAATTTTTTATAGAGATGGGGCCTCACTATGTTGCCTAGGCTCGTCTCAAACTTCTGGGCTCAAATGATGCTCCTACCTTGGCCTCCCAAAGTGCTGGGATAACAGGCATAAGCCACTGTGCCTGGCCCTTGCAAACTCTTTTTATATAGGCATTAATCCATTGATGAGGGTTCTGCCCTCATGGTTTAGGATCGAGACCTAAACACCTCCCAAAAGGCCCCACCTCCTAACAGTGTTGCCCTGGGGAAATTTCATGAATTTTGGAGGGCACACCTTCAAACTTTAGTAATTAGAAGAGAAAAAAAGGGGAAACAACTCACAGAGACTTCTAATCCATGATACACGTTTATACATGTTTCATTGGCCAGGGATGACAAAACTTTTTGCCTTAGCAATGGAATAAAATTTTTGGCTAGCCAATATGCCTGTTTCTGGTTCTGCCACCTGCAAGATCTTCTTTGTTCTTTTTCCTCCTGGTCACAGCCAAGACGGATATTGAGGGATTACTGGGGACTGTACTGCTTTAGCAGCCCGTTTTCTGTTGGTGAGAGGTTGAGGTTCAGGGAATCATCTTAGGGGTTGAGCAATAACAAGCCTTTGTTTGCAGGGATTTTCTTAAACAATTCAACTTTCTTATGAACTTAGTAAGTTTTTGATTTATTTGTATTTGATCAACTTCTCCCAAGTAGTCTAAGCCCAGATCCTAGTCCTTGAATCAAATCATTGCCTGGTATATTTCTAAACAACTTTGTCTATCACCCGAATCCAGTGATTCTCCAACATGGGGCAACTGACAATGTCTGGAGACATTTTTGTTGTCACAATTGGTGGTGTGTGGGGGGATGGGGGTGAGGGAGGTAGGTGCTACTGACATCTACTAGATGGAGGCCAAAGATACTTGTAAACATGCTGTGGTGCATAGGACAGCCTCCCACAGCATAGAATTATCGGGTTTAAAATGTGAATAGTACCAAGGTTGAGAAACTCTGCAAATCCTAGGCTTGTCAGTCTCTATCTTGGCTTCTGCCTACAGGCCATTGAGAGAAATTGCTTGAGGTAATGATGCACAGCTTATTTGTCCTTGCTCACAGGCTGTTTCATTAGTGGATGGTTCTTTATAATATGGGTAAATATCTTCTTTGCTAGAATTCTTGGGTAGGAACCTACAGCATTAGGCTTTTCCCACCTCCCAGATTTATTTGACATTTTTCTTCTGGTTAATTATGATTTTAGTTTGGGGATATTCAGTTTTCAAAGTGTGCTTCCTTCCTGACAGACCTTACTGAAGTCTACAACTTAGTAGCCAATATACCAACATCTTAACATTTTTTACTAAGTACTTTACAGTTTCATTCTTAGTAGGCATGTACAGGCATACCTCAGAGATATTGTGGGTTCAGTTCCATACTACTACAATAAAGTGAATATCACAATAAAGTGAGTCACATGAATTTTTTGGTTTCCCAGTGCATATAATAGTTATGTTTGCACTATACTATTAAGTGGGCAATAGCATCATGTTTAAAAAAAACAATGTACACATCTTAATTAAAAGTACTTTATTTCTAAAAAATGCTAAAGATCATCTGAGCCTTCAGTGAGTCATAATCTTTTTGCTGGTGGAAGATCTTGTTGATGGCATCAGGGTGGTGGTTGCTGAAGGTTGGGGTGGCTGTAGCAATTTCTTAAAATAAGATAACAGTGAAGTTTGCCACATCGATTAATTCTTCCTTTCACAAAGGATTTCTCTGTAGCATGTGAAGGCTGTTTGATAGCATTTTACCCACAGCAGAACTTCTTTCAAAATTGGAATCAATCCTCTCAAACCCTGCCACTGCTTTATCAGCTAAGTTTATGTAATATAAATCCTTTGTTTTCATTTCAACAATGTTCCCAGTGTCTTCACCAGTAATAGATTCCATTTTAAGAAACCACTTTCTTTGCTCATCTATAAGAAGCAACTCCTCATCTATTCAAGTTTTATCATGAGGACGCAACAATTGAGTCATGTCATCAGGCTCTACTTCCAATTCGATTTCTCTTGCAGTTTTCACCACATCTGTAGTTACTTCCTCCACTGAAACCTTAAACCCCTCAAATCAACTTCTTTCAAATTCCTGCTGATGTTGATATTTTGACCTCCTCCCATAAATCACAGGTGCTCTTAGTGGTGTCTAGAATGATGAATCCTTCCTAGAAGGTTTTCAGTTTACTTTGCCTGGGTCCATTAGATGAATCATTATCTGTGGAAGCTATAGCCTTACAAAATATATTTCTTAAATAATAAGATTTGAAAGTGAAATTACTCCTTCATCCATAAGCTGCAGAATGGATGTTCTGCTAGCAGGCATGAGAACATTAATCTCTTTGTGTATCTCCATCAGAGCTCTTGTGTGAACAGGTGCATTGTCAACAAACAGTAATATTTTGAAAGAATTTTTTTTTTTTCTGAGCAGTAGATCTCAACAGTGGGCTTAAAATATTCAGTAAACCATGATGTGCTGTCATCTAGGCTTTGTTGTTTCATTTATAGAGCACAAGCAGAGTAGATTTAGTATAATTCTTAAGGGCCCAGGATTTTTGGAATGGTAAATGAGCATTGGCTTCAACTTCAAGTCACCAGCTACATTAGCCATTAACAAGAGAGTTAGCTTGTCTTTTGAAGCTTTGAAGTCAGGCATTGACTTCTCTTTAGTTATGAAAGCCCTAGATGGCATCTTCTTCCATTAAAAAAATGTTTTGTATACCCTGAAAATCTGTTGTTTGGTATAACCCACCTTCATCAATTATTTCAGCTAGATCTTCTGAGTAACTTGCTACAGCTTCTACCTTAGTATTTGTTGCTTCACCTTGTAGTTTTATGTGATAGAGCAGGCTTCTTTCCTTCAACTTCGTGAACAAACCTCTTTTAGCTTCCAACTTTTCTTCTGCAGCTTCCTCACCTCTCTCAGCCTTCATAGAATTAAAGAGAGTTGAAACCTTGCTCTGGATTAGACTTTAGCTTAAGGAAATGTAGTGGTTGATTTGATCTATCCAGATCACTAACACTTTCTCTACATCAGTAATGAGGCTGTTTTTTTTTTAATCATTCCTGTGTTCACTGGAGTAGCACTTTTAATTTCCTTCAAGAACTTTTCCTTTGTATTCACAACTTGGCTGTTTGGCACAGGGGGGCCTAGCATTTGGCTTATCTCAGCTTTTGATGTGGCTTTTTCACTAAGCTTAATCATTTCTAGCTTTTGACTTAAAGTGAGAGATGTGCGACTCTTGCTTTCACTTGAACACTTAGAGGATATTATTAATTGGCCTAATTTCAATATGGTTGTATCTCAGGGAATAGGAAGCCCGAGGAGAGGATGAGGGGCTGGGGAATGGCTGGTCAGTAAAGCAATCAGAACATATAATATTTATCAATTAATTTCACCAACTTATATGGGTGTGGTTTGTGGACCCCAAAACACTTATGATAGTAACATCAAAGATCTCTGATCATTGATCAGCAGAACACATATAATAATAATGAAAAAGTTTGAAATAGTGTGAAAATTACCAAATATGACACAGAAACATGAAGTGAGCACATGCTGTTGGAAAAAATGGTTCCCGTAAACTTGCAGAGTTGCCACAAACCTTTAGTTTGTTAAAAAAACATGTCTGTGAAGTCCAGTGAAGCGAAGCACAATAAAACAAGGTATGCTTATAGTCAGATTTACAAGAGCCGCAGTTTACCAGCTATTTTGCTTATTAAGGATTGTTGACTTTTCACCTTGCAATAGAGGTATACCAAGTTCCCTTCACTTTCCATTGACTCAGTTCCACATTTTATAGCTGTCACTTGTATTACCTTACTTCTGGCATAAATATTTATATTTGTTAGGCTTCTTTTGGATGCCAGTGACAGACCCCCATTTAAAAAAATCAGTTCTTCCCACCTCTGTAAGTGGCGACTCCATCTTTGTTTTTGCTTAGGCCCCAGACCTTAAAGTTGTCTTTGGTTCTTTTTCTTTAACTTCCCTCTACACAATCTTTCATCAAATTCTGTTTGCTTAGAAAAAAATCCAGAATCTAACTAGTTCTTACCACCTCTACTTCTATCATCCTGGTTGAATGCCGTCCTCTTTCTCCTCCTTCATAGCTCTGAAGAAGTCTCCCACTACTACTGGTGCTCTCAAAAAGTAGCATGTGACATCCTTTTGAGAGATTAGAGATCGTGTCACTTGTTTGCTCAGAATCTTTCAGTTTTCTATGTAACTCAGAGTAACATCTTTAGTCCTTAAAATGAACTATAGTTTGTGTTTCTGCTCTCCTTCTCTCATGCAGGATCTTTCTCTGAACTCAGGTTTTACTATTTTCTCCACCATTTACTGCACACAGGCCTCTTCCTTAAGTGTAGGTACTTTGTACTTACTGTTTCCTCTGCCTGGAATGCTCTTCCTCCAGATAGTCATATGACTCACTTCCTTAACTCCTTCAGTTCTTTGCTCAAATATCACTTTAACTGTAAGGACTTTAATTACCCAACATAAATTTGAAATCTCTTACTTGCATCATACTTCTTATTACTTTTTTCCTGCTTTTTGTTGTTTTATTGTGCTTATCACCACCCAACTCTGTGTCTTTTACTTATTTATTTTGTTCGTTTCCTTTCTCTAGAATATAATCTCCACGAGGGCAGGAATTTTTGTCTATTTTGTTATATAGGAAACTTCATGGCATCTGGCTTAGTAGGCTGTCAGCAAGTATTTGTTGAATGAATTAATATATAAGAAAAAAACAACATATTGCTTCATGTTAATTGTTAAGTCTGAAACTCTGAAAGGACTGAGAATACCCTGCTTGCAAGCTAACAAGTTAGTCTACCATAGTTTTAGATACATACATTAACAGAAGAGCCCTGGGTCAGAGAATCAGGGTTTATTATAGCAAAGGCAGTGGCCAGAGAAGTATGTTAGCACTAATTCTCCAAGCTCCATCCATATGACAAAGCAATGTGAGGAGGGCCATATGTTTACCTACACATGCATTGGATTTGCATCACAGGAGAGGAAACTGGAAATTAGGAGTCTCGAAGCTTGTAATGGGTGTTGGCACATCTGCTGTCCTCTCCGTGGAGGGTGATAGATTAGTCATTAAGCAGATATCCTCCAGGAGAGAGAGAGAAGGTATCTTTAGATTTATTATCCTATAATAAAATGTTTCCAGGGAAGGGAAAGAGAGAACTTTATTTCTCTAAAGCTGTTTGAAGGTCTCTATCTTTAGGGAGATATTGTCTCTAGTTTCCAGCACTATTTTGCAAATATCCATTTGTAGTACATTTTGCTTAGAAGACTTTGACTACATAGGAACATAAGAAATCCAGAGAGAATTGTATCCTAGCAGAAATTCTAAATTCTAGCAGCTACATTTGTTTATATCTGAGCTCAGATTTAGGGGCAAAATGTTTTTAGAGTTTTCTCCATTTCTCCTTCCATCTCTTGGTTCTTTCTCTGGGTTGGAAAATTGTCAAGTGGTACTTAATGTTCTTTCAATTTAGCAACCTCAGCTGAAAAAGAACTGTCCTTCCTGATTAGTTTCTGCAAAAATGTTGGGATTCAATGTTATCCATTCAATTTTGGTTACATACACATTCCTGAACTACTGCTTGGGGGAAGGAATATGATGATTTTCCAGACCTGGGTCATGGTCCTACACCAGGAATTTTAGAGTGCTAGTGATTTGTGCCACTCAAACCATGTGCATTAAAGATAAGAGAAGGGTAGTTCAAGAGAAGAAAATTGAGATACTGCTACCAAAAGAAGTGGAGATAGATGCTTCAGAGTAAAAAACCAACACAGGTCTATGTACATGCAACTCTCACTCATTTAAAGAAAATTAGAATCTTATTGTATATAGGTGTTAGTACCTCATCTGTTTTTCACCTACCATCACATCATGAGCAAGAAATTTTTTTTTTGAAAATACAATTGTAAATGTTGTAAAATTATATTTAAATTCATTGTTTATTTTTAGTTATTTGGTTTATCAGAATTGCATTTTGAAAAAGTAAAGGGATATTTATTTGAGAGGCAGAGGAAGTAGAGATGGGAAAGAGAAGTAGGGCCAGCACTAGGTGGGGTAAGAGAGAAGTCTAGGGCACAGCATGTGAGATGTATTCACTTTCAGGACCATAAAACTGCAGGGTGGCATTTGCATGACTCTGAGAGTGTCTCCTTAAATTTTGTACTCTAGGTACTTCTCTTGCCTCATCCTGGTCCCATTCATGAAGAGAAGCATATTTCAGGGAATAAATAGAAACTATGTTTGTCTGTGAGTATGAGTTAGAGATGATAGCCTGTGTAATTGGGGAGGTTGATAATGACGATTAAGGTGCTTTAGAAAGTAGTCATTATGCATTTTCAGCTGTTTTATGTGGAAACCTTTGCTGAGTTCTGAGAAAGATGATAATACCTCTGAAGTAACACAAGGAATATAATTTTTTATTCTTATGTTTATAGTAGTTTGAACAAAGAAAAGTTCCGTTTAGAGATGCCACTGAAGAAGTTATTATTTACTTTTAACCCAAACCATTTCAATGTCAAGGAAACATGCTATTTTTTTTTATTGAAAAATGAAAATTATAGAAAAGACTGAGTTAGAGATTGAGACATAACACATGGGTGCTTTACTAGCTTTCTTGACCAAGACACTTGACACTGCTCAATAGTGGGCATGGAATCCCAGTAGAATAGTTGTCTTTTTCATACTTAGATCTTTGAAAATTATCATTTCCATATCACAGTGAGAGTCCAGAATATAGAATTCTAAATAACTCTCGACCATTATTGTTGATAGAGAAAAGAGTCTTAAAAATTTTCAAATTAAATGAATTATCCAGTAATTTTTGGCTCTGTGTTTGGAGTGAAATTATATATATATATAGTATATAATGTACACATTTAGATACATACTACATTTTGCTTCTCAGAAATCTTTATGAGTAATACTGTTTAATTGTACTATATCTTGGGGGTTTAATTGAAGATATTGTATTGAAAGCATTAAGTATAAAACCAAAGTCATGATTAAAATTTTCATTTTTAAATATTTTAAGTTATGAATTTTATCATTTAATGTAACAACCCTTGTTGAAGCCTTACTTTACACTAAAATGTACAAATCAGAGAAAGTTGTAATTCACCTTGGAAATTCATTCATTCAGTAATTACTTGTTTGGTGGCTACTGTGTTCCAGGTATTATGTCAGATGCTGACTATATTAAGATAAAAATCCTTGTCCTCAATTATGTCACAGTTTAGTGGAAGAAGAGGGATGTAATAACACTTTAATTATATATGTAGATTAGATTTCCAAACAAGTATTGGGAACTTTGCCAAATTTAAAAGGCAATAATATACTTGTCTGGAGGCAAAGAAGGAGCCCTTTGGAAATGGGTAAAAGATGAGAAGAATGGAAAACTTGGAGAATATGCCTGACAAAGTGTTTTTGGTCCATTTCCTGACCAGAAGGAAAAGAGTAATCTTGTTGGTAACATTTATGGAATGTCATCTGATTCACATGAAAGTCAAGGAAGTAAGGGAAATGACAGGAAATAGAATAGGCAAACAAAAAAAGAAGAGCTTGGAAGAAGGGGAGAGCTGTTGATTAACCAGGAAGTCAGGATTCGAAATAGGAGGGCATGAGACATAGAAATGAGAAGCTGTGACAGGGCTGTAACTACATATAATGACATCAGTAATTAAGAAGAGAGCCGGTGACTAAAAATCCTCTTAGAAGATCTCCCAGTTTCAAGGATTGAAGGGAGAACAGCCAATTCAAGGATCATACTTTGGCACACTGAAGTATATGAGACTGAGAAAGTATGTGTCTGCTGGGAGAATCCTTCCCAAACCTTCCCTAGCCTTTGAAAAAGTTTTTCTTACATACTTAATTGCTTTAGGCTGTAATAATATTTTAACAAGTGTAGTCATTTTCTTCTAATGTGCTTCAAACTTAAAAGTTAGTTTTATGATGTAAAAATGGAGAAAAACATGAATTACCTCTTCAAAACTGAGGGAATAGATTGGGGAGAAGGTAAACTACATTACACATTAGGAAAGTTTGGGAAAGAAAGGGAAGGGAGTAAGCAGCGAATAGAGAAGCTAGGTAAGTGTAGTATTTTTGTTGTTATGTGGTGAATGTGATAAACCATCATAGCTAATTTCCAGTAATAGCCAATTACACTTCATGTATACATTTTTACTTCTTTTTCTGTAGTGAACAGTTCTGACTCCTTGAATTTCTTCTTGCAGCTCATGTCTTTTGGCTAGACCTATGGTCACTCTCATGAGACTTCACGTTTTCTCAAGAGTCTGCCTCATCCGTAATGTGTAACACCTCAACATGGACCTGCTACTTTAGCTAAGACATGACCAGCAATGAATAGTAGTAAGGTAGGATTACTTTACTCTTTTTAGTAAATTATCGAAAACACTTTTTTTTGGTCGCTGAAACTGTGACTTGTCTTAGTTTTTGTAGTGTCTTTTATGTTAGACTAATCTGCTATCTATGCAGCCTATTATCATTTTATATTTGTATTATTTATTTTTTTGCCTGTCAAATTTATTATCCTAATGAATTTTATCTCATTTATGAAATAATTATTTTTTTCAACCAACAATAATTAACAGAATCCCAGTCTATATCTTTTCCTCAACCTGTGTGTCCACCATCCTATATTTTCAATTGCCTAGCACCAAATTCAACACATTATATTTTTCTTCTCAAACACTTATACTTAGTTCTGTTTTCTGTATTTCTGTTAATAGCATTATTAGTCTCATTGTCTAATACAATCATATTTATTTACTATTTCATTCATTTGATGTACATTGCTATGCTTCTATTAAGTATCATACAATGTGCTGCTTTGGAGGATATAATGATGAATAAGCTCGATGTTCCATCCTTATTTCCATTCTTATATTCCATTATACAAGAGGGGGGGACAGGTTAAAAAATAAATTGGCAAAATAATTGTGAATTATAATATATTTTTTGAAGGAAAGCAAAAAAAAAAAACAACCCCAGATAATTTGGAGATGAGGAGGTGGGAGCTACTTTAGATAGATTCATATAAGGCTCCTTTGAGGAGTTAATATTTAAGGTGAGAACTATTATATGAGAGGGAGATATTTAAAGAGTTAGTTGTATGTGTGTGGCTTGATTTTGATGGGGAAAGCATTCTTATTAGCAGGAATAGTGGGTGCAAAGACCCTGAGTGAGGAAAGAGCTTGGTGAATTTGAGGGATCAAAAAACCCGGTGTGGCTGACTTAGTGAAAGAGGCAGAGATGGGTAGCAAGAGATTATAGAAGTATTCAGCGCTTTGAAGGGTTTGGCAAGAAGTTTGCATTTTATTTTAAATGATATCATTTTAGCAGCTCTGTGAGGAATGGACTGGCTGAGGTGAATGTGAAATCTGGCTTTTAGGAGCTGAGGTGAGATTGTGGTGGTCTGAATGAAGGTGCTAGTCACAAGGGAGATGGATGGATTTGAGATGCATTTTTTTTTTGAGTCAGAATTCGTGAGACTTGTAGACTGTCTGGGTGTGGAAAGAAAGAGAGAATATACTCAAGGATGACTTCAAGAGTTTTGGTCTTTGAGCAAACTGGTTGCATGCTGGTATCATGTACAGAAAAAACATTTTAGAAACTATCTTCCTCTTATGTGAAGGATTGGTTATTTTACCAAAAGGTAATTAATTATAATGCTAGAAATAACATTAGTGTTGGAAATAAAGCATCTGGCAAATTTGTAGTTTGTGTTAGTTAATACTTTGCTTTTTACCTAAAATTTAATTTTGTATAACTTTTAACTAATTATGAGCTTAATTTCATATGACTTTAGAGTCTTTTTGGGAGTTAAAATAATTGGTCTATACTTTTATACTGAGTTTTAAGCCTCCTCTTCCTTGCTTTCTTTCGTAAGAGATAATTCTTTCAACATTTTCAGCCAGTCTGGCTGGGTGTGGTGGCTCATGCCTGTAATCCTAGCATTCTGGGAGGCCGAGGCTGGCGGATCGCTCGAGGTCAGGAGTTCGAAACCAGCCTGAGCAAGAGCGAGACCCCATCTTTACTAAAAATAGAAAGAAATTAATTGGTCAATTGAAAATATATAGAAAAAATTAGTCGGGCATGGTGGCGCATGCCTGTAGTCCCAGCTACTGGGGAGGCTGAGGCAGAAGGATTGCTTGAGCCCAGGAGTTTGAGGTTGCTGTGAGCTAGGCTGATGTCACGACACTCTAGCCTGGGCAACAGAGAGAGACTCTGTCTCAAAAAAAAATAATATATAAAAAAAGAAAAAACATTTTAAGCCAGTCTGAAACCTTCCCAGACTGTTAACCCAATGTTCTGATATGTAATTTTATTATTATTTCCTTTTGGAGATTTTCAAGCATCCTACCATTAGATATATATCATACTAAGCTCACTTGAAAGCGCCTAGCTTGTCTAAACTCCTAGGAGGTTCATTTATTATCTTTCAGGTTTTGTGGCTTCTTCAGAGCACCAGCATCTTAGGGTTGATATTTTAGGTGCAAAATAAAATGGAATAGATATTAAAATAAATCTAACTCTGGCATTTCTTCTAAATTAATCAATAGTCCTATCTTGCTTTTTCTCTGAATAATTTTTAAGATGTTTTCTCAAAAGAGAGGAGTTAATATTTATTTGTTCTTTAAATAGAGGCATTTGACTGGCTGTTTTAAATCTTTTATTGTGTTTCATCCTTACAATAATCCTGTAAGTTTTTCTACTTTGCATATGGTTATCTTTTGTGTTTTAGAGCTGAAAGTTAGTAGTAGCATTTTATAGCTGGAAAGTGCTTTGGAGATCATCCTCCTTCCTTCTCCTTCAGCTAGGACCTAGAGAGATTTTGTGACTTGCCAAAGATCATGCGGTTTGTTTTTATGATTATTGAGACTAGTGATGCTTTTACTCCTCTTGCATCAGTCAAGCTGGCCTCCTCTCATGCTTTCCATCTTCCTGCCCTTTCAACTTTTCATTTTGACAACTTTCAGTGCTACAGAAAAATTGAAAATATAGGACATTGAACACTCATATTACCTTTCAGGTAGATTTACTATCTTAACATTTTGCCACATTTGCTCTTTCTTTAATATAGTTTCTTTTGAAACTATATTAAAGATGTCATGATAATTAAAAATTTTAGCATGCAGATCTTAAGAATATAGATAATTTCCACATAATCATAATATCAATTTCACATATAAGAACATTAGCCTTAATTTAAGAATACATTTGTCTTAGTCCATTTGTGCCGCTATAACAAAATACCTGAGACTGGGTAATTTATAACCAACAGAAACTTATTTTTTACAGTTCTGTGAAGTCTGAGATCAAAGCACCAGCAGGTTTGGTATCTGGCGAAGGCCCATTTCTCATAGGTGACGCCTTTTAGATGTCCTCACATGGCAGAAGAGATGGAAGAGGGAAGGCAGTGCTCTGAAGCCTTTTTTATAGGGCATTAAAACAGAGAACAGAGCTTTCATGGCCTAATTACTTCGGGAGTGATTAGGATCCCCATCCACTCTTAATACCATCACCTGAGGGGTTAAATTCCAGCATATGAATTTTGAAGGGACACATACATTCAAGGCATAGCAGTGTTTAATATAATGGTCCATATTCAGATCTCCCCAGTTATACATAAAATGTTTTGGAGTTTTTTTGATCCAAGATTCAATCAGGTTTCGTGCACTGCATTTAGTTCTTATGCCTTTTTATTCTCTTTTATTTTTGAACAGTCCCCTGCTTTTTCCTCTCCCCTCTATGATCTGTATTTTCTTTTCAGATATATAATTTGTGTATACTTAATGTTTCCCTTGGGAATTGCAGTTTCTTAGAATATTATTTATCAAAACTTATTTGCAATTTGCATTTTCCTTCCAGATCTCTGAGGTTCCTGGAGATAAAATTGTCATTTCCAAGTGTTTTTTTTTTTTCCCTGAAACATAATTCCAACTTTATATATGTAATACATTGGCTGAGGTTTTTACATGTGATTGCATTAGGTTAAAGATAAGAAACTAGGTCATTTATGTTGTACTTTATCCACTGGTACTAGTCAGCAATTGAAATTCAAGGAGTTCCTCCCTTGTCCTCTATTGCCCATCCCCACCTTGTAACCACTTGGTTATGTCTAGGAATATGTATCTAGTAGCTGTGGACATTATAAAGCAATAGCAGTCTTTCAAAGACTTTGTCTTTGAAAAATATGCAATTTCAAGTGGGAAATAGATTAAAATGCAAATGATGTATAAGCAAGTTAATAGAGACAGTCATAGAGCTAGGCATAACAAGAAAAATATTTAAGTACCATCTCTCCCTGGTTCATGTATAGAATTGTCACTTGGTGAGTGTTCTTTTTCTTCCTTACTTACTCTTTTCTGAGTTTCGTAGATTTGGTTGGTTTTCTTTAAGAATTATATGGTATTGGCCGGGTGCGGTGGCTCACACCTGTAATCCTAGCTCTCTGGGAGGCCGAGGCAGGCG
>VBSM01002608.1:47505304-47597743 GCA_008086735.1 Cheirogaleus medius
AAAAAAAAAGAATTATATGGTATTTAAGAACTCTGTAGTTTTTTTGGGAGGAGGTAGGAGGTGACTTTTATGTAGTATTTTTAAAGAGGGAGAATCATATTTTGGTTGAGAGGAAAGGAAGAAAATTTCAGTGAGAAAGGGGACTACTCTAGATGATTTAGGGAGGTCTTTGAAGCCTTTTCTTCCTCTTTGCTCCAGCCAGTATTAGGATATACTTCTCATGTGTTCTGAGTACATTTTACGCTGAGATTCATTCTAGCAATTATTGTTGTGTATTAGAACTGTTTCTTTTTTAATAAGCTCCCTGAGACTGGGAATGGTACTTTTTATTTCTGTGTATTCAGACCTCAGTTAGTGCCCAGCATATTGTGGGCATTTAATAAATGCTTATTGGGTGAGTAAATGAATGAACAAAGTCTTTTACTAAGATACAGAGCAAGAAGACAAAGATTCCTTTGCTGGTAAACCACAGTAATGGTTGGACCTGTGATTAGACTTATTCATTGCTGAGGTGCTCCGTTAGAGGTAGAATTGATTTAGGAGCCTGGGATAAGGAACAGGGATGAAACTGTTCCAGTGGAAGCCAAAAGCATTCTATAAGAGGGGTCAAGATACCTGTTATGGGAACACAATTGGGAGATTTTTCATAGAAGTAGCTATTATGATGTAAGAACCTTTGCCATTTTTTGAATCAAAATGAATATATTTGAAGGAGAAATAATTTTTAATCTAAGCACTTAATAAATAGAAGTCAATTATATGTTTTTAGAGTAGGAAAATTCTAATGTTATCCAAGGTTTCTTATTAACATTCTTTAGTGGAATTATCAAACCTACAGAAAAACCAAGAGAATATTAGAATGGGCCCCCAAGTACCCATCACCCAACCAGGTTCAGCAATTTTGTTAGTCTTGTTTCATCTATAAGACTGTAGTTTTTAAAGTATTCTATCATAAATAGTTATTTTGAAAGATACTCAAATATCCCAATTATATTTTTATTTATTTATTTATATATATATTTTTTTATATAAATTTAAGGGGTATGAGTATACTTTTGTTACATGGATGTACTGTATAGTAGTGAAGTCTGGGCTGTTAGTGTGACCATCACCCAAATAGCGAACATTGTACCCATCAAGTAATTTCTCATCTCTCATTCCCCTTCTATCCTCTCACCCATCCGAGTCTCCAGTGACTATTATTCCATACTCTATGTACACATGTATATGTTGTTTAGCTCACACTTATAAGTGAGAACATACAGTGTTTGATTTTCTAATGCTGAGTTGTTTCACTTATGATAGTGGTCTCTAGATCCATCCATGTTGCTGCAAAAGAGATGATTTCATGATAATGAAATCATCTTTTATGGCTGAGCAGTATTCCATTGTGTGTGTGTATATGTGTGTGTGTGTATGTGTGTATACACATATTTATCCAATTATCTCTTGGACATGTAAGTAGATTCCATATCTTTGCTATGTGAATAGTGCTGTGATACACATATGAGTGCAGACATCTTTTCTGATATAATGTAATTTCTTTTCCTTTGGGTATATGCCCAGTAGTGGGATTGCTGGATGGAGTTGTAAGTCTATTTTTAGTTCTTTGAGAAATCTCCATATTGTTTTCCATAGAGGTTGTGCTGATTTATGTTCCCATTCACAGTATATAAATGTTCCTTTTCTCTGCATCCTCACCAACATCTGTTGTTTATTGGCTTTTTATTAATAACCACTCTGACTGGTATAAGATGATATCTCATTGTGGCTTAAATTTACATTTGTTTGATAATTAGTGATATTAAGCATTATTTTCATATGCTTTTTTTTGCCATTTGTCTTTTGAAAATGTCTATTCATGTACTTTGCCCACTTTTTAATGCGGTTATTATTATTATTATTTGGTTGAGTTGTTTGAATTCCTTGTTAATTCTAGACATTAGTACCTGATGGATGCATAATTTGCAAATATTTTCTCCCCTTCTGCTGATTGTGCACTTTGTTGATTGTTCTTTTTTTTTTTTTTTTTTGCCATGCAAAAGCTTTTTAGTTTAAGTCCTGTTTGTCTATATTCATTTTTATTGCTGGTGCTTTTGAGGTCTTAGTTATGAATTCTTTGCCTAGGTCAATGTCCAGAAAAAAGGAAAAGCTTTTTTCCTAGGTTTTCTTCCTATATTTTTATAGTTTTAGGTCTTACATTTAAGTCTTTGATCCATCCTGTGTTGATTTTTGTATATGGTGATAGATAGGGATCCAGTTTCATTCTTCTGCATATGGCAATCCAGTTTTCTCAGCACCATTTATTGAAAAGGGTGTCCTTTTCTGAGTGCATATTTTCGTCAATATTGTCAGAGATCAGTTGGCCATATATATGTGGTTTTATTTCTGGATTCTCTATCCTGATTCATTGATCTATGTGTCTTTTATACCAGTATCATGATGTTTTTGTTACAATAGCCTTTTAGTATGATTTAAAGTCACGTAAATCCTAGCTCTCTGGGAGGCCGAGGCGGGCGGATCGCTCAAGCTCAGGAGTTCGAAACCAGCCTGAGCAAGAGCGAGACCCCGTCTCTACTATAAATAGAAAGCAATTAATTGGCCAACTAAAAATATATAGAAAAAATGAGCCGGGCATGGTGGCGCATGCCTGTAGTCCCAGCTACTCGGGAGGCTGAGGCAGGAGGATTGCTCGAGCCCAGGAGTTTGAGGTTGCTGTGAGCGAGGCTGATGCCACGGCACTCACTCTAGCCTGGGCAACAGAGTGAGACTCTGTCTCAAAAAATAAATAAATAAATAAAATAAAGTCACGTAATGTGATGCCTCCTGCATTATTCTTTTTGCTTAGGATTACTTTGGCTATTTGGGCTCTTTTTTGGTTCCATATGAATTTTAAGATTGTTTTTTCTAAGTCTGTGGAAAATGATTTTGCTATTTTGATAGGGATTGCATTGAACCTGTAGATTGCTGTGGGCAGTGTGGTCATCTTAATGATATTAATTCTTCTTATGAGCATGGAATGTTTTTCCTTTTGTTCATGTCATCTATAATTTCTTTCATCAATGTTTTGTAGTTTTCCTTGTAAAGATCTTTCATCTTGATTAAATATTTTCCTAAGTATTCTATTTCTTTTGTAGCTGTTATAAATGGGATTTTCTTCTTAATTTGGTTCTCCACTTGATCATTATTGGTGTATAGAAATGCCACTGATTTTTATACATTACTTTTGTATCCTGAAAAGTTACTGAATTTTAAAAAATCAAATCTAAGAGTTTTTGGGAGGAGTCTTTAGAGTTTTCTAGCTAAAAGATCATATCATCAGTGAACATAGATAATTTGACTTCTTTTCCAATTTAGATGCTCTTTATTTATTTCTCTTGCATGATTGCTCTGGCTAGGACTTCCAGTACTATGTTGAATAGAAATGGTGAAAGTGGGCTTCCTTGTCTTGTTCCTGTTTTTGGGTGGATTGTGTTGAACTTTTGACTGTTTATTATATGTTGCCCATGGATTTGTCATATGTGGCTTTTATTATTTTGAGGTATATTCCTTCTATGCTTAGTTTGTTCAGAGTTTTATCATGAAGGGATGCTGAATTTTATCAAATGCTTTTTCTTCATCTATTGAGATGATCCTATGGTTTGTGTCCTTCATTCTGTTTATGTGATGAGTCACATGATTTGCATATGTTGAACCGTCCTGAATCTCTGGAATAAAACCCACTTGATCATGGTATATTATCTTTTTGATGTGCTGTTAGATTCTGTTTGCTAGTATATTGTTGAAGATTTTTGCATCTGTGTTCAATGGATTATTGACCTATAGTTATTTATTAATTTATTTATTTTTGTGCCTGTGTCCTTGTCTGGCTTTTGTACCAGGATGATACTACCTTGTGGAATGATTTAGGGAGGAGTCCCTCCACCTTGATTTTTGGGAACAATTTCAGAAGGGTTGGTACCAGTTCTTTGTGTATTTGATGGAATTGGGTTGTGAATCCATCTGGTTCTGGGCTTTTTATTGAGAGTTTTTTTTTGTTACAAATTCAGTCTATTTGTTATTGATCTGTTCAAGATTTCTGTTTCTTCCTGGATCAATTTTGGGAGGTTGTATGTTTCTAGCAATTTATCCATTTCCTCTAGGTTTTCTAATTTGTGACCATGTAGTTGTTCATAGTAGTCTCTGATAATCTTTTGTATTTCTGTGGTGTTAGTTGGAATGTCTCCTTTTTTGTTCCTTATTATGTTTATTTGGATCTTCTCTCTTCTTTTCTTGGTTTGTCTAGCTAGCAGTTTATGAATTTTATCTTTTCTAAGAACCAATATTTTTGTCTCAGTGATCTTTTGTGGTGTTTTTTGGTCTCTATTTTATTTATTTCTGTTCCGATCTTTGTTATTTCTCTTACTAACTTTGCTTTTGGTTTGTTCTTGGTTTTCTAGTTCCTTGAATTGTGATGTTAGTGTGTTAATTTGTGATATTTCTATTTTTTTGATGCAGGCATTTAATACTATAAACTTCGCTCTTAGCACCACTTTTACTGTATCCTGGAAGTGTTTTGGTACATTTTGTCTCCATTTTAATTTGTTTAAAATATTTTTTAAAATTTCTGTCTTAATTTCTTTGTTGATGTAAGATTGTTCAGGAGTGTGTTGTTTAATTTTCATGTATTTGTATAGTTTTGAGAATTCCTCTCAGTATTGACTTCTAGTTTTATACTGCTGTGGTCTGAGAACACACTTGATATAATTTTGATTTTTAAAACTTTATTGAGGCTAGTTTTGTGGTCTGGGAGAATTTTTCATGTGCTGATGAGAAGAATGTATATTCTGTAGTTGTTTGATAGAATGTTCTGTAAATGTCTGTTAGGTCCATTTGGTCTAAAGTGCAATTTAATTTCAGTATTTCTTTGTTGATTTTCTGTCTTGATGATCTGTCTAGTGTTGTGAATGGGCTGTTGAAGTCCCTCACTATTATTGTATTGGTGTCTATGTCTTTCTTTAAATCTAGTCATATTTGTTTGATAAATCTGTGTGCTTTGGTGTTGGGTACACATATATTTTGAATTGTTATATCCTCTTGTTGAATTTATCTGTTTATCATTATATAATGACCTTCTTTGTCTTTTTTATTGTTTTTGATTAAAGTCTGTTTTATCTGATATAAGTATAGCTACTCCTGCTTATTTTTGGTTTCTGTTTGCATGGAATATTTTTTGCACTCCTTTACCTTTAGTTTATAAGTATCTTTACCATTAAGGTGAATTTCTTGTCAGCAGCACCTAGTTTATTAATTTTTTTTACCCATATCTTTTAAGTGGAACATTCAATTTATTTGTGTTCAAGGTTAATATTTATGTGTGAAGTTTTTGTTCCTGTCATAATGTTAATTTTTATTCAATTGTTTTATTTCTTTTTGTTCCTCTCTGTCCTTGTGGTTTGGTGGGGTTCTGATTTGTTGCCATTTGATTTTTTTCTCTTCCTCCTTTGTGTATTTTTAAATAAAACCTGTGAGTTTTATACTTTTGTGTGTTTTTATGATGGTAAGTGTTGACCTTTTGTTTTCATGTTTAGAACTCTTGAGTATTTTTTGTAGGCCCTATCTAGTGGTGATGAATTCCCTTGGCATTTGTTTGTCTGGGAAATACTTTTTTTCCCCTTCATTTATGAGGCTTTTTCTGGTAGGATATAAAATTCTTGGTTGACAGTTTTTCGTTTTTTTTTTTTACTTTAAATACCTTGTAGGTAGGATCCCAATCTCTCTTGGCTTTTAAGGTTTCTGCTGAGAAGTCTGTTCTTAGTCTGATGGTCTCCTGTATAGGTGACTAGATAGTTTTCTCTTGCTGATTTTAGAATTTTTTTCTTCACATTCACTTCAGACATTCACTGATGACTATATGTTGTGGTGAAGTCTGTCTTGCAATGTGTTTTCCTTGTGTCCGGATGTCTAAATCTCTTGCTAGTCTGGGGAAGCTTTCATCAATTATTTCCTTAAATAAATTTTCTAAACTTTTTGCTTTTTCTTGTCCCTTCTGAATGCCAGTGATTTGTAAGTTTGGTTGCTTTATTTAATCCTATTCTTTGCTCATTCTTTTAAAAAAATGTTGTCAATTTTAATTCTAAAAACCTGTCTTCACATTGTGAGATTCTCTCCTCTGCTTAGTCTAGTCTTTTGTTGAAGCTTTCAACTATATTTTATAATTCCTTTAATGAATTTTTCATTTGCAGAAGTTCTATTTGGTTTTTATAAAACTATCTATCTCCTCAGTAGATTTCTCTTTCATATCCTGAATTGATTTTCTGATTTCTCTTGTATCTCATTGAACTTCTTCAAAATCAATATTTTGTTTCCATTATTTGGCATTTCAAATATTTCACTTGGTTAGGATTCATTGGTAGAGAGTTAGTGTGATCCTTTGGGGTGTCATAACACATTGCTTTTTCATATTCTCTGTATTGTTACATTGATTTCTTTGCATCTGGAGAATCGCTTCTTATTTTTGAGTTTATTTTTGTTTTGATGGAACTTTTTTTTTTTCCTGAGGATATGACTCTAATGCATGTCGAGTAGGGCCTTTTGGCTTTGCTTCTGGGTGCATTCAGTGGTGAAGACTGTGTATGAATTCCTTGGTTATAGATAGCCTTAGTGTGGTAGTTTTCTCAGATGCCAATTGTAGTAGCAGTGTACTGAGTGGGTGAGTGGGCTCATGGCCTCCTGAGAAGCCTGGGTGGCAAAGGTTATGAAAAGGTTATCTTGTTCCCAAGTGCTATGCACTTATGTCAGCAGATTTTGTATTAGGTTGTGGAATCAACCTCCAGGCTAGTAGTTGGTGCTTGCCCGTAAGATCTGGTTGTGGTAGTGGTATCAGTAGGGTTTATGCTTGATCTTTGTTTACCAGGAGCAGTTCTCATGTGTTCCAGGCAATTGGCTGGGCTGTGGATCACTCAGTGGTTTGTGTTCTGCACTCAGCCTTGTGAGGGGGTGGTGGTGAAGCTGAGTGGAGGTGGACTGGGGAGGCCCACACTTGGGCCCCCCAATGGTAGGTGCAAGCACCAGCTCTGATGAGGGTCCTGAGAGCCATCACCAAATACCTGCAGATAGGCCCCTGCAAAGACTGGAGAAACTGCTGCTCTACCAAGGTCTTTGCACGTGAAGAGAGGGTAGGCCTAACCTCTTTGTCCAGGCAAGCAGGTTTGGGACCTGTCTCCCTCTCACTCTTCAGATCTCATGGAGCTCACTCCCCTGTCCTGACCAAGGGACAAAGTGAGTTTGGGCACTTAGTGTAGTCACACACAGTTTGGATTTAGATTGCAAAACTATCCCTGCCTGCAAAACTCACCGCCAGGGTAAAAGCACAGCTCTCCTGGCAAGTGTTCTCCTGCTCAGTTCCCATGATGGGGAAGAGCCCAATTCCAGTGTCCACAGCTGGAGCACACCCACACTTGCTTCTCAGTTCTGGCTGTGGGGCCCCTCTCCAACTCTGAATCCAGCACTTGAATCCTCAGCCTGAGACTTTCTGATGCCTGTGGCAGCCCACGCAGCAAAGTTGTCAAATTCCGTCCAGCTTGTTATGAGCCAGGATTGAGAATGGTGTCCTCTTATGGTATCCCACATCTGGGAAAATGCCTTGGGCACTTCCTAGTGCCTTTCCTTCTTATAGTATACTGGCTTCTGCCTGAGTTAGGGCCAGGGCTTGGGAGGGCCAAGGTGCTTTCCCATGCACAGTTCCCAGGGAAAGGTAGATCACAGAGGGACCAGCCAACCCCCGCATATTAGAGGCTTCACTCACAGTTCTCAGTTAGACCCTGCCACACAGGCTGCCTGCCCAGCTTCTCTTCCCCGGGATAGGAAGTTTCCTTCACTTTTCTGTTGAATTCCTATGTTCCTTCTTGAACACAAGTTCACAGTGTGAATTTCTGCACACTATTTTACTTCTTCCAAGTGGGTGAGGCATGCTGGGAAAGCCTCTAATCCACCATTTCAGAAAAACTCCAATTGTCTTTTAAAAAAAAATTGAGGTAAAATTCACAGAACATCAAAGAAACCATTTAGAATGTATGATTCAGTGACATTTAGTACATTCATAATGTTGTGCAACTGTCATCTCTGTTTCCAAAACATTTTTATCACCCTGAAAAGAAACTCCATATATATTAAGTATTCACTCCCCATTCCTTGGAAATCAAATCAGTCTACTTTCTGCTTCTGTGGATTTACCTATTCTGGATGTTTCATATAAATGGAATCATACAATATGAAAACTTTTGTGTCTGGCCTCTTTTACTTAGCATAATGTTTTTGAGGTTCATCCATGTAACATGTATCAGTATTTCATTCTTTTTTGTGGCTGAATAATATTTCATCATATGAATATATCACATTTTCTCTATCCATTTCATCCATTTATATACATTTAGGTTGTTTCTACCTTTTGGCTTTTGTGACTAGTGCTGATATGAACATTCATATACAAGTTTTTGTTTGAATACCTGTTTTAAATCCTTTCGAGTATATATCCAGCAGTGGAATTGCTGGATCATATGATAGTTTTATGTTGAAATTATTTGAGGAACTGTCAAACTGTTTTTCACAATGGCTGAGTCAGTTTACATTCCCACTAGCAATGTATGAGTGCTTCAATTTCTCCGCATCCTCACAAACACATTATTTTACAATTTTTGATTATCACCATCTTTCTGTGTGTGAAGTGGTATCTGTTGTGGTTTTGATTGGCCCTAATGACTAGTAATGTTGAACATCTTTTCATGTGCTTGTTGGCCATTTGTAAATATCTCAGTTTTTAGTCTGAAATGTTGGTTCTTGGTGTGCCCATGGCTGAAGAATGACCAGACACGCCAAAGTAAGGCAAGCATGAAAATGAGGTTTATTGACGAGAGAAAGATAGGGTTATAGGGCAAGAGCAAGATATAGGTTTATAGAGAATGATACGTATGTCAAGATGATAACCGGACCCATTGTTGCAGCAAAGGGAGAGCAAAAGAAAAGGTGCAAAAAGGGGCTTGGTTATGGTCTGCGTCTTGTTTTATAGTGCCCAGATTGGGACTTCCTTGTGGTTCAGATGTCACCATGGAACCACTTTGATTAGAGAGTTGGAAGTTGCATTACTATGCATGAGGGTTGTTCTAGGTCAATTTCTGGACTTTATAGTACCTATGCTGCTTGGCCTGTGGGCTAGAGAGTCCTCTGCATTCTTTTGCAGCTGATGCAGTTAGCGTATTCCCTCCTCCCCAGGTATGGCAGTTGCTTGGGAGATTAGGGTAGGGCAGGACCAAGATGGAGGGCCTTGGGTCCACCCCTGTCTTTCTTCTCAGGTGGGGCAGTTGTACCAAAGCAACAGCACCCACATTTGTCCCTAGAAGATCTGGAATCCCTTGCTAACTACCTAACATATCTACTGTAGATGTCTATTCAAGTCCTTTGCCAATTTTTAAATTGGATTTTGTGATGGTTTAATTTTAAGTGTCAACTCTACTGGGCTAAGGTACACTCCACTAGCTAGTGCAGCTTTATTTCTGGATGTGTCTGTGAGGGTCTCTCTAGAAGAGATTACCATCTGAATCTGTAGACAGAGTTCAGAAGATCTCCTTTACCAATGTGGTGGGCATCATCCATTCTGTTAAATCCATTTGGAATAGAACAAAAAGGAAGAGGGAGGACAAACTTGCTCTGTCTGCTTAAGCTGTGACATCAGTCCTCTCCTGCCCTTAATCATCAGTGCTCCTGGTTCTTAGTCTTTCAGGATTAGAGCAGGAATTATCCACTCCTCACCCCCACCCCTGCACCGCCCCCTCTTCCTCAGGCCTTCTCAATCAGACTGAATTATACCACCAGCAGATCATAGGACTTCTCTACCTCTATAACCACATCAGCCAATTTCTGTAATATATCTTCTCTTATATATATCTATGTATATCCTATTGGTCTGTTTCTCTGGAGAACCCTGTCAGGTTTTTATCATTTTGTTGTTGAGTTGTAAGAGTTGTTTATATTCTGGATACTAGATCCTTAGGTATATAATAATCATGGGATTTATAATTTACAAATATTTTCTCCCAATTTTTGAGTTGTCTTTTCACTCTTATTGATAGTGTCCTTTGATGCAAAAAAGCTTTTAATTTCAAGGAACTCTCATTTATTTATTTAAAGTCCAAATATTGTCCATTGATTTTTCCTTGGCTATCTTGCTCCTAGGACTTATGAGGAGTATAAGAGAAGATAACTCATCATTTCTATCACTATCTACTTGCTTACATGTTCCCATAGTTAAATATGTTATTAGGTGAATATTATACTGACCTGGCTTCTGTTAATGTACATTATTATGGCTACTTTTCTGACTATGATTTCCTATATAATCCAAATGGAATTTTTTTCTATCACATCCTAGTATTTAGCTAGATTCAGCCTTTCTATCCATCACTAACTCAAAGTAGTACAAAGGAAAACAAATACATTTAATTGTTTCTTTTCCCTTAGGTGCTAGAATATTTTATGCTAAGCTTTTTGTCTATAATTATTTATCTACAAACTTAATATGAGTGTTGTATACTTTTTACCAATATTGATGGGCTCTGTCTATAATCAATGTTATTTGTAGCTAGGGGAATATTGGTCAGAGTCATGTATTTCTCATGGCAAATAATTTTAAGTATTATCCTCATCCTTCTCTGTTCACTCGTTTTTTCATACTTGTATCTGTGAAACTTGATTTTTATCTTCTTAATCCTTAGTCTTAAAAAAGAACTTTTTATTTGTCTTTTTTACATTGTAATGCAAATATATGTTTATTATCAAAATAGAAACTAAAGATACATAAAGTAGAAAGTGACACTCCCACTATTCCCAAGTTTCACTCTTCAGAAGTAGCTAATGTTAAAAAGTTTGTATCATTTTGGACTTTTAAAATGTGTGTATTAAAAAACACCTATGTTTATATATATATATAACCTTATAATGGGATGATTTGATATCTATGTTCTCAAATTTGCTTTTGCTACTTATTATTTTATTTCTATTCCCCATGTACTTCTAAAATTTGTTTGATATAGCTTTATTTTAGAAATATAACATAAGAAGATAGAATCACTGGCAGAGAGTAATAGAAAAAATAAGAGTAACTGAATGCATGGGAAGATAAATTTAAATAATTTAGGCTGAGGAAAATACAGGCTAATTCTTATTTGTGTTATTGCTATCTTTGCTATCTCTGTGGAGGTTGTTAGGACAAGTGCAATAGACAGAGAAAGTCAAGAGAAGTCCGTTGATCAATTCAATGTGTATGGAAAGAAGTAGGGGGGCCTCCATGCGCCAGTTTGCCTTGAATGGTTCAGATTTACGCCTCTTGTCCTGGCATAATAAAGAATAGCACCCATTTCACTTTAAAAAATACCCCAGCTCTTGGTGATATGACATGACTGCTTAGAAAGGAGAGTGTCTAGGGGGAGCTGATAAATTTTACGGAAAATAGTTTGATTATTGAACTCCTGGAGATGTCTTTGAGGTCAAAGAGTAGATATAGTAGAAGTTCAGACTCCAGAGAGATGGAAGGTAGTGGGTTATGACCTAAAACGAGAATATTAAAATTTACTTTGCAGAGATGAAACAGTTTTGGATTCAGGCTATGGGCAATAGCAGTGGGTAGTTGAAATGAAATTGAAAAACAGAAAGATTACAGAGGTTAAAATATCCATGGATGAAGGTAAGAGTTGGGTTACAGAATAAAATTCTGGGGCAAGTGGAAGATTGATGGGCAGATTTGGAGACAACAATAAGATTAAGGTAGGACTTAATAAAATTGTATGGTGTACATTTCAAAGGAGGAAGGATTGTTGTATAAGACTAGGAGAACAGTGATTTGGAAATCTCACAAGGGAATCAGCATAATGTTACTCAAGCTCTACTGCTCCCAGTCCCATGAATATGGGTGGTGGAATGTAGAGAAGGTAGGGCTTCCACCTGACAGCACTGTGGTTTGGGAGAGCCAGGGTCCAGATAGGGTGAGAATTTGGAGGGTAGAGATTTAAGGAAGTTTATTTATAAATTGAATAGAATTCTAGAGGAATCAATGTAGAAGTTTGAATAGAAGAACACTTTGGGAAAAAAACAGTCATAAGGGCGCGACTAAAGACAAAGGATGGGATGCGAGTGGGGATTAGGCCTTTCCTTTTGGGAAAAGACTGAATTACCCAAAAAGTTAGGAAAGGAACTGACTTTCCTCTGTGTTCTAAGTGGCACAAGGTTTGTCTGATCTGGGTTCCCTAGAGGGTTGTCTTACTGCAGGGTAGGGAATGGTTATGGCTTAGTTCATTTAACCTATGACTGATGAAACCTTGTTGGTTGCCATTTTGTTAGGGTATACCTTTCATGAACCTATAATATTTGAAAGCACAAATAGAGATTTTGAAAATATTTTGACTTCTTCCCACATTGTTACTCTCTTTGAAAGAAAAATTTGTGTGGCTTTAATTTGAAAACAGAACTCTTATAATAATTGATCATATAGGAAACGTAAAAGGTTAAACGGTATCTAGATAATAGTTATGTTTTTAGAACTTTGGGCACACGAGACTCTATGCATTATGGCTGTACTTAATCTTTTCAACCTTTACTTTTCTTGTTTTTCTTAAAATTAGCAATTTTTTTTTACAAACATGTTTTGTATTTTCCCACCTCTGTACCCTTGCTCCTGTTAAAATATCTACTTAGAATATAACCTCCTCTACCATTTGCACTTCCGTCTTCTCTTTGTACCCTTTCTTGTGCTTAATTAGTAATGACTACTTTTTAATGACTCTCTAACTTGCCAGATACATTATATACTTTATCTCATCTAACTTTGCAACAACCCTGCAAAGTAGGTATTATTATCCCCAATTTACAGATAAGAAAACTGAACTTCCAGGAAGTTAATTAAAATGCACGGTTATGCAGCTATTAAATGGTAGAGTTAGGATTTGAACCCAGGATTGTCTTTCGTCAGAGCTGCCTCCTATCTACATCTTTGCCAATGAACAGACACACATGTGCACTCCTCTTGTAAATATCCCTTGAGGCTTATCGGAGATGTTCTTTTCTTAGTAAAGTCTTTTTGAGTTGCTTACTCAGCTGTGCTAGCTACTTCCTTTTCTCTGTGTCGTTGTAGCACTTTGTACCTCATATTTTTATATTTGGTGGAGCCTTCCTCTGTGGCCTCTAGGAATGTTGTGCATTCTTTCTCAGCATTCCCACTGAGTTTATGACCGATCTGTATTAGTGCACCTATTGAAATAGATGGCATTTATTTGTTTCCATGTTTGTCACCTCTAGTAGGTTGTGAGCTTCTTGAGACTAGAGATTGTAATCATTTTTATCTCAGTGTTCCTGGCACTAAGAAATATCTCCAGCAAATAGGTGCTCAATACGTGTTTGCTGAGTGAATGTTGAATGATTTAATTATATCACTGTTACCTGTGAACTTGTCTAGTTATTCTTACTACACTGTAAATTGTTTGAAGGCAGTAATCCACATTTCATTTATCTTTGTATCTCTAACAATTATTTCTCACATGATTATGTAATAAAATGCCTGTTGAGTGTTAATATCAATACCTTAAAGAAAACATTTCTGTTAACAATTCTGCTCTCCTTAATTTTAAATGTCAGTACTTCAAATGTATATATATATATATCTATATACATTTTAGGCTAGTCATCAAATCATCAAATATATTTTTAAAATAAAAAGATAACAGTTAATTTAAAAGAGAGCATGTTCATTTGTTTATAAAATTTCAAGGGTTTTACTCATTCTTTTCTCTTAGTGGGAGATCATCATCCATTAATGTTCTAACACGCCAGCTAATCCAGTGCTATTTCACTTGCATTTAACTTTTATTTTTAATTGAGCTAGAAGCAACACTTTCAAATAAAGAAAGAATAGGAGGAGTTTTAAATATTATGTCCATAAGGTAGTCAAGGTCAGCATATATTAATTGGTGATGAATGATAGCGTCTTGATAGCTAAATTTTGGTGACTGCTGATTTTTGCCTGCTTAAGTGCTTCTGAAAAAAGACCTCACTTTGTATTCATATGAAGTCAGTTTTTTTGGTTTGTAACTGTGGTTATTACTTGAATACTGGGTGGGGGGGGCGCGCTTTTTGTGACTTTGTTTTTGTTTTGCTCCGGTCAGCTTAATATTTTATTCAAATATAGTCACTCTGTTTTAGACTTCTAGCTGTCATATTGAAGCATGTAAAAGGTAAGAAATGCTTTCAGGTAATTCATTTTATACTTTAACTGGTTAATAATTTTATAGTCTCTATCACTATACAAACATATTCAGATAATGTGACTTGAACCATAAACTGATTTTGATAGTTTTTATTAGTCTAGGATTATAAATTCAAGCTCTATTGAATTTCCTTCTAGCTCATGAAAATATCTGTTGAGGGAAGAATGAAAGATTTCATATTTCTATTATATAGTTTTTATTAATTTATTTCTGCTTTTATTCTAAATTAACATACCTTCAGTAGCATACTAGAATCTCTTTATCAATGTTAAGATAAAGGAAATAATTAAACAAATATTTTTGACTGTAAAACATCATGACTGTAAAACATATAATAAAATTAGTTGCCTTTACTTAAGAGAGTAAACAATACAGATTAAACTTTCCTTATGCCATATAAAAACAATATTTCCATCTTTGTACTTAGAGAATGTAAAAGTTGCCAGTTGTGTAGCCAAAAGCTGAAAAACAGGAGATGTTTTAGATAGTTGCATTTACTCTTGTACTCATAAGAAATATCATGGGAAATCAATCCTGCCAAGGAAACTAGTTATCTGTTCTACATTTTGCTATTTAAGAAGTTCCATTTCTGTTTAAAAATATGAATTTATAGATTTATTTTGTGCAAATTGAGCTTCTAATTTTAGAAAATATAACTATTTTAATGGTTCTTTTAAAATTTTTAATCCCTACTTTAATGGTGAATTGAAAACTCAATTTATAAGTATTCACTTGATCCTAAATACCAAATTGAGTATCATTAAATAAGATAGATTTCAATAAATCTAAATAATCTATAGTTTAGTAGGATTTACTAATTTCCCTTAAAAGATACTTTTACCTTTGCTAATATAACAGTCATATACTTTTGTATAATATTCAGTTTCTGCCTGATTTATACTTAGTATCCACTAAATTATAGAAATTATCACTTTAAAATCTCATTTTACAAACCTTTTAAAAAATGGTTCCTTCTTGCAATAATCTATAATAAACTGAATGCCTACTGTATTCTGGGTAATAATATAGTGCCCACTGATATAAAGATGAAAAATCTATGATATTCTTGTGTTTCCAGTTAGCTCATAGTTCAGTGGGAAAAGTACACATGAGAAAATAGTTAAAATACATTATAAATGTTATATGAACCATGGATACATACATAGTTTCTGGGATCTGAGAAAAGGGAGCACCTATGTTGACCTGGGTGGTGATTGTTATGGGGAAGACTTCACAGAGACTACAGCTTTAAAGTTTACTTGTTGATGGTTTTCTAGGCAGACTAGGGAGGAAAAACATTTAGACTGAGGGAATGGCACACAGGTTTGAGTGATCAGGAGACATTTCAGGAACCCAAAGTGGTAAGTTGTATGACTATTACAGAGGGTGGGAAGTTGTCTGGGGTCAGCTTTGATTACCAGGCAAAGGGGTCTGAAGTTTAACCTGTAAGTTAGGGTTGTAAAATTAATATCTAATATTATAAGTAATAATAAAATTAGTACCTGTTATTACCTAGTACCCTAAAGAATGAAGGGAGCAAAGTAGGGATTGTAGGACACTAGAGATACATGTGCAACGTTATGTAGCTTCAATCAGTTAATTCATTTGTCAATTTTTTTTTTTGAGATGGTGTCTCACTATGTTGCCCAGGCTGATGTTGAACTCCTGGGATCAAGCAGTCCTCCCACCTCAGCCTCCTGACTAGCTGGGATGCCCAACCTTAACAGATTTTTGTTGTCTACTATAGGCAAGGCATTATTCTAAGCACTGGATGATATAATGGGGAACAGAACAGAGTAACTCCCTGCCTGACTAGAAATTACATTACAAATTAGTATATAATATATTCTCCCTACCAACTCTTCCTTTTTGGTTATAGCATGATTGTTTAATTTCCTTGCAATTTCTTTTTGTTTTCCTTGTGATTAACAAAGGCAGCTCTGTCCATACCTCATATTACTTCTGGAATAATATGGCTGAATTTGTGAAACCTTCTCCATGCTATAGTTCTTCCTCTGAACTATAGTTTGAGGTCTGGATATTACCTTTTTTAACTGAAATTTGTACTGAGAAAGTTGTAGATAAACATTCAGTTGTAAGAAATAATACAGAGAAATTCTTTTTATACTTTGCCCAGTTTACCCCAATGGTAACATTTTGCAAAATTATAGTGTAACATGACACCTGAGATTTTAACATTGGTACAATCCACTAATCTTTTTCATATTTTCTAATTTTACTTGTACTCATTTGTGTATGTTTAACCACTTTGGTACCAACGTCGACCATAGTCCATAGCCACAGATGAATGCACACAGCGACTTTTGCCGACAGCCGTGATATGAAGGCTCACAGCCGAGCGTCGACTTTAGCCGACAGCCGTGATATGACTTTTCTAATTTTTCATTTATCAAAATAAAATTGTGAACATTTAAAAAATAACGTAATGAAAACATATATGTATATGTTACCTATTCTGATTTACATTACAAGTAAAGCTGCCTGTAAAGTAAAACAAGCTTTCAGTGCTTTAAAGCTTTCCTCATCACACAAGAGCAAAACGGATTTGTCATCAATGCACAGCACAAACTATGGTGCAGACTGTGAGTGCCGGCTGTGGGCAAGGTTTCGGGGCCGGTGAGTGCCGTACCGAAGTGGTTAAGTCCTATAAAACTTTATTGCCTGTATAGATACATGTATCCACCACCACCATCAAGATACTGAACAGTTCCAACATTACAGGATTCCCTTGTGTTGCTCTTTTATAACCACATTCACCTCCTTCCTCTACTTTGTACTCTAATGGTCCTAAACTTTGACAACCACTACTATGTCCTTTTTCTAAACTTTTGTCAATTCGAGAATGTTATATAAATGGAATCATACAGTGCAGTAATTCTCCCTTATTCACAGTTTTACTTTCTGCAGTTTCAGTTACCTGTGGTCAACCATGGTCCAAAAATATTAAATGGAAAATTCCAGAAATAAACATAAGTTTTAAATTATATGCCATTGTGAATAGAAAGATGAAATCTCACATTGTCCAGCTTTGTTCTGCCTGGGATATGAATCCCTTTACCTGGCATATCTACACTGTATATGTAATCTGCCCATTAGTCACTTAGGAGCCTTGTTGGTTATAAGATCAATTGCTGTGGCATGCAGTGCTTGTGCTCAAGTAATCCTGTTTTACTTAATAATGGCCCCAAAGTAAAAGAGTAGCGATGCTGGCAATTCAGATATGTCAAAAAGAAGCCATAAAGTGCTTCTGTTAAGTGAAATGGTGAAAGTTCTTTACTTAATAAGGAAAGAAAAAAATATCACATTGCTGAGGTTGTTAAGATCTATAGTAAGAATGAATCTTCTATCCATGAAATTGTGAGGAAGGAAAAAAAAATTTGTGCTTAGGATATATGGGTTTTGGTTCTGACTGTGGTTTTAGGCATCCACTGGGGGTCTTAGAACATGTCCTCTGCAGATAAGGGGGGATCACTGTATATAACTTTTTGTTTTTGGCTTTACTCATCAGAATGTCCTGGAGATTCATCTAAGTTGTTGTCTATATTGACAGTTTGCTCCTTTGTATTGTGAGTACTATTCTATGGTATATATAACCAATCATTAATCTGTTGAAGGATATCTGGGCTGATTCTAGCTTTTAGTTATTAAAAATAAAGCTGCTATGAATATTTCTTTACAAGTTTTTGTGTAAACATATGTTTTCATTTCTCTGGCATATATGTCTGAGAGTAATTTCTGGGTCATATGGTAGTTGAATGTTCAATTTTATAAGAAATTGGAATGGCTATATGGTTTTTCTTCCCATCAGCAGCAACACATGAGTTATCTAGTTTTTCCCAATATGGGGTCTTTCCATGAAGTTCTTCTTTGATTTCTTTCATCAGAAGTTTGTAGTTTTCCTCATACAGATCTTGCACATATTTTGTTAGATTTATATTAAGTATTTCATTTTGGGGGGGTTACTAATTTAAATGGTATTATGTTTTTAATTTCAAATTCTACTTGTTTATTTCTGGTATATAGGAAAATGATTCACTTTTGTATATTAATCTCATAGCCTGCCATTGCTATAATTGTTTATTAGTTTCAGGAATTTTTTTGTTGATTCTTTTGGATTTTTTACATAGACAAGGCTGTCATCTGTGAACAAAGACAGTTTTATTTCTTTTTTCCCAATCAGTATACCTTTAATTTCCTTTTCGTGTCTTCTTGTATTAGCTAGGACTTCCAGTATGCTGTTGAGAAGGAGGGGTGAAAGAGGACAACCTTGCCCTGTTCCTGATCTTACTGGGATTAAAATTATAAAATAATCCTAATTTCCCCTTTCCATCCCTTTTGTCATTGCTGCTGTTCATTTCACTTATACATAAGGATACATAAGCATATACATACACACATAAGCATGCATAATCGAATATATTGTTCTTATGATTTTGGAAAAATGATTATGTGTTTGTTAAGAATAAGAATAATAAAAAGTTTTTATTTTACCTTCACTTATTCTTCTCCAGTGCTTTTCCTTTCTTTATGTAGATCTCAGTTTCTGACCGATATCATTTTCCTCTTCTCTGAAGAACTTCTTTTAACATTTCTTGCATGGGAAGTCTACTGGCAACAGTTTCCCTCAGTGTTTGTATGTCTAAGAAATTATTTCTCCTTTGCTTTTGAAGGATACTTTTGCAGGGTACATTCTAGGTTGTTGTTTTTTTTCTCTTAACATTTTAAGTATTTCATTCCACTCCCTTCTTGACTTGTTTGCATGATATTGGAAACAAAATCAATGTAATTATTCTCTTTGCTCCTTGATAGGTAAGGTCTTTTTTTCCCTCTGGCTTCTTTTCATGATTTTTTTCTTTACCTTTGATTTTCTGTAGTGTGAATATGCTATGCCTACTTGTAGGATTTTTTTTTTTTTTAATCATCTATCCTGCTTGGTGTTTTCTGACCTTTTTAGATTGGAGTTTGATGTCTGACATTGATTTGGGGAAATTCTCATTCAGTATTGTTTCAACTATTTTTTTCCTATTCTTTTCTCTCTTTTTTTCCCTTTTGATATTCCCATTACACATATACTGTTAATATACCTTTTATACCTTTTGTAGTTGTCTCAAACAGTTCTTGGATATTCTGCTTTTTTTCCCCAGTATTTTTTCTTGTTTACTTTTTAGTTTTTTAGTTATCTGTTGGGATACTCTCAAGCTTAGAGATTCTTTCCTCAACTGTGTCCAGTACACTGGACTGAGCCTATCTACTTAAATGAACCCAACAAATGCATTCTTCGTTTCTGTTAGATTGTTTTTGATCTTTAGCATTTCTTTTTTGGTTCTTTCTTAGAATTTCCATTTTTCTGCTTACATTGCCCATCTGTTCTTGTATGCTGTCTATTTTATCCATTAGAGCCCTTAACATATTAATCATAGTTGTTTTAAATTACTCATCTGATGATTCCCACATCCTTACTGTATCTGAGTCTGGTTCTTATGCTTGCTCTGTTTCAAATTGTGTTTTGCCTTTTTGTATGCCATATAAATTTTTCTTGATAGTAGAATCTGATGTCCTGGGTAAAAGGAAGTGCTCTAAATAGGCTGCTAATAATGTGGCAGTAAGATGTTGGGGGATGGGAAGCATTCTATCATCCTATGATTAGATCTCAGTCTTTTAGTGAGCCTGTGAACTTCACAAATGATGTTTCTCTGCCCTCCTCCTTCCCCCTCAGGTGGGACAGGATGGCTAGGGTGGGCTGCAGTTGGGTATTTCCCTTCCTTCAGGTCACTTAGGCCCTGATAAAACCCCAGCTGGTTAGTCTCTGTTTAAATAGTTTCTCCTGAGTGCAGACCTTGTTTAAAACAGAATGCTCTGGCTTATTTCAAAATGATTCTGTTTCTTCTCCTGTCAGAAGCATGAGGGTATTTTTCTCCAAGATTCACTGTGAGAACCAGATTGAATTCCTGGAGGTAAAACTCACAGAAGTGTGGAGGCCCTCCTATCAGTGGGGTCCACCTGGAATTTTTACCTCTCTCACTTGTCCACACTTAGCATTCAACAGTTTTTCATTACATTTTAGGTTTTCATACCTGAAAACATGATATGATTCTCTGTAGTCACCTGTCTGTCTCTCCAATTTGGAGGACAGCGGCTTTCCCTGTGACTTCATTTCTCATACTGATCTAAGGAAAGTTTTTGATTTTTTAGTTTAACTTTTTACTAGTTAGGATGGACTGGTGACTTCCAAGATTCTTACATGCCCACCAGAAACCAGAAGTTGCAGCTTGTGTTTTCATTCTCTTCACATGGGTTTTCACAGAGCAAAAGATTTTACTTTTGATGACATCCATTTTATCCATTTTTCCTTTTATGGTTGTGGTTTTGCTGTCTATTCTAAGAACTCTGCCTAGCTTCTTTAGATCCTGAAAATTTCCTTCTGTTTTTTTTTCTCCCTAAAATTTATCAGGCTTATGTTTATATTAAAGGCCATGATATTTTTGAGTTAAATTTTTTATAAGGTGTTAGGTCAAGATGCTTTTTTCTTTTTTACCAATAGATGTCCAATTGCTCCTGTACCATTTGTTGAAAAGGCTATTCTTTCTCCATTGAATTGTGTTGGGCCTTTGTCAAAAATCGGTTGACCCCCAAAATCAGTGGCTCTGTTTCTGGATCATCTGTTCTGTTCCATTGATCTATCTGTCCTCTACCAACGGCACACCATCTTGATTTCTGTAGCTATATAGAATCTTATTTAGCAGGATGGACCTTATTTCTTTGAATTCTCTTTCAGCCTCACTTGCCCTCTCCTCTCTTTCTTGCATTCTGATGATACAACTGTTACATCTTGTTATTGTCTCACAGATCCCTAAGGCTTTGTTCATTTTTTTCTATTTTATCTGTGTTGTTTGGATTGAGTGAATTCTACTGTTTTGTCCTTAAGCTTATTGATTGTATCCTGTGTCATCTTCACTCTACTATTGAACCCATCTAGCTTGTTTTTTATTTCTGTTATCACATTTCTTAATTCTATAATTTCCATCTGGTTATTTTTATAAATTGTATTTCTTTGCTTAGATCTTCTAGTTTTATATTTGTTTTAAGAGAATTTGTAATTGATGAAGCATTTTTATAATGGCTGCTTTAAAATTCTTGTCAGATAATTCCAACATCTGCTGATTCATCTTGGTGTTGGCATTAGATGATTGTCTTTTCACATTCAAATTATGATTTTTCTTGGTGTTACAAGTGATTTCCATTTGAATCCTAGATATTTTATGTGTTTGTTGGGGGATGCTGGGTCCTATTTCAATCTTTCATTTTTGCAGGTTGTCACCCTTAGGTTTATCATATAGGTCTTAGCCTAATTTTTGTGGGCTTTGGTTCTAGTTCCAGATTCATTTTCAGAGTCTTTGCACTGTTTTTTTGGTTTGCTTCATTTATCTGGTAACACTAGGGCTCCCACTGGTATCAGCTGGTGCTGCCTGAGGGATTTAGAAGACTCTTTTTTAGGCCTAACCAGTAGATGTCTGTTGGTGGGGAACGAGTGTGCTGGTATTTCCTTGCTATGCTCCCCTGTCTTTGGGCAGAGGAGGAAAGTCTTACTAGGATCTATGGAGAAAAGAGGCTTCCCAATTGGATTTCTGGCAAATGCTGGGTTCTGCTTGCCAGTTCTGCCTGCCTGCTTTTGTATCTCTGGGTGGGAGACTAAGCGGTTCCTTGACTGGGCTGCTTGCTGTAGCTGGCTCCCTCTTGCTGATTCCTTCTACCTGCCTTTGTTTCTCTCGATGGAAAAGGGAGTCCCAGGCCTCACAGGGAAGGAAAGTCCTTCCCCTGGCCGTTTGTTTTTGGTGAAGTTCCAAATTAATCTCCCTAGCTGGTGGTGTCCGGCTTCCCTGATGTTGCGAGAGGGACTCCTGTTCTACTGTGGGAGGTGTTAGCCTATGTGGACTGCCTTCTGTTCCTAGGCTGGTGGTTGGGAAAAGCCAGGCCTGGGTGGCTGCCTTCTGTTGTGTGAGGGGGATCTGAGACGCCCTGCTTCTGTGCTATTCTTCCAGTTGTAGGGTCTCAAAGGAGTTTGCCTTCTTTTTTCCATTTTTCAGAGTTCATCTTGATGGTTGTCTCTTGCATTATTTCCAGTGTTTATACTTGTGCTTAGTGGGGAGAAGCTGGGAAAATGGTCTATGTCGTCTTGTCTGGACCAGAAGCTGGATTTTCCTTCTAATTTCAGTTTCTGTGGCATGTGAGTGTGGAGGTTAAGGGGTAGGGAGATATTGGCTGGGGTTGAGTTTGGCTTAGTTGGAGGTCCTGAAATTTACTGTCTTACAAGAGTTCATTAAACATCCTATAATCCTAGACTTAAATTTCATCCACCAATTCGTCACAGAGCTCTGGAAAATGATACACCAATGCTGCCCTCCCTGCATTTTCTGAAGTGCTGTTCTGGTCCACAGGGGCTTTTCTCTTTAGATGTTTTCTTGACTTTCCCTAGTTTGATCTATTCACTCTCTGCCTGCTTCTTTTCATATTGGGGTATCCAATGTGAATTCTAAGGATTTCATTGACTTTTCTTCCTCAGAATATCTTCTGGCCTGGTTGGGGTAGTGTTGGGCACATTGCCATACTGCCTAGAGTACCATTATTTTCTGTTTCTTTCCTTTTAATCTGTGCTATGAAACTTATGGCATAAGGTTATACTCCTTTATATGCTGATAATACGTTTAAAGTTTTGATTTTTCTTAAAAACGATTTCTTGTTCTTTTCAATATTTGTTGGCGGTAGGAGCTTCTGAGGTACTATTTCATGATACCGATTTTACCCCAAATTCCAAGAGTTCTTGCAGTTTTCGCATCTCCCTCTGACATTTGGCATTGGTAATATCTTTTTTTCCCCTTTTGGCATCTGTGGCTCTGCCAAACCCTTTTTATCTTTTGCTTACTTAATCTCTATTCTTTGGTTGGCTTCTTTTCGTCTCAATCTTGGATTGACAGATTCTCATGGGTTCTGTCCTTGACTCCCTGCTCTTCTGTCAACAATCAGTCTGTTTCATCTATCACCTTTAAGCAGTTGACTCTCAAATTTGAATTTTTAGCCTCAATGTTTTACCTAAAAGTTTATTTCCAGCTGAAATGAATATATTTTCCTTAAAGTAGCTCTATATTCTCATTCTTCTATTTCTCTTGGTATTATCACCATTTTTTCTTACTGAAGCCTTAAAGTTTTCATTGGATTGTCTCTCTTTTGTTCCCTAAATCCATTCACTAGGTCAGGAATCTTCCATTTTAGTTCTTCACTGACATTGTCAATTCTAGATCCTCATTTCTCAAGTTATATTGCTATAATGGCTTCTAAACTTGTGTTCTTTTGTCTCATTTTATCTTTTTTTTTTCAGCTGCCAGATCAAAATCTATGTCTGTCTCTTTCTCTCTTTTTATTGAACTATAATATACACACAGAAAAATGTATAAATCATAGGTGCTCAGCTTGATGAATTGTCACAAACTGAACATATTTGTGCAACTAGCATTAGCAAATTAATCTTTTTAAATGATCACATTCATGACCTTGGTTTTCTTTGTTAAAAACCAGTTAATTTAAGAAGTCTGAGCTTTATTAGTTTCCTGAGCAGAGGAGTAGTGGGAGATAAATTAGTATGCCATCTCTCACTGTTTGCCACATATAGCTTTGTTTTGGAGACATTTTTTTTTTTTTTTACTGCATCTCGTCTTCACTTTTTTTTTTATTTTGGCCTTGTACTGCTCCTACTTCCTGAAATACATTTTCCTTTTGACTTTTTACAATCTAAAATCATGGTCATGATTCTAGTCCTAACTCATATCTTGCCATTTCTAAGAAATTTTCTGGGCAGTTCCAGCTTTCATTAATTTGATCTATTTCTCTTCAAAAATTCTTTAATTAATTTGTTTTTTGAATAGGTAATATCAATGTATTCACTTAGAACAAAATTTAAATGTACAAAAGGGTATACAATGACAAGTCTCCCTCTCACTCCTGTGCCGCAGCCACTATGTGTTCCTCTAGAAATATTTTATGTACTTATAAGCAGAATGAATATTATTATTCTTCCTTTTCATACAAAGTTAGCATACTAAGTTGTATATCTTACTTTATTTAATTAATAGCTCTTAATGATAGTTCCATATCAATACACACAAAAATTCTTAATTTTTGTTAGGATTGAATGATAGTCCACTGAATGAAGGAATATGCCATGAACAGATCTACCACATATGGTTGTGACAATTGGGCACCGAACAAATTCACATAGACTATGATTTGGATGGTACCTGCTAGAGTTATTCAGCTACAATCAAATGCAGCAAACTTACTTAGTTTCTACTGTTGTATATTTCATATATTTCCAGTTTTTTTTATTGTTATGATTGTTGCAAACACTACTGCAACAAATACTTTTATATATATGTCACTTGGCATCTATGGGAAAATTATCTGTATCATATAATTCTCTTAATTCCTAAAGTATTTATAATATCTTTCAGTTCAACAATTAGACATACTCATAATTTATTATGGAGTTTAAAAATTTTTTTATTCCATAAGGAGCAGTTCTATATATTAAATTATATTTATATACCCTGACCTTGAATATTGGTGTATATAAGTAAGTCTTTAGGAAAGGCTTGAGTGTTTCTTAGATAGCTGCCAGATTCTGTTTCCCTTTTTATTCTTCTAAGCTTTTCACAATCCTTTTGAAATTCCTGATAGTGGAAGAAAAAGTTGTTGTCAAGATACATTTAGAAGCAGGAATGATATTTATTCCAAGTTACAGAATAGCATGAACCACAATATCAGACATAGCTTTTTTAGAAAAGTAAAATATTTTACCTTTCTTTGGCCTCAAAAAATGTTCCTTTTTATTCTATTGGAAACATCAGATGAGATAGACCTGAGTAAAGCTGCAGGTAAAGTAACAGAAAAATGTTCATAGTAAATTCTTGTGTCCCATAAAAGATACAGTATGTTAAACTAATTTTTTAAAAGCTGCATAGAAAATGAAAAAACCCTGTAATTATCCTATTTAATGTTAAAGTAAATAAATTAGTTACTTTGTATTGACTTATTTATGTTAAGGTCCACTTATTGTCTTGGTTTCAACTTCGGAAACTTTGATGAAGTGTAGTTCTTTCATAAGTGTTTTATTTTTTCCTAATTATTTGAGAGTTCATAAAACTGGACAGCTTTCAATTGGGGAAAAATTGTAATTTTTTTCTCTATTTGGAAAACCCTCATTTTTACCTGTCTTCAGATGAGATTACTGAGGTTAGAGATATAAACCTCTTCTTGTTTTTCTGTGTGGCTTAGAGGATATCAGCTGAATTAATAAGAAATTGACCTCCGGTATGGCTGATCTAGAACTAAAAATAAAAGGTATATTTTTTCATTTCTTCTAACTAGCTCTGACAAATTTACTGCCTGAAATTCTAGGCAACTGGAGAGCAAAATAAATTCTACCATCATTTTCAGGATTTATAATAAACAAGCAGAATATTTTGGGGAAGTTTATGATAATTGACCTTTAGATGATCATAAGTTATGCTGTAGTGATTTTTAAACAACTTTTTTGAGCTATATTCATATACCAAAGAATTCACCAGTTGCAACTGTACAATTCAGTTGTTTTTAGTACATTCACAGAGTTGTGCAGCCACCATTACAATCAATTTTAGAACACTTTCATCACCACAAAAAGAAATTTCAGTACCCATTAGCTGTCATTCCCCATTTCTCTCCAAATTTGCCAGCCCTTGTCAACCACTAACCTGCTTTCCGGCTTTATAGATTTGCCCATTTTAGATATTTCATATATGTGGAATCATACAATGTGGTCTTTTGTGTCTGGTTTCTTTCACTTAGTAAAAGATTTTTAAGGTTCATCCATGTTGTAGCCTATATCAATGCTTTATTCCTTTCTATTGCCAAATATTCTGTTGTATGAATGTTATCCCATTTTATTTATTCATTCATGAATTGATAGATATTTGGGTTTCCACTTTGTAGCTATTATGAGTAATATTGCTTCAAACATTCATGTGCAAGTGTTTGTGTAGACATATTTTCACTTTTCTTGGGTATATAGGAGTGGACTTTCTGAGGAATATGGTAACTCTATGTTTTACATTTTGAGGAGCTTGGAGACTGTTTTCCATAGTGGCTGCACCATTTTATTAATGCATTTCTACTAGTGGGAGATGAGGGTTTCAGTCTCTTTGAAATCTCTGCAACATTTATTATTATTTGTCTTTTTGATTATAGACATCCTGGTGATGTAAGGTAGTATCTCACTGTAGTTTTGATTTGCATTTTCCCGATGACTAATGATATTGAACATCTTTTCATGTGTTTATTGGACATTTGTATATCTTCTTTGGAGAAATGTCTATTCAGATACGTTGCTCATTTTTAATTGGTTTGTCTTTTTATTGAGTTGTAAGAATTCTTTATATATTCCAGATAGAAGTCCCTTATCAGATGTAAGATTTGTAAATATTTTCTTCCATTCTATAGGTTGTCTTTTCACTTTCTTGATGGTATCTTTGGAAGCACAGAAGTTTTTAATTTTGATGAAATCCAATTTATGTGTTTTTATTTTGTCACTTATGCTTTTTTGGTTGTATCTAAGAAACCATTACCTAAGCCAAGGTTACAAAGATTTGCTCCTATGTTTTCTTCTGAGAGCTTTGTGGTTTTAGCTCTGATATTTAGGTCTACTAACCATTTAGAGTTAATGTTTTGTGTATGGTCTAAGGAAGGCATCCTGCTTCATTCTTTTGCATGTGCAAATCCAGTTATCCCAGGACTAATTGTTAAAAAGACTTTTCTTTCCCTGTTGAATAGACTTGGCACCCTTGTGGAAAATCATTTTACCATAAATGTGAAGAGTTATATTTGGACACTCTATTCTATTCCATTGATCCCCATATCTGTCCATATGCCAGTACCATAGTGTCTTGATTACTATAGCTTTTTAGTAAGTTTTGAGATCAGAAAATGTGAGTCCTCCAACTTTGTTCTTTTTCAAGATTTTTTTTTGTGGCTATTCTGGCTCCTTTGCCTTTCCATATACATTTTAGGATTTGCTTGTCAATTTTTATAAAAGAGAGTCTTGCCTTCTTAACAATAGTAAGTCTTTCAACCTGTGATCATGAGTATTTTGATTTACTTAGGTCTTTTAAAATTTCTTTCAACAATGTTTTCTAGTTATAAGAGTATAAGCTTTAAATTTTTTGTGAAATTTATTCTTAAGTATTTTATTCTTTTTTGGTGCTATTCTTTTTTGGATTGATCATTGCTGGTTTATAGAAATATAATTGATTTTTGTGTGTTGATCTTGTAACCTATAATGTCACTAAACTCATTTATTCTAATAGTTTTTGTATTATATTAGGATTTTCTGTATACAATGATGTTATTTGCAAATAAAGATAGTTTTACTTCTTCCTTTCCAATCTGAATGTCTTTTATATCGTTTATTTCATTGTAATGGCTGGAACCTCCAGTATAACATTGAATAGAAGTCAACAATAGAGTGGACATCTTGTTCCTGATCTTTGAGAGAAAGCATTTGCTTGTATTGAGTTTTTTACCCCATAAAGAATGGGCCATAACTTTGCTTTGAAGACTAACTTCCTTTTGATTTAAGGTTTTTCCCCTTGTGTTTACATATACAGGTATGTGCTGATTAGAAGGCTCACTTGTACAGTGTGGAAGATTAGCAGTGCCTTACAAAAATGGGGTTTGGGAGTGACCTGAAGAATTCACATGAAGCTGTGTTAAAATTGCAAGACTGGGAATTACGGTTACTGGAAACAGTGAAGAAATTTATGGCCCTGAGAATAAAAAGTGATAAAGAATATGCATCTACTTTACAGAACCTTTGTAATCAAGTTGATAAGGAAAGTACTGTCCAAATGAATTATGTCAGCAATGTATCCCAGGTAAGAAAAATGATTTATTTCATCATCTGTTATCTATAGCATAATAACTGTGCTTAAAGCAAATAGATCGTATAGTACTGAATGAGCATACCCAAGTGAGCATTCTAAAACAGTAGTTCCAAAATTTTACTGAGTATCAGAATCTCATGGGGAAGCTTTTAAAAATTATATAATTTGGGACCCTACCTCCCTGATATTATACTTAGTAGGTTTGGAGACAGACCATGAAATATTTTCTTTTTTTAAAAAAGAAAGATGTCCATGTTATTATAACGATTAGTCAAGTTTAAGAGCCATTGTTACAAATTTTGGTTTCTTTTATTACCCTATTTTCTTTGGGTCATTTGAACCCTGTAATTTTTTTCTTTTGATACAACCTGTAATTATAATTCACCTCCTTGAATTCGTCTGTGAATCATATGGAATATTTTAACATGTAGCTGTTACTTGCTATTATTTCATTACTAAAATATTAGTATATTGATGAGTTAGTCACTCTTAAAACAACTCCATTGTAAAACAATATAGTTTTTTTAATTCCAAGGTTATTCTTTCATATAAAAATAGGGGCTGAAATTATACTATTAATAGTTCTTTGAAAACATTAAAGATGAAATATTAAATACCTTAATAGTTCTTGGATTTTTCATCTATTTATTTCCATTGTCTGACTTAAATATCATATTTCATTTTATTTATTCAAAGTTAAAAATATATCTTACCTCTTTACTTTGGAAAGTTTAAAAACTTAATGATTCTTTCACTTATGGGTCTTAGGAATTGAGTAAACTGTAGAGGAAAACTCTGTCTCAAGTGAAGAATGTGTATATAGTGTGTTCAGGTAAGGATTTGTGATTATTGAGAGCTCCTTAGAATTAATAGCTTTAATTTCCTTTCCTGGGCCAAACAGATTTCCCAAAGAGGAATTCTCTAGTCTCTAGTCTGAAGGTAGGGTTGCCAGAGATAACTATTAAAAATATGGGCACCAGTTAAATTTGCCTGCAGTATTTGGGACAAACATACCTTAAAAAGTAGTTGTTTATCTGAAATTAAATTTAACTGGGTGTCCTGTATTTCATTTGGGAACCCTATCTGTGGGTATAAGCCTGCTGTTATGTTAATGGGGATAGGGAAAAGTAAGTTGGGTATTTTGAGTCATATTTTACTTAATCCTCCTGATTTTGGCAAGCTGCCTACTGTCATAGCAACTTCAAACTCCTGGACTCATTCGATCCTCCTGCCTCAGCCTCCCGAGTAGCTGGGACTACAGGCATGGGCCACCATGCCCAACTAATTTTTTTTTTTTATATATTTTTAGTTGGCCAATTAATTTCTTTCTATTTTTAGCAGAGACAGGGTCTTGCTCCTGCTCAGGCTGGTCTCGAACTCCTGATCTTGAGCGATCCTCCCACCTCGGCCTCCCAGAGTGCTAGGATTACAGGTGTGAGCCATTGTGCCCGGCCTCTACCTGCTTCTTATATAGACTCTGAATCAGTCCAGTTTCAGCACCCTATTCTCTTTCTCCATTTGTTCCTGAGCTTTACTGGAGCTAACTCCATAAACCTTGACCTCCCCTTTGCGGGATACTTATGTTTCAACTTTTTCTGATATACAAATTAGTTACCACTTACCTGCTTTTCACTTTCTTACTTTCTATTGACATGTCTTATTTCCCATTGTTACAAATTTTCTATTTTCTTTGCTATTGTGAATTTATACTTTAATTATATTGTATTTTATTGGGGTTTTTGGAAGGAGTGGAGAAATGCGTTCTACATACCATGCTTAACTGAAATTATACTCTTTAAAGAAGTATGGTAGTGAAAGCAATGAGAAATAGGATTAATAGGTAAGAAGATTGAGAATTTACGAGATCAGGGCAGTAGAGGAATCATCTGTGTGAATACTGAAGTGTCAAGTATTTTGGTGAGGAATAAAAGGAGACAAGTGCTAAAGTAATTACGGAAGGAAAGAGGTGTTTGTGATGGGGATGAGGACTAGGGAAAAGGTAATGGGGATTGGGAGAAGTGGTTTAAGTTGCCTCTAAAGAGGAAATGTTGAGAATTAACACTTGAACAATGCTTGGGAACCCAAAGAAAATCAAGGAGTATGCCAGCTTTTTTTCTTAATCCTCAAAAGCTATCGTTTATTCTACTTATAAGTAAAGTCCAGTTATCAATTTTTTCTTCAGAAGATTGTGCTTTTGGAATTTTATGTAAAAATATCTTTGCCTGACCCAGAGTTACAAAGAGCTTTGCCTGTGTTTTCATCTGGAAGTATTCTAGTTTTAAGTTTTATATTTAGGTCTATGATTCTTATTTATTTATTTTATTTCAATAGATTGAAGGGGTACAGTGTTTTTGTTACGTGGATGAATTGTATTAATGTATGGTGAAGTCAGGGCTTTTAGTATACCTGTCACCCAAATAGTATACATTGTACCTGACAGGTAATTTTTGATCCCTCATCCCCCTCCCCTTCTGAGTCTCCAGTGTCCATTATATGAATACGTATAACCATATATACTCATCTTTAGCTCCCACTTATAGGTGAGAACATGTGGTATTTATTTTTCCATTCTTGAGATACTTCACTTAGGATAATGGCCTCCAGTTCCATCCAAGTTGCTGCAAAAGACATTATTTTGTTCCTTTATATCACAGAGGTTACTGGGTTCTGGTTGGCTCTTCCTCCCTATGCTATGGGCTGCACATTTTCTCTGTTCAGCAAAGTGAGATAATCTAAGGGCTCAGTTCATATGTTCATATTCTTTTTTTTTAACTTAAAAAAAATTTTATTTATTTCAGAATATTACAGGGGTAAAAATATTTTGGTTACATGGATTGCTTTTGTACTGCTTGAGTCAAAGATATAAGTGTACCCATAGTGTACATTTACCCATTAGGTATGGTTGCACACATCCCCTTCTGCTCCCACCACCTGCATGATTTCCGCTGAGTTTTACTTCCATCTGTGCAAATGAGTGCAGATTGGTTAGTTACAATTTAATAGTGAGTATATGTGGTATTTGTTTTTCCATTCTTTAGATATTTCACTAAGGAGAATGGTCTCCAGTTCTATCCAGATTGTTGTAAAAGGTATTAATTCATTTTTTTGTGGCTGAGTAGTACTCCATAGTATACATATACCACATTTTGTTAATCCATTCATGAATTGATGGGCAATTGGGTTGATTCCATATCTTTGTGATTGTGAATTGTGTTGCAATAAACATTCTAGTGGAGTTGTCTTTTTGATATGACTTTTTTTCCTTTGGTTAAATACCAAGTAGTGGGATTGCTGGACCAAACGGCAGTTCTACTTTTAGTTCTTTGAGGAATTTCCAAATTCTTTTCCATGGAGGTTGCACTAGTTTGCAGTCCCACCAGCAGTGTAAGAGTGTTCCTGTCTCTCCACATCCATGCCAGCATTTATTGTTTTGGGACTTTTTGATAAAAGCCATTCTCACTGGGCTTAGATGATATCTCATTGTGGTTTTGATTTGCATTTCTCTGATGATTAGTGACACTGAACATTTTTTCATGTTTATAGGCCATTAGTCTATTTTCTTTTGAAAAGCTTCTGTTCATGTCCTTTGCCACATTTTAATGAGGTTGTTTTATTTTTTTCTTGCTGATTTGCTTGAGTTCTCTGTAGACTCTAGTTATTAGCCCTTTATCAGATATATATCATGGGAATATTTTCTCCCATTCTGTGGGTTGTCTATTTGCTCTGTTGATTGTCTCCTTGGCTGTGCAAAAGCTTTTTAATTTAATCAATCCCATTTATTTATTTTTGTTGTTGCTGTGATTGCCCTTGGGGTCTTGATAAATTCTTTGCCTCGACCGTTATCACTGCCTTTCATTTCCTAATGTCCGGTGTCTTGAGTGCTGTTGCATATATTTTTGTCTAGTTTGTAGTTGTTTTAGGCAGCAGGATAGTTTCCCTGTTTCCTCATCTTGACTGGAAGTAGAAGTCTTACAACTAGTGATTTTTATCTCTTTATTTAAAAAAACTAAAAATTATAGCTTACTTTTCAGAATAAAATAAAGATTACCTCTATATTCTTCTCTTGATTCATCAGCTGTTGACATTTTGCCATATTTGCTCTATCGCTCCCTTTCTCTCTTTATATAAATATATATTAATATTTTTTTCTGAACTGTTTGTGATTTAGTTAAAGATGTCCTGTCCCCTTATTTCTAAGTACTAATGCATGTGTTTTCCAAGAACATACCTACAATATAATGATCAAATTTGGGAAATTTAGCATTGTCATATGCTATTGATGGGGAAAACCATTGGGTGCCAGGACTTAGCCGCTTGCCACCTCCCCACCGCTCCGCATCCCTGCGGGCCGGCTGGAGGCCACGGCGCGCGGGCGGGCGCAGCACGCTGCCCGGCCCGTGCAATCTGTTCCCGTCTTCTGGCCGTGCTGCTCGGGCAATCCTGATTGGATGTTAAAGCTTGTTCCTGATTGGATTTTATAGCTTGTTGCTGATTGGATGTTAAAACTTGTTGCTGATTGGATGCTTTTTGAGTCCTACCAAGGGTATAAAAACTGGAGGAGAACAAGGAAAGGGGGTCAGAAGATCAGAAGTCAGCTGAGCCTGCTGGCAGAGTAAAGGCTGTTCTCTGACTCTCTGTGTTCCGCTTAGTTATTTCCCTGGACAAGAGCTGTTACAAGAGCTGTTAGACAAGAGCTGTTATACTTGCTGTTAACACTTGCCGGAACACTATTACTAAAAATACATTCCTTAACCAACTTTTAAAACTGTCCCAATAATGTCCTTTTTTTTGACAGTTTTTTTTTTTTTTTATCCTGATTCAGGATTCAATACAGAATCACTCATTTCCTTTTGTTGTTATGTCTTTTCGGTGACCTTTAATTAGGTCACTGAATTCAGTTCTCACTGAATGTGAGAACTCACACTCTGTGATTTGGGAATTTTTCATTTTTACTGAAAGTTTTTTTGAATTGTGTACATTTTGTCTTACATCCTGAGGACATGGTTTTCATGTGTTTTTTTTGTATTGCTCTTGGATGAATATTGGGAGATGGAGACCTAACTAGCCATCTTTTCTTTTTCAACTGCCTGGACTATTGTTTTCCCATCATTCTTTGAATACTTCTTGGCATAATAAGATATACCAGGCTCATCTTGAAGTTTCTTTCTACAGTTCTGGAATTAGCCCTTTTCCTAAGGGTCCTGGTTCCTTTTAGTGAAGAGAATGTGTGAGTATTCAGCCAATTTACTATGTATGGAATTTTAGATTTCACAGTATTTTGCACTACAAATTATGCATCAGTGAATATCTTTGTACAGATGTACTTTTGTGTCTTGGATGTCTTCAGGGTAAATTTCTAGAAATGGGATTTTAGGTCAAAATGTAAATATGTATAATAGTTTTGTTACATATTGACAATATAAATATAAATTTATAGTATATAAGATAGGTATTGATGTTGTACCATTTTGTATATCCACCGGAAATATCTGAAGGTGCCAGCTTCTACTTAATCTGAGCAACAGAGTTTGTATCAAACTTTTGAATTTTTATTTATCTGATGGCTAAGAAATGATGTCTAGTCTGGTTTTATTTTATATTTCTCTAAAAGGAGTGAAATTAAAAATATTTTTATATGCTTAAACAACTGTTGTATTTTGAGGACTTACTTTATTTTGGGCTGAAGATGAATTCTACTTTGTTTTGTTTATTCATCTAAAATTATACCTGTCTGAATATAGTAAACTCTCTTCTGAAATACTACAGTGAAACAGATAATTCTCAAATAACACAACTTATTTGAAAGGAGATGTTGGCTTAGCTTTGAAACATGAAGTAGCTTAGCTTGTAAACATGAAGTGGATTGAAATATTGGCAATGCTTTATATAGCACATGGGAATAAAAAGTAATGAAAAATGCTTTTTGATAAAGCAGTCTTATTATTTAGTAGTCATGTAATATACATATAATGTAACTGCTATAACACCTGATTTGAAAACACTAATTTGTTCAAACACAATTGATATATTAGGGAACAGTTTGAGCTTAATATGATTTTTGCATTTGTTTATATGTGAAACCAGAAGCACTAGGTGGATGCAGAAAACTGTGCCCAGCTGATCCAAGCTGCTTAGGAATACACATCAGACACACGCTTCAGTCCTTTACTGGTTACCTTTATTTACATCTTTGTTATGAGCCACACCCATCTATATGTGGTATTGCAGCTTTCTATCCAATTTCAGACAAGTGTACCACTTACAATAACTTACAAGTTGCAACCCTTTTGAAACTTACTTTGATAAGGAAACCTTAGGTTTTTCAAGATGAAGTGCCATATTTATTTTATTAGTCATGTATTTCTTAACCATTTAGTATGTATAAAACTGCAAAGTTTTTATTAGGTTGCTGTCCTTTTTTAATGTGTCCCTGATTAATTTCTTGAGGGTTAATGCCTTTAACCCCATTTGTCCATAAGCCTTGTGGTATTTATTGTGTGATTTTTGTGCAACCCAATGATTATTAGGAACAAAAATATTTTGGTACAGTAGAACTTGTAGATTAGAATTACTTGGAGAGCTTTAAAATACTGATGCCTAGATTTCATCCAAAACCTATTAAATCAGAAATTCTGGTAATGAGGCTCAAGAATTGGTATTTTTAAAAGGCTCCTACTTGCTTCTTATTACAGCCAGTTTGTGAAACACTAGCCTAGGGAAACCAAGAAGCTTTGAAGACAATGTAGAAAGAGGGCTCTTATAAATGGGAAGTATATAAAGTTTCTTGTGCACTTGCAATTGAGTTTTTGAAAATGTCAGTTTTAGGGAAATTTAATGAGTTGTTTTCTGGATTTCTATATCTCATAAGGATTAAGAGACTCCAAAAACATTCTTTTTGTGTAACAGGCAAACTGAATAAAAACTGTTGATTCAGAGAACCATTTATTTTGAATTATTGCGTGGTGTAGAAACTATGCATTCTTTATGGAATTTTTATGTTGCATTAAAAAAATTCAAGTGAGAAGAAAGAAAACAAGTAATTGGAGGATATAGTGTGCAGTGAAAAGCTATTTATGACAACTATTATTTAGGTATTCTTCAGGCTTGAGTCATCTTGTTGATTATTTTCAATGCTTTATTATAATTATAGTTCCAGCAGTGGTTTGTTCTTTGACTCAGTATCCTAGAATAAATACTTTTTGGTTTAATGAACTCAGAACACTTAAATTACTACTTGTTTATGGAGTACTGATTTACCCCACCACACATCTGTTAGTTCAAAGGTAGAAGCCAAGAAGGGACATGATGTACATTTCTAATGATATACATTTCTACATACATTTTCCCCCATATGAAGTTTTCTCTTGTTTAAAAATTGAGTACAGAGATTATTTTCTTTATATCATGTATTCATCTTAGTATAACTGATACATACCATTTACCTCTCTTGGCTTCCTAAATATAAAATAGACATTTTAGGATTTGTGTTAAATATTTAGTGTATGCAACTGATCTCTTTTTTAAGGAGATGAGAATATGATTTTTATAAATTGAATCATTCTTCCATTTTATTATGAAATAAGTGATACATTTATTTCTAGGAACTATTTTATTTTTGGTCACAAAAATAGTGTCAAAAATCACATTTAAGAATTTAGAAAATCTTTTGAAATTATACATTTCAGGTGAAAGTATTTTTATGACATAATCTTAATATTATTCAACATACAACTTAGAATTTGGAAAAATGATCTGTAATTTAAAAATCTCAAACCAGTAATTTGTTTCCCTGAGACATAGGAGAATGTGTGCTATCTGTGTCAGTGTCTTAAAGTGATCCTACTTTTAATTATCCAGGGTGGTATTGGGGTTGGTTAGGTCAGAAGAAGATGATTATTTCTTAATTGTTCTGCATAGGGTGATATGGGGGAGGAGTGGATCATTATTTTAGTCAGAAACCCAATTACAGTGAGAAGCCTCTTTCATTTTCATATCCATAGTTTCTAACAGAGCATGGGTATACAGAGCATGAATACAGAGATTAGTTAGTTATATCAAGAATGGCCGAGAAGGACTTTTTCACTTTAAATGTATTTGTGCTACAAAGTAGGTGGCCTAAAGAAAGCAGATAGCTTTTCCCTTTGGCTCTTAACCCCTAATTTAATGATAAAGTACTAAATACAGATTAAAGATTACTAGGTAATTTGTAACCAGTTTCAAAAATATTAATACTTTCATCAGTTTAGCCTAGATAGTTATCCTTAAAGTCATTTTTAGATGTTAGGGCCTTTAGGTTCCCATACTTTTGTTTCCTCCAAGTATCAGGTTGTGTCAGGTCTAGCACATCAAGAGGTAGATTTGTGTTTGAGCTCTTCCACTCCTTAGCTGTGTGACCTCGCACAGATTATTTACTCTCTCTGACATCCAATTTCCATATTTTTAAGGTGAAGATATTTGCCTCATAGTAATGATAAAAGAAGTAACTAGGAGAAAGCCTGTGAGTATGTAGGGGGGTTGATAATATTAAAGAGGAGGAGCAGAGGGTCACTTAGACAAGGGAGGTTAGCATTAATAGGGGTGGGGTTGTAAAGAAGTAATGGAGACCATCAACTCCGCCTCTTGGTTCTATGTTACACAAGATATGAGAGAAGAAAACAGCATTTATTTGATAGAGCTCCGGAGGAATGCGGTGTCTGATGTATATAGCCTAGTTTATACGTTCTGGGAGAAAATGCAGAGATTCCCCTCCTCCCCCAGGCATCTATTTGAAGGGTTTTAAAAGATTAGATTGGGCAGTAGATGGAAGGGTTGTTTGGGTTGGGGGCGGAAAGAAAGGGCTTTGCTATTTAAAGAAATGTTGAGCTGAAGAAGCCAATCAAGGAGAATTTGGAGATATAGGAAATAGGGAATAACAGAACAACTTCTCTAGGACTCAGAAAGGGAATGGGATGTAGCAGAGTGGAGAGCAGGAATTTCACATAGAAGCTAAAGAGGAGGTCAAACATTTCCCAGGATCCTAACTGTAATTCATTATTTAAAAAAAAAATTTCCAAAAGATCCACTAGAGCTGCATCTAACAAAGGAATCTTCTTTGGACATGAGCTATAAAACTCAAAAGAATTTATGGGGATAGCACTAAGGAAGGAAGTAGCTAGAGGAAGATCACAGGGTGCTAGAATTGGAAGGGTCTGTGAAGGTCTTTAATTCAACCCTTAATTTTTGGTAGGAGACAGCTGCTGAGGTTAGGTGATTTGCCTCAGAAACATAAAGCTGGTTGGGCGCGGTGGCTCACGCCTCTAACCCTAGCACTCTGGGAGGCCGAGGTGGGCAGGTCGTTTGAGCTCAGCAGTTCCAGACCAGCCTGAGCAAGAGCAAGACTCCATCTCTACCAAAAATAAAAAAAATTAGCCGGGCGTGGTGGTGCATGCCTGTAGTCCCAGCTACTTGGGAGGCTAAGGCAGAAGGATCCCTTGAGCCCAGGAGTTTGAGGTTGCTGTGAGCTAGGCTGATGCCACGGCACTCCAGCTGGGGCAACAGAGTGAGACTTTGTCTCAAAAAAAAAAAAAAAAAAAAAAAAGATAAAGGTAACTCTGGCCAGTTATCTTTTTGGTTACTCTTCTTCCTCAGAAGAAAAAGAAATGTGGTCTTTAAGTCCAAGAAGAACAAAAGCAATTGAGCACTGGGTCTAGGAAGCTGGAAAAGTATTGGGAAAAAAGAGGTAATGTAATTTCTTTTCTGGCCGATATGTGCTTAGATATTTAGATTTATTCTTTGTAATATCTTTGTAGTCATGTGGCTCTCTTCTTTCTTTTCTATCTTTCCTCTTTCATTCTTTCTTTCTCTTCTTTCCTCTCTTTCCTTCTCTCTTTCTTTCTCTCCTTCCTTTTTCTTTCTCTCTTTTCTTTCTTTCTCTCTCTTTCTCTTTCTTTTCTTGATGGGGTCTTGCTATGTTGCACATGCTGGTCTCAACTCTGGGCTTAAGCAATTCTCTTGCCTCAGCCTTTCAAGTAGCTGGGACTATAGGCATGTACCACTGTGCCAGGTGCTTTTACTTCTGAGACTGGACAGTGAGCTAATGCAGTTCAGCATATTTGGTACCATTCTTTAGAAACCAAGTATTGAATTTGATTATATTGACTTTACTTTAAAAATATTTATTTAAATACTTTTTGTCCACATAGTATTTTTATGTGGATTCATTTTAGTTATTATGTTAGTGTTTAATAATCTGAGAAGTTGCAATACTTGGAATAACAGGGCCTTAAAAGTTTCAATCTTTCCATTTTTAGAAAGGCTTTAACTAATTAGAGAAAGTGAAATTCTCCTGATATTGAAGGATATACTTAACTGAGATGATCCATCTCCTCTTTCATCAAGTAACTTTAGTCCTTTGGTTCTTTAAAAAGCTTCACCAGGTGGGCCTGGTGGCTTGCACCTGTAGTCCAACCTACTAGGGAGGCTGAGGCAGGAGGAGTGCTTGAGCCTAGGAGTTCAAGGCTGCACTGAACTATGATTGTGCTACTGGACTCCAGTTTGGGCAACAGAGCAACATCCTGTCTCTAAAAAAAAGCTTCACCAGATAAGAACATGCACTTCTGATACTGAGACATAAACTATTCAGAAAAAGATACTAGTTAATTCCTGTTGAATTTACAGGGGAAAAATGTTAAATGCTGTAGGAAAAATGAAGATATCCAGGAACTCATCATAATGAGTTACAGAATTGATGGAGTTTTACATGTGTAATTAATTTTTAGAAATTATTATATTATCATTATTAAATATTTGAATGTTCCAAGACTGTTTGACTCAGATATGTTACTTATAGTATGTTTTTTTTCATTCTTGTGGTGCTTAGGTTCATTGAGTTTCTTGGACCTGTGGGTTTTTAGTTTTCATCAAGTTTTGAAAAATTTCAGCCATTATTTCTTTAAATAAGTTCAAGGGCATGGCACTGGTTTCCAGTAAGGGCTTTTCCTGTCTTTCCTTGTGTCTCATTAGAGGTTTCCAACCACATATGTATTGTTTTTATTAAATTTTCCAATATAATTAGTTTTTATAAAAAAGGTATATATTTATGGTATACCATGTGATTTTTTGATATACATGTACATTGTGTACTGATTACCATAATCAAGTTAATTAACATATCACCACACAGTTTTGTTTTGTTTTTTGTGGTAATACCACTTAAGCTCTAACTATAGTTACAATGCTGTGTGTTAGATCTCCAGAACATATTCATCCTGCATAACTGAAACTTTGTTCTTATTGACCAACATGCCCCCATTTCCCCACCTCGCAGCCACTGGCAACCACCATTCTACTCTCTTCGTCTATGAGTTTGACTTTCTTACATTCCACATATAAATGAGATCATGCAGTATTTGTCTTTCTGTGCTTGGCTTTTCTACTTAGCATGATGCCTTCTGAATTCATCCATTTTGAATTCCCTTCTTTTTTATGGCTGAATAATATTCCATTAAGAGTGTGTGTGTGTGTGTGTGTTTGTATGTATCATATATACCACAATCTCCTTCTCCATTCATCTGTTGATGGTGGTTTCTCTATCTTGGCAATTGTGAATATGGCCTATCTAGTCTGTTTTGTGTTACTATAACAAAATAATTGAAACTGTCTGATTTATAAAGAAAAGAAATTTACTTAGTTCATGGTTCTGCAGGCTAGAAAGTTCAAGAGGATGGCCCTGGTTTCTGGTAAGGGCTTTCACGCTCCATCATAACATAGCTGAGAAGGTCAAAGGGGAAGTAAACATGTGTGAAGAGAGAAAGCCTGAGGGGCTTTATAACAACCCACTTTTATGGGAACTAATCCATTCTTACAAGAACTAATCTAGTCTTGTTAGTGAGAACTCAGTACCACAAGAATAGCATCAAGTCACTCATGAGAGTGGAGTCCTAATGAACTAAATACCTCCCATTTGGCCCACGTACCGCACCAATACATTGGGGATCAAATTTCAGCATGAGTTGTGGTGGGGACAAACCATATCCAAACCATAATAGTGCCACAATGAACATGAGAGTATAGATATCTCTTTGACCTGCTAATTTCTTTTTCTTTGGATATATACTTAGAAGAGGGATTTCTAGATCATTTGGCAGGTCTATTTTTATAATAATTTTTGAGAAAGCTCCATACTGTTTTCCATAATGGCTTTCCTATTTACATTCCCACCAACAGTATACAGGGCTCCTTTTCCTCCACATCCTTGCCAATACTTGTTATCTTTTGTCTTTTTGATAATAGCCATTTTAACAATGAGGTGATAGCTCATTTTGGTTTTGATTTGTAGTTACATGATGATGAGGGATGTTGAGCACCTTTTCATATACCTTTTGTGTGTCTTCTTTGGAAAAGTATGTACTTAGGTTCTTTACACATTTTCTAATTGATCTATTTGTGTTTTTGCTGTTGAGTTTTATTAGTGCCTTATGTATTTTTGGATATAAACCACTTATCAAATATATAATTTGCAAACATTTTCTTCAATTATGTAGATTGCCTTTTTATTTTGATAGTTATGTCTTTTGCTTTGTAGAAGCTTTTTGGTTTGATGTAGCCTCGCTTATTTTTGCTTTTCTGTGCTTATGGTGTCATAACCAAAAAATCATCACTAATACCAATGTCAAAGTGCTTTTTTCCTATGTTTTCTTGAAAGAGTTTTACAGATTCAAATCTTATATTTAAGTCTTTAGTCCTCTTCAAGTAAATTTTTGTGTGTGGTGTAAGATAAGGATCCAGTTTCATTCTCTTGCATGTGAATATCCAGTTTTCCTAACGCTATTTATTTAAGAGAATATCTTTTCCCCATTGTATATTCTTAGTGTCAAAGATTAGCTGATCATAGATGTGTGAGTTTATTTCTGGGCTCTTTTTACCGTTCCATTGGTCTATTTGTTTTTATGCTAGTACCATACTGTTTTGATTACTATAGCTTTGTAATATAATTTGAAACAAGAGTGTCACTTTGGAACATGTTAATGATACTCATTCTTTCAGTCCATGAACACAAGATGTCTTTCCATTTATTCACATCTTCAATTTCTTTCATCAATATTTTATACTTTTCAGTGTCAAGATCTTTCACCTCCTTGATTAAATTTATTCCTAAGTATTTTATTCTTTTGATGTTATTTTAAATGGTATTTTTAAAAAATTTCTTTTTTGAATAGTTCACTGTTAGTGTATAGATACACTACTGATTTTTGTATATTGATTTTGTATTATGCGACTCAATTAATTTATTAGTTCCTAACAGTTTTTTATGGAGTCTTTAGGGATTTCCTTTAATTAATTAATTATTATTTTTAGAGACAAGGTCTTGCTTTCTTGTCCAGGCTAGAGTGCAGTGATGTGATCATAGCTCACTGCATCCTCAAACTCCTGGGCTCAAGTGATCCTCAGCCTCAGCCTCCTGAGTAGCTGGACGACAGGTGCACACCACCATGCCCAGCCAATATTTTAAAATTTATTTTTAGTTTTTTGTAGCAACAAGGTCTCACCATGTTGCCCAGGCTGGTTTTGAACTCCTGGCCTCAGGTGATCCTCCTGCCTTCGGAAGTGCCAGAATTACAGGTGTGAGCCACTGTGCCTGGCCAGGTTTTCTCTATTTAGGATCCTATCTACTGCAGACAGTCATGGTTGATATTAGAGCCAGTGACTTATACTGGTAAAATCCAATTATAAGGAACATTATTAGCAAGCAGGTTTCTCTATAATAAAGCAATTTGAATGTCTGCAGATGGCCTACAATATTTTGTTTATTAGGTTACAAAGAATTATCTTCCACAAATTATCTTAACAAACTATGCCTTGTTCATTGCTATGCCATAACCAAAGAGCTGTATCTGCAAAGTGCTATACTAGTTTTATTGCAAATGTTTGAGTAAATTTTACTTTTGTTTGTCTATTTTTAAGCATCTGTTAATATCTTACTGTTCTCTTTTAACAAATATTCTCTTTTAACAAATTTAACCCATCTAATTCAAGTAATACACCACCTAAACATTTTCTTGCTACTCTAAATCATTCCTTTTATGTCACTTTCATTTGTATTATGTGCTGCTTTGATCTTTCTATTGTTTTATCAGTTGAAGATAGACTTGTTTATTTTTCCTTCACCATCATAATACTATCCATTTTTGGTTAAAAATAAAAAGATTTTAAAAACCCTTTTTATGATGTGTATTCAATAAACGGTTTTAGTCTACATTCCTCATTCCTTTTCTCCTTTTTCCCTCCCTCCCTTGTTCCCACTCTCCCTCTCCTTCCTTCCATGAATATTTAGTATCTGTTGTCTTGGGCATCACAGTAAATACCTGAAATGGTAGACAGAGACATGGTACTGCCTTCATGGAGCTTCCATTCCAGTTGAGGAGACATTAAAAAAAAAAAAAAAACAACCCACATACAGATAAATGATTGTTTTAAGTGCTAAGAGAGAGATGAGAGAGAATAACAAGGATTCATGAAATTTAGCTGATTACTAAAGGAAAAAGAGATGGCTCCTGTCATGTGAAGGAGAGGAAGAGCTTCCAGGAAGAGGAAAAAACTTTCAGGAAGAGATTGTGGGGAACCTGCAGCCTTGGGGCCACATGTAGCCTCCTGGATCCTTGAGTGAGGCCTTTTGACTGAATCCAAATTTTATAGAACAAATTCTTTTAATAAAGGGATTTGTTCTGTGAAGTTTGGATTCAGTTGAGGGGCCGCACTTGGGAATCTGGAAGGCCACAGGTTCCCCACCCCAGGTAGAGCTTGATATGTTCAGAAAACTGAAGGAAGAACAGTGCCCTGAGAATTTGTTAAGCTAAGTGAAGAATGTCAAAACGTGAGGTTGGAAGGATAGACAGAGTACAGATAGTGGGAGACATTATAGCTCTTAGAAAGGAGTTTGGATTTTTCTTTAAATGCAAAGGAAAGCCAGTGTAAAGTTTGAAGGAAGACAATGTTAATAATTTCTTTTGATACCTTAAGGGGAATGGATTGGAAATAGCATGAGAGTATACCATTTGTAATAGTCTAAGCCAGAGATAATCATAACCTTCAAAAGGAGTGGCAGCAGAGATGGAGAGAGGTGTGTGGATTTGTGGTTAACTTTGGAGATAGAATCGGAAAGACTTGCTGATGGATTGTTTGTGGGGAAGGGTAGCCTGAGCTTCATAGAGTAGGGACTTTTGCCAGAAGAGAGGGAATATTTATTAGTAGCATTCAGGCATTGGGAGTGGGTTAGAGTCAGGTTTTTGTTAAAGCTAGAATATAAATGGAAAGTTCTGATAAGGCATATGAGGACTTTTCTAATCATAGAACAAGAGTTCTGGAGGATATAGGATTCTATAGCAGCCTGGGTTGGATTAGGAGATATTGAGGGCAATGTGGAGTTGATAGTTGGAGTGATCATATATGCTTTGGGACATTGAACTTCCTGCAGTGACCATAGTGAACAGGGCCATTAGACAGGCTAGTATATGCCCTTTTGGGAGAAGGAGGGCAATGTAACTTAACTGTAGTCTTTAATGTCGGCTTCCAAGAAGTCTTCTCTCCTAGGCTGTAAGGACTCCCACATAAAATCACGGAAATTTATTGCTACAAAGCATGTAGAGAATATTTATTTTTTGAGGATAGAAAAGAACACTGACTCACTTTTTTTTTTTTTATAGCCTTAACATTCTTACACATGCCAAGGAATGTTTTTCCAATGTTGTATTTTTTTGGAGTGAAAATATTAGATGAAAATGGCAAAGCTACACAAGTTATTATGGCCATTTAGTTTCTGTTTTTAGTTCATGTAGTATAGTTTTTTGTTGTTTGCATCTTTGTTAAATTTTAGATTTTAAAGGAAGGGCTACATCAGTTTTAAATTGCTTTGTGATGTTAAGAGCATAATAATGGTTACATTTTTGTATTTAAAAGTAAATATGATGGATTCATAGGCTGCATATCATGTTCTGTTTTCATGATAGCGTTTCACAACAACCCCCCTCCCTAAACAAATACACTCAAAGGTTATTATTTTTGAAAAACCATTTTTTTGCAATGTATCAAAATGAGATTACCAAGTTAGACTCTGGTAAATATGGACTGTGTCTAAGAATGTACTTGTTTTAAGCTATAATTTTGATTTAGATATTTTTGATTTAGGAGTATATTGGAATATTAACAGAAAAAGAATAATTCTGTTCATTTACAGATTAAAAGTAATAAAGTAGAAAATTATTCTTATTGATATCTGATACCATACCATGTTGAGTTTTTTTTTGTATCTTTAACATAAGACCCTCTCTATGATAGGTCTCTGTTAATTGTTTCTGAATTGAATTTTGAAGACCTACAGTGAAGTTTTCTTTTATTACTTTTCTCAGTATATATATACACATTAGGAAGTCTAACTAACAAAAAAATTTGGAAAACAAATTTTTCCAGCAGTGTCCACATGCCCACTTGTCTGGTCCCCACCATATGTGTCTCTGCTATTAAGGAAATATGTTGTGCCTCTTAGGGGTATTGTGCTGGAAATACTGTTAGGATCTAATGGTACTTACTAAGAAAAGAAGAGAGCTATAGATAGAAGCCCAGAGAATACCACTATTTAAGACAAAGACAGCAAAAGAAACAAAGACAGGTACCACAGATTGAGGAAGGAAATTTTAGAAATAAGCCAGGAATGTTGAAAGATAAGATAGGAAGCCATGCAAGCCCCAAAAGAAGACAGTTTCACTAAGAAGCGAGTCAGCGGAATGTGATGTCACATGGAGAGATGAGTTAAGATAAGGATGGCAAAAAGTCTATTGCATTTGAAGTTTAAGAATTGGTGACCCTACTGGGACATCAGAATGGTGTGGGCAGAACAATATTTCAATGTGTTGGAAAACAATTAAGAAGTGATAAAATGAAGACTTCAAGTGTGGACTCTCAAAGAGTCCCATAATCTTTTTCCTAAAATTCTACAGTCTCTGATTATTGAAATTTGAAGCATTTGTATTTGAAATTGAAAATGTTACTACAAACCTGTTATATAGCTCATTGTACAATTGCCAAAAACCTGCTATTTTTATATTAATGTGATAATTTACATAAAACTAAATATTTAAAATTTTCAAACACTTAAAGCACAGCTAAATGGAAACCTCTAGTCTCTAATATAAATGCTAATTTTCTTTCTGTCTTTCTTTCTTTTTTTTAGTCCTGGCTACTCATGATTCAGCAGACAGAGCAACTTAGTAGGATAATGAAGACACATGCAGAGGACTTAAACTCTGGACCCTTACACAGGCTTACCATGATGATCAAGGACAAGCAGCAGGTGAAGAAAAGTTATATAGGTGTTCATCAGCAGATAGAGGCAGAGATGATCAAGGTTAGTCTTTCCATGATGAAATTCTTTCTTTAATTGCTTTTTTAAATTCACCGAAATATTTTATCCTGTTTGACTCAAAAAATAGTTTATTCATCATTTCCTTACAAGAAATAGGTTTGGGGTCTGTAATAAATAACATTTTATTGAACATAAAACATTGATTATAAGATATATATTGTTTATTTACTCCTAAGGAAGAAAAAAATGCTGCCAATTAAACTATGAAACAATGCTTTCTTATTACTTAGAATTTTTATCTTTTATTTACTGAAATAGCTTTTACCTTTTCTAAAAAATGAATTCGTATTATGTAATATTATTCATAAATAAAAGAGAAACTACAGACAAAATAATAACTTAGTTAAGGTATTCCTAAGTATTCTTCATATTTAGAGTTTCTCTCTTGTGAATAACTTTTCAAAAACTGTTTTTATTAGAGAAATTTGTAAATGTACAGAAGGAGAAAAAATAGTAACATGAACTCTTACCCACCATCCACATACTCACTGTCTTTTTTTCCCCTATAATTCCACCCACTAGTTTTGGTTACTGTGAACCATCCTTGCATCCCTGGTATAAAACCCACTTGAGCGCAGTGTGTTATCTTTTTGATATGCTGTTGGATTTGCTTTACTACTATTTTATTGAAGATTTTTGCTGTGTTCATTAGGGATTTTGGTCTGTAGCTGTCTTTTCTGTTTTTGGTTTTGGTATCAGGGTATTACTGGCCTCACAGAATGAGTTAGGGACAATACCCTCCTCCTTGATTTTTTTGGGTACAGTTTATATAGGATTGGTACCAATTCTTCTTTGTACATCTGGTAGAATTTTGCTGTGATTCTGGTTCTGGGCTTTTCTTTGTTGACAGATTTTATTACTGATCCAACCTCACTACCTATTATTGGTCTGTTCAGGTTTTTTATTATTTCCTGGTTCAATCTTGAGAGATTACATGTTTCCAGGAATGTATCCATTTCCTCTAAGTTTTCTAGTTTGTGAACATATGGTTCACAATAATCTCTGATGATCTTTTGTATTTTTGTAGTATCAGTTGTAATGTCTCCAGTTTCATTTGTGATTATGTTTATTTGGATTTTGTCTCTCATTTTCTTGTTTAGTCTAGCTAGTAGTTTATGAATTTTGTTTATCTTTTCTAAGAACAAACTTTTCGTTTTGTTGATCCTTTGTTTAATTTATTTTTGATCTCTATTTCATTTAGTTTTACTCTGATCTTTGTTATTTCTTTTCTACTGCTAATTTTAGGTTTGGTTTGTTCTTGCTTTTCTGGCTCCTTTAGATGCATTATTAGATCGTTAATTTGTAATCTTTCTACTTTTTTGATGTAGGCATTTAATGCTATAAACTTGCCTCTTAGCACTGCTTTTGCTGTATGTCACAGGTTTTGGTGTGTTATGTTTACATTTTCATTTGTTTAAAAAAATTTTAAATTTCTATCTTAATTTCTTCATTGTATAGTTTCCAAAATTACTCTTGGTATTGATTTCTAGTTTTAGTCCACTGTGGTATGATAAGATACCTGATACAATTTTCATCTAGTATAATTTGTTGAGACTTGTTTTGTGACCTATTATATGGTTATTCTAGGAGAATGTTCTATGTGCTAATAAAAAAATGTGTATTCTCCAGTTGTTGGGTCCATTTGGTCTAAAGGCCAGTTTAAATCTGATGTTTCCTTGTTGATTTTCTGTCTAGATGATTTGTCTAATGCTGTTAGTGGGGTATTGCAGTCCCCTAATATTATTGTATCACTTTCTATCTTACATTTTAGGTGTAGTAATATTTGTTTTATGAATCTGTGTGCTCCAATGTTGGGTGCATATATATTTAGCATTATTATATACTCTTGCTGAATTGATTCCTTAATCATTATATAATGACCTTCTCTGTCTTGTTTTACTGTTTTTGACTTCAAGTCTATTTTATCTGACATCAGTATAGCTATAGCTACTTGCTTTTTGTTTCTGTTTGCATGGAATATCTTATTCTATCCCTTTACTCTCAGTCTTTGTGTGTCTTTACAGGTAAGATGAGTTTCTTGTCAGCAGCATATAATTGGATCATGACTTTTAATCCCTTCTGCCAATATATATTTTTTAAGTGGAGCATTTAATCTTTTTAAGTTGTGAAGTTTTGTTCCTGTCCCATTGTTAATTGTTGTCCAGTTTTATAAATTCTTTGTTTCTTTATTTTTCTCTATTTGTCACTATGGTTTGGGGAAATTCTGTAGTGGAACTATTTGATTCTTTTCTCTTCCTCCTTTGAGTGATTGCTTTACAACTGAGTTTTGTACTTTCATGTGTTTTCATGATGGTGAATGTCATCCCTTTGCTTCCAAGTTTAGGACTCCCTTGACCATTTCTTGTAGGGCCAATTGAATTCTCTCAGGATTTGCTTATCTGTGAAAGAGTACTTCTCCTTCATTTATAAAGGTTAATCTTGCTGAAAGTAGAATTCATGGGTGGCAGTTTTTCTTTCAGCACTTTGAATTTGTCATCATGTTCTCTTCTGTCCTGTAAGGTTTCAACTGACAAGATTGGTGTCAGTCTTATGAGGTTTCCTTTTTAGGTAATTAGACACTTTTTTCTTGCTGATTTTAGAATTCACTTTTTCACATTGACTTTAGACAGTCTGAATATTGTGCCATGGTGATGTCCCTTTTGCATTGTATTTGCCTGGCGATTGATGAGCCTCCTATATCTGGATATCTAGCCTTTTGCTAGATGTGGGAAATTTTCATCTTTTGTTTCATAAAATAAAGTTTTCTCTCCTCATCTTTGTGAATACCAATAATTTATAAATTTGGTTGCTTTATGTAATCCTAGACATCTTGAAGGCTTTGTTCATTCATTTTTATTTTTTCTTTATTTTGTGTGACTGTGTTACCTCAAAATATTTGTCTTCAAGTTCTGAAATTCTTTCTTCTGCTTATACTAGTGTATTGTTGAAGCTTTTGAATGTATTTTGTATTTCCTTCAATGAATTTTTCAGTACTATAATTTTTTTTTTTAAGATCTTTGGTAAATTTCTCATTAATATCCTGAATTGATTTTTCTGAGTTTTTTATATTGTTTTTCATCTTTCTCTTGTATCTCTTGGAGCTTCTTTAAAATCAATATTTTGAATTCTTTATCTGGGATTTCGAGGATTTCTTTTTGGTTAAGATCTATTGCTGGAGAATTATTATTTTCCTTTGGGGATGTTATATTACCTTGCTTTTTCATGATTCCTGTATCTTTACAATGGTTTCTGCATATCTGGTGTAATATTAGCTGTTTTTATTTTTAATTTTATTTTTGTTATATGGGGGTATGTATACTTTTTCCTGAATTTGTGACTATAATATTGGTTAGGCAGGATCCTTTGGCTTTGCTTCTGAGTGTCTGCAGTAGTGAAGTCTTTGTATGATTTTTTTTTTTGTGGCTATAAACAGCATTAATAGTATCCATGGTTTCCTCTGTGTGTTAGGGTGCATTAATTAGTGGAGCCTGTGATGAATTTGTGCAGGTGACTAGAATGTCATATTGGCTCATCTTTAGGTTTCAGTTTTAGCAGTAGGGGCTGTGTATCTATTCTTGTGTACTGGAGCAGCATATGCTAGTACCTGTGTTGGTAGTTTCAGGCAGGCTGATTCTCTGACCTCTGTGTGGCTTTCTTGGATGCCAGTTGTAGCAGTAGTGTACCGGAAAGGTGAGCTGGCTCTCTAGCTCCTGGGTAGCTGACATGGCTTGCATGGTGGCATGAACAGTGGTGGTGAGATGTTCTGCTGAGGTCTAAGTGCTATGCACTTGTGTTGGCAGTGGTTACAATGGACTCTGCATGCTGGCCTCCAGTCCAGTAGGTGCTTTGTGAGTAGGAGCCAGCTGAGGTGGTAGTGGCAGGGTGTTTATGGTCAACCTTAGTCCCCCAGGAGCAGTGTCTGGGTATCCCAGATGATGGCTTGGGTTGTAGAATCCAAGACCCCAGATCCTGCACTCTCCCATGGTTGGTGGTGGTGGTGCTAGGGGGTGGTGGTGGTGGTGAATGAAGCATGATAGAACTGGACCAGTTCAGGCTTGAGCTCAGGTCCCTCAATTGTGAGTCCCTCACTACATGCACTAGCAGTGACAGGTAAGGACAGGGCAGTCCTTAGTACAGTTCTGGAATGCTTAGGTGAGGGGTTACTACCACTATCCTGTGGTCCCAGGGCCACAGACTTGGTTGGCATGTGAGAGTTCCTTTCATGCCCCAGTCCCACCAAGGCCTTGTCCTGTCTGTGGCAACTGACCCAGCTGCTGTTGCATCAGACCTGGTGGTTTGTGCCTAGCTTGCAACTCAGCCGTGGGCCATAGGAGCCCCTGCCTAGCTCAAGACCAAACCTCCATGGCATCTCTCATCCTTAAGCCCCATGGGTGGTGCTTGCTTCCAGTGCTGGTGGCTGCAGCCCATGCCATACATGCTTCTCAGTCCTGGTTGTGGGAGCCCATGCCCTGCTCATGGCCCAGTTCTGTAAGCAACAGCCTGAGTGCCCCTAATGCCTAAGACTGGTGCTGTTGATTCTCAGGACTGTGCATAGTCTGTTAAGAGCTGGGATCAAAAATGATGTCTTGATGTGGCCAATTATGGTTCAGAAAGGGCGTGAAAACCAGGGCATGTTATGTCCCTAGAGCAGTTCTTTCTCGCAGTCTCTCATTTGGTCCTAAGGTATGATTCCTCAGTGGGAAAGTAGACTGCAGAGGGACCCTCACTCGCTCACTCACTCCTGTATTGGGGATTTACTCCTGGCCAGTCCCAGCCATGTAGGCTGCCTGCTTTCCCTCTGCTTCCTAGATTTTGGTGCCTCCTAATGCTTCTCTGTGGGACTCCCATGTTTCCTCTTGGATAATGTATTCAAAGTGTGATTGTCTACACACTGTTTTGGTTCTTCTAAGTGGATGAGGTGTGCTTGAAATCCCTCTAGTCAGCCATCTGGATTGAAAAAACCCAATGTAAATTTAAACATTTAATAAATTTTCAGCATTTTGTTTCTTTGACAGGTTACAAAGACAGAATTGGAGAAATTAAAATCCAGCTATAGACAACTAATAAAAGAAATGAATTCGGCCAAAGAGAAATATAAAGAAGCTTTAGCAAAAGGTATCGTGAAATTATGAAAATTGTTTAAGTGATTTTTATTACCGTTTGAAAGTTATCTTTCTAAGCAGTGGAATAATTCCATTTAGAGCAATTCACATATGAAAAACCTTAAAATAAACCAAAGTAGACTAAACTGTCAAACTGTATAGAAAGTCTTATTAATTTTTTGCTTTAAATTTTCAACATATTTTTGAATAGTTCACACTAAATGGAATTATGTAGCATTTGTAATAGAATACAAGGAATGTTTAAAATTTTCTCTCTAGCATTATATTTTCTTATTTAATTACAAAGTACTTAAGTAGGAAAAGTAGGGTTGTATTTGTTTGCAAGCTTTTTATAAATCTTTTTACTTATGGTATTTAAAAGTCATTAAAGCCACATCATTTTATAGCATTATGTTATCTTAGTAGCTTAATTTTATATATCTATATTATCTTTATATTTTCACAAGAAGTTTGAGAAGTAAATGGAAAAAGGAGGATATTATTTATGTTTTAAACAGAGATTTATGGTTATAGTTTCTTATTAAGTACTTATATAATTTTGTACTTATTAAGTACTTATAAAATTATTAAATGTTAGATTTCAGTGGAGATTAAGAATAGTTTATGAACAGAAGCTTCTTTGGCTCTTGCTATAATTGGGTAATATTTTCCTTATGTTTAAATGTGACTAAACAGTCTTCATATTTATATTTAAAAATTTTTTCAAAGTTGGAAAATTTTTCTTTTTGTTTTGTTAATTTTCTTCCTAGCTAAATTAAAACTTTATTGGAAACTCTATTTTCCTTTGATTCTTAAATTTACTTTTCTCTTTCATTAATATTTTTTCTCTTTGTCTTTTATTTGTTATAGATTCTCAAATATTCTTTATTATTTGTTAATTTGTCATAGTAAATGAGTAAACAGCTCCTCCATTTGGCTATATCTTACACAATGAAAATATCATTGTTATTTCCAGTAGACTAAAGGTGACATTAATTTATATGCAGTTCTCCTTCTATTTCTCCCTTCCTTCCTCCCTCCTTTTCCCCTCATTCTCTTTCTCCTCCTAGCTTCTTTTCTCTCCCTGTTCTCCTTGTCCCTCCCTACCTTCTTCCTTCCCATTTTTCCCCCAACATCCTACTTTATGTTTCTCTGTCACCCTTTCCCCCCTTTACTTTGTTTCTGCTTCTTGTAATGTTTCTATTGCTTTTTTAGGTAAGATGAATCCATGTACACAGTTTTCTCATTTTTACTTATTTTACTTATTTTTCATGTACCTCGGCCAATATTTTGAGATTACCATTTATTCATTAATGTAGATATACATTTTAAAATATTTTTGTAATTAAATTATCTGAGTTATTTTAATGATAAAAATGGCATAGTGGAAAGATCATAGACTTTGGAGTCATACAGTCTTAGATTTAAGTTCCAACATTGTATGATTATTTCATAGATTTTCAAACTTCTATACTTAATTATTATTTCTTTATTTTAAGAGCACTTTAGATAATCAAGAAACATTTACTAAGCTTTCTAAGTTTTTGAGACTCAAAACAATATTTCCCAGGAATTCAAGGAGCTTACCGTCTAGTTGACACTCTAACTTGAGAACTCCAAGTTTCACCCTGTTTCAAAATTTAGTTTTTTATATAAGGAATCCCTTGCTAAACCATCAAAAGTAGTTTAAAAATAGTTTCATATATTAAACATTACTTCTTAAATCTGTTAAATAGTTAATTTTGTAAAGTTCATTACTTCATGCTTTCCTAGCATTTTTAGGTTAATTAATTTATACTGTATCTAACTTCACCCAAAGCAAGTGATGACTTAATTTTGTTATAATCCAACTATGCTATGTATTTTACATTGAGTTTGTACCTTTGGAGAATGATTAGTAAGAAAAGGAAATATATAATTACTTTCAAGTCATTGATAACTATTTTTAATGATATAGTTTATTTTTGTTTTAAAAATAAAATCAATTCTCATGCCATAATAAAGTTTTAAGTAGTTCTTTTTACTAATGTTTACATTATAAAAATTATTCATAGGTAATCATTGTTCTTTATTACTTTTGATCCAGATGAAACAGTATTTAGTGTTACATTAACAGTAGGAAAGCACTGAGAGAATCTGAAGACTATGCTATTAATTCGTTTTAAGAAGTGAATTATTTGACTGAATCTCCTTTGTTAAAAAGTATGTGACCTTGTGTACATTTGTATTTCTGAAGGTATTAGTGATAATGTATCTTTTCAAGATAGTATTTTTCTCTTTTCAAGAATTTGATTTCTCCCATTAAATCCTACAAAACAGTTATTTTTTAAGTAAGTGCTAATAAACTGTTTCCACAGGAGACATGCAAATTTTTCTTTTATAATCAAACTATGTTTATACTAATTTAAACCAAAAGAGTATAAAATTTTATTTTTGAAAAATTTACTTCTGTTTTCAAACTATTTCTATTTTATGGAGATAAAAGTTCTTTTTGTGAAGTTATTTACTCTTCGTAAGGATGATGAGCTGTGATAGCAAATTTTTCCAACATTTGTAGACTTTATGTCAGAATCTTAGTTCAGCCACGTGGGCTAGACTTGGGCATTTCTGGAATGAGCCCTAGACGGCTGGGGGCTAAGAGTCGATTACAGATATGGGTCTGGCATCCAGAGTCATTACTTTAAATGTTACAAGGTCTTGGGAAAGCTATTTAAAACCCCCTTTTGCCACAGAACATCCACCTGGAGAAGACAAGGCCTTCAGGAGACAAGGCCTGGAAACAATTCCTATAGTAAAGGATAAATTCTGGATTTGATCAAGAAATGGGTTTGGAATCAAGGGTTCAGTTTTTACAACTAGGGGCTCAGCAGTGGTAGTAGTAGATCAGCAGGAAGGCTGGGTTAATGTTGAAATTCTAAACTCCTGACCCCTGCCATGTGGATTATACTGAATATTTAAAAATTTGAATGTTAAAATTTATATCCAAATGAATACTAGTTTACGTTAATTGTTATATAAAATATAACACTCATCTGCAGTATGAATGCAACATCATTTTAATTAATTTTTTTTGTAATAGACTTTAAATATTACAATTGCTTTGCTGTATGCCATGTTGAAGGAGCAAATATTTATAGTTTTAAATAGACTTGGACTAATTTGGACTTTAGTCTGTTGATTATTACTTATAATTTATGCTGAGAACAACCAAAATAAGTTTAGCATATTGACCTGAAGTTAATAATTTAGTGATGTTTCTTTTTTTCCTTCATTTTATTAGCAAACATTTACTTTGGATAGAAAGATCCTTTGATACAAAGAAGTACACAGGTGGTAAAGGTATTCCCCCAATTCCTATCACCTCACTACCAAACACATGTACATGCACAATTGTTTATGGCCCATGTCAATGCCTCTTCTCTTGTAGACAGAAAATCACCTTTATTAGGTTTAATAATAATGCAAATGCCTCTAAATGTACCTTCAGAATGAGTAAGATGATGTGACCAAGAAGAAATTCTTGAGTGGGTAAAGGATTGTGGCTCCCGCAAATTGGGTGAAGAAAATGGTTTGGGGTGAGCCAAAAATGAAAAGAATCTTGGGTCAATGTGAAATTAAAAGTTAAAAGGGATCAAGTTAACCCAGGTAGAAAGAGAAGAATTGAGGAAGTTAGGCTAGTCAGGTGCTTTAAGGCTAATTCAGGAAGACTGCTCTCAGCAAGAAGGGAATGGAAAGTACCTATGAACACCAGATGGGAAAAAGAGTAAGTAACTCAGGAAACAGAAAGTAGCCACTGAGGGAAATCCTCCTAGCCCATCCCCCATGCCAAGTTCTAAAAGTAATTAATCCACTTATCAGGACGAGCTGTAATTTACACAGATAGAAAAAGCATCTCCTCCCGCTCCCACCAAACAGCCTATCATTTTGTTTTTATTTTCCCCCATTTTTTTTAATTTAAACGACTATAGAAGTTAGAAGGATGGTACAGTGAATTTTCATATTAGCCACATATATTCAACAACTGTTAACATTCTGCCACATTGGCAGGCTCTCTCTGAACCATTTGAATGTAGGTTTCAGACAGCATACTCTTGATCCCTAAGTGCTTGAATACACATCTTATAAGAATAGAGACACTCTTCTAAGAAGCCACATTTTGTGATAAATTTGAATACAGATTATATATTTTATTGATGTATTAATGTTAAGTTTCTTGGCCATGTTAAATTGTGATTATTTTGGAAAATCTAAGAGTTCTGAGGGATTATATGCTTAGGTATTTAGAGAGAACTGTTATAATGTTTACAACATACTTTCAAGTGGTTCAGCAAAAGAAAACTTTATGCACATATATTCATACATACATACATACATAGAGAGACAGACAGACAGACTGAGAAACAGAGACAGAGATAGAAACAGCAAAAGTCCAATAGTGATAATATTTTGGCAGTTTGTGAATCCAGGTAGAAGGCATGCAGGTGTTCATCATGTTATCACTTCAACTTTTCTGTGGGCTTGAAACTTTTTAAAAATGAGGTAAAAATTTCCTTTTATAAAAATTTCAACTTTTAACTGCTTGAAGGTAGGGTCCACATCCTTTTCATTTTTATATGTCTAGTATTTACCAAACAAGACAAATTTATATGAAATAGGTGATTAAGCAATTAATGGATAAATGGATTAGTATAGGAATATTAAATGACAAAGAATAGTTTCAGAATAACTTGATATTAAAATTGGTACCCTGATGAGGATCATTTATGTGAGAACTTGCTTCTCTTACAGTGACATTTTCTCTTAATTTTTATGAAAAAATTTCAAACCTATATAAAAGTAGAGAGAATTGTTCAATAAACCCCCATGTATCTATCAACTGGCTTGAACAATCATCAAGTCATGACCAATCAAGTTTCATCTCCCATCTGCTTAATGCCCATTCCCTGGATTTTTTTGAAGCAAATCTCATATATCACATCATTTCAGCTATGAATATTTCCATATTTCAATTGGATCTTTCTAAGCATCAATGACTTTAAAATGTCATCTACTGAGAGCTCAATTAATTCCATCTGTAGTTCTTTAGATGCCTTGGTGATATCAACTAGGCGATCCTTCAACTTTAGCTTGTTATGAAATTGACCATGCCGTGTTGCATTTGCCGAATATAGTTAAAAATACTTATAACTTGTTGCAAAGTGTCACTTAAAATAGTAGCTTTAGCACAGAGATCTTGCTGATGCAAGATAACAACAAGAGGAAATGAGAGCATCTGGATCTGTTAATACTTTTTTTTATCTGTGCAATAAACCTTCTTGTTTTCCTCCTTCAGAGCAGCATGCACAGGCTGCTTCTAGTCTGCCATCTTGCCCCCCCTCCCCATTCTTTATATTCTTACCAGTATTTTTTCTATGTATTCCATTAATTATTGAAAGAACGTTATTGAAATATCCAACTATGATTGGGGATTTATTTCTTCTTATAGTGATGTCAGTTTTTACTTTATGTATTTTGAAGCTCTGCTAGTAGATATGTAAACAATCATGGTTATTATATCCTCTTAATGTTTTGGCCCCATTATTCTGAAACTACCTTTATTATCTCTGGCAGTAATACTCTTTTTCTGTTGTCTGTTCTATTTGATATTAATATAGCCACTTCAGCTTTCTTTTGATTAGTGTTTACATAGTATATCCTTTTTTCATACTTTTCCTTTAACCTGTTTCTGTCTTTACTTTTCAAATGCAGTTTCTTGTAAGGAACATATAATTAGACCTTGCTTTTGTATTTTGATAGTCTGGTGGTATTTATACCAATACTTAAATGTGATTTTGGAAAATGTTAGGTTTAAATTTGCCATCTTGTAATTTGTTTTGTCTTTGTTTCTTCTGCTCTTTATTCCCCTTTTCCTTTATTCTTTCTTTCTTTGGATACGTTGAAACTCTTTCTGAAAATTTCTTTTTATCTCCTTTTGTTGACTTATTGGCTTTAATGTTTTGATTTATTGTATGTTTAATTTACCATAGTGTACCTTTATGTGATACTATTCTACTTTGCATATAGTGTGGGAACCCTACTATAACATCATTCTCTTTCTCCCCTTCCAGTATTTGTGCTATTGTTGTGAAATATTTTACTTTTATATATGACATGCACCCCACACTACATTGTTAATGTTATTGTTTTTGTTTAAATATTCAGTTATCTTCAGTAACAAGCAAAATATTTCATATATTTATCGTGTACTTATTTTTTTCCAGCATTATTTCTTTATCTTTGTCTCTATTTCTGTTTGGTATCATTTTACTTTCACTAAAGTGGCTTACTTTTAACATGTCTTGTAACGTAGGTCTGCATGTAATGAATTGTTTCAGCTTTTGTATTTCTGTAAAAGTCTATTTCACCTTCCTTAGTGTAAAATATATTTTTGGTGGTATAGAATTCTGTTCTGACAGGCTTTTTTTTCTCTCTTTCATATTTTGAAATGTTTCTTCGGTACCTTGTGCAGGAGAAATCTGCTATAATACTTACTTATTTTTATTATTTTTAATGTTTATCTTCCTTTGGGAGCTTTCAAAGTTTTCTTTTTATCATTGTTATTAAACAATTTGAACATGATTTGTCTTGCTATAGTTTTTTTAAAAATTTTTTCTTTCTTATATTTGTGTTTTTTGAGCTTCTTGTATCTGAGGGTTTATGGTTTTCATCATATTTGGAAAACTTTCAGCCATTATTTCTTCACATATATTTTATGTCTTACCTTTTTGTGCTTTCCTTCAGAGACTCCAGTAGCACATATATTGCGCTGTTTATAGTTGTTTTACAGCCTACTGATTCTTTGTTCATTTTTTTCCCTTGTCTTTTTTGTTTTGTTTCGGTTGGTTTCTATGGCTGTGTCTCCAAGTTTACTAATATTTTCTTCTGCAGTGTCTAATCTGCCTGCCTTTGATCTCATCCAGTGTATTTTTTGTTTCATGCAGTGTAGATTTCGTCTCCTTAAGTAGGATTTGGTCTTATCTTCCATGTATCTACTTAATTTTTTGAACATATGGAATACCATTATAATAACTGTTTTAATATCCTTGTCAGCTAATTCTAATATCTGTGTCAGTCGCCTTCAATTGATTCATATGTTCACTCATTTTGAATAGATTATCCTGGTTCTTTGAATGCCTGATAACTTTTGATGGGATGCCAGATGTGAATTTTGAATTTGTATAGACTGGGTTTCCTTAATATTTTTAAAGCTAGAAGACTTCTAGTCAAAGGAGAAAACATAGAACATTGCCTTGATTCACAGTAGAGAGAAGAATGATAAATTTTTGTTCATGAATTCATTGAAATTTAAAAGTTATATTAGTGCCTTTTATGAGATAGTGTTTTCCCTTAAAATTCATGATGATTCTCTACTTTTTCTATATGAATCTGTAAGAATACTTTTCCAGGTGTATGTTTTGTTTTGTATATTACTATGAGAATTCCTATTAAAGTGTCTCTGATTTTGTGTAAGCAATAATTCAAGTTTTTGTATACTTAGATAATCCTTTTATAGTGCATGATTTTCCAAGAGATTCTCTAAGTTTAGGTTTACCAATGTACACAAATAGTTTTAATTATTTTGTCTTTTGATCTCATGTGAAATGAGTAAAAATTTTTATATAAAACTTGAAGGAAAATATTTTATCTATTTTTTTAGTTGGTATACAATTTGTTTTACTATTAGAAAATGTTAAACTTTTTAAAAAAGTTTCCTTCTAACAGTAAAAAGAGGCTGGGCAAGGTGGCTTATGCTTATTATCCCTAGTCCCTTAGGAAGCCAGGGTGGGAGGATTGCCTGAGGCCAGGAATTCGAGACCAGCCTGAGCAAGAGCAGGACCCTGTCTACAAAAACTAGCAAAATTAGTCGGACATGGTGGTACACGCCTGTAGTTCCAGCTACTCAGAAGGCTGAAGCAGGAGGATTGCTTGACCCCAGAAGTTTGCGGTTGCAGTGAGTTATGATCCCACCACTGCACTCTAGCCTAGGTGACAGAGCGAGACCCTGTCTCCAAAAAAAAAAAGTAAAGAAACAGGGTCTGTCTATTGCCCAGGCTGGAGTGTAGCACTACAATCATAGCTTACTATAGCCTCAACCTCCTGGGCTCAAGTAATCCTCCTGTCTTGGCCTCATGAGTAGCAAGGACTATAAGCATGTGCCACCACAACTGGCTAATTTTTAAAATTTTTTTTAGAGATGGGGTCTCACTATGTCATCCAGGCTGATCTTAGACTCCTAAGCTGAAGCAATTCTCCCACCTCAGTGTCTCAAATCACTGGGATTACAAGCATGCGCTATTTCATGGTTTACTTTTTAATCTTATTTTCTTGTCTAGGGATTTCCTATGAAACGCTGCAAAGAATATCTGTGTACTCTGCTCATTACAGTTATTCTCTCTTTATTTAGGTGGAACAAATGAAACTAACACTGATTTTATTACATTGTTATATATCAGCCTTCAAAAAGTTAATAATGGCCACTTATAATGCTAGATAGTTTCTCTGGAAATTTATTATAGACACACAGTTTTTAAGTACATAATGGGGAGAATAAAGAAATAGTTGAAACCAAGTCTTTCTGATTTCAGTGTCCATGGCTTTGTTAGTTTAGTTTCTTCCTGTGAAGCACGTGAATTAAATCAAGCTTTGTTAGTGATAATGGAAAGCCAAAACACATTCCCCTAAGTTTTAGAGTCTTTGTGGACTTCATCTTTCTTCCTCATTGGTTTTGACAGTTATATTAGTTTATTAATTTGGGATATTTTGGGCTCACTGTTTCTCCCACTTGTTTATAATATACATCATCTTTACCAATATATCTACACACAGGTCTTTATGCATATACCATGTAGCACTTTTTTCCAAAGTGAAAAAATTTTTAAGAGTAAATATGATACATGCTAATTTTATAAAATTTAACCAATACCATATTAAACTATATGGTATTGAATTTAATGATTTTAAATATGACTTTGCTTTGAAGTATAGTTTACTTGAAGATATACTGAAATATGATCAAAGAGGTGTTAAAAAACCTGCCTCTTAGGTATATATTTTTATATAGCCTACCTAATTGATTCTGTATAGCTAGAATTATGTTAGTGTTTTGTGTTTACCAAGCCTTAAAATACCCATGATAGTATTTGTGGGGCATTCTGCTTAATGAATAGTAGTCTGAATGCTTCTGCTTTATCACACATCGTATTCAGGAGAAAGAAACAAAATAGAATGAACATCTTCACATTACACATGCCCATGACAATCAGTCTAGGTAAGCTTGAAAGGAGCACTCTTTACCCTCTTTTATAACAAGAATGGGAAAACAAACGGTCTTCCTAATTATTCTTTCTCTACAAGAAACAAAAAAAGAGTGCTAAGAGATTGGTAAACCCCCTGATAATTTATAAGCCCTCACTTACCGTAAGCAAAGTAAGAGGGTACCTACTGCTAGAACTGTAGGGAGTAGCTTCCAGTCTCTTTCAAAAGTAAATTTTTCTGTAATTGGGAAGTAGATTTTCTTAAATTGCCTCTTCATGCATTATGAGTAGTTCTGTGATATTTTATAGCCAATTAAAATTGATTAGATTTTTTGAGTTGTCTCTTTAGAGTACTTTAATTATGAAAACCAGTTTGAAATGAGTCCAGCCTTAAGACAGATGGTTAAATTTATGTTTAAATAAATCCAAATTTAAAAAAATGGATACGACTTTTTAAAAGCTCTTTTAGTTGATTTCCTCTCTTTGAGTTCACCACAAATGGCATCTGGCCTTCTTATTCAATAATCTGTATATCTTGAAGATAGTTAAATATTAGAATCATGTATGGGTAATGTGTGAAAGTCCTCTAGAAAATATTCTGGTATTAGAGTTTATCTGTCAGTTAAACATAATAGTTGCTAGAGACTAAAGTAGAGTTGAAGCTATGGTTGTTGATCATCATTTCTATTGAAGTGACCTCAAAGTGAGAGATTTTTGCCTTTTTTAAATATACTCATTAACACATGATGTATCAGCAGCTAACTTATGGCATGAACACTTTACACTGCATGGAGCTTAATATGGTAGGAACTTTCCAAAGTCATTAAGAGTAATGGAACTCTTAGTTATTAATCCAATTTGCATTGGATTAAAGCTGTGCAGAAATTGGAGTGACAGTTATAATATTCTCATTAGGTGCTAAAATATTATGTGGGAGGAAATATGCTACATTATTCATTTATATTCGTCATATAACTTCCTAAAAATAAAGTAAAAGCAAAATAATTTGATTTGTCCCAGCTTTGGTTAGTTTTGTTAAATAAAAAAAGCTAAGTTCTGTATACAAAGAGATTAAGAGAAGTTATATCCTTTTGCTGATTCTCTTCTCTATTTTATAAGTAAGCTCCTTAGCAATATTAGTTTTGGACTTATTACTAAAAGAATATACAAACATCAGAAGGTAATATTGGTAATATAAATAGCATGATCTAAATGGCAGAAGATAAAATTGTAATCTAAAACTTCATTTTGTAAAAAATTTGTCTAAATGTCTTTTTTTCTTCATATAAGAGCTATGTCAATCCATGCATATAAGAACTATGTATTGAGTTCTTGCTATGTGCTAGGTACTGTTCTTTGAATTTCAGATATTGTATATAACAAAACATGAAAATCCCTGCTTCCATTAGGCTTACATTTTAGAGCAGAAGATAGCTAATTAATAAAATAAGTAAGTGAAATATATAGTGTATAAAATAGTGGTAAATACAACGGAGAAAAGTGAAACATGCTAGTATGATAGGGTGTTGGGAGGATGATCTGGTAATACCTTGTAGAGAAAGAAACATTTAAATAAAGAGTGAAGGAAGTGAGGGGAGTAAACCAGGTGATTATCCAGGTAGATGGAATACCCAAAGCAAAGTCACTGAGATCATATCATGTCTGGCATATTTGAGGAGCAGCACAGATGCCTGTATGGCTGGAACTGAGTTGATAAGGGAGAAGTGTGGAGATATGAGATGAGTGAGGAAGAATGATGGTGAGTGGCAGAGGAGATACAGATTATGTAGGATCCTGGTATTTCTTTTAAAACACTTCGGCTTTTACTCTAACATGAGAAACCATCAGCACCTTCTGAGCAGAGGAATGACATGAACTAACTTACATTTTAACAGGATAATTCTTGTAGCCTTGTTGAGAATAGTCTAAGGAGTGGGAGAAAAACAGAAGTAAGGAGACCAATTGCTTCCGGGTTATTGTAGTAATCCAGTCAGAGAGTCATGCTGGCTTTGACCTGGGTGGTAGCAGGAGAAGTCAAATACAATTGATTCTCGTTGATCATAATAGTTCCACAAAGTCACTGTGAACACTGCATTAGAGAGTACTGAATCATTGCTTCTAGGGGACCTAAAGGGTTTGGTTTCTGCAAGCAAGGGCACAACATTTTTAGCAACTCATCAATATATAACTTTGTCTTATGTACGTTTCCATTTAAAGACATCTTAACATATGCTGTTGATTAACATTGAATTCAAAACCAGTGGTGCTATAGGCACAACACAGCCTTCTTTATAAAATTATTCTTTATAGATTTAGGGGGTACAAGTGCAGATTTGTTACATAGTTATATAGCCTAGTGGTGAAGTCAAGGCTTTTAGTGTACCTATCTATCACATGAATAGGGCATAATGAACCCAATAAATAACTTTTAATCTCTTACCCTTCACTTACCTTCCCCCATTTTAGTCTCCAATGTCTGTTATTCCATGCTGTACGTACATTTCTACCCATTGTTTAACTCCTACTTTTGAGAACATTCAGTATTTGATGTTCTGATTCTGAGACATTTCACTTAGGATAATGGCCTCCAGTTCTATCTGTGTTGCTGCAAGAGTTATCTCATTCTTTTTTTTTGTTTTCAGCTGAATAGTTTTCCATAGTGTGTGTGTGTGTGTGTGTGTGTGTGTGTATCACATTTTCTCTATCTAGTCATCTGTTGATCAACACATAGGTTAATTCCATGACTTTGCTATTGTGAATAGTACTGAGATAAACGTATGCGTGCAAGTATCTTTTTTAATATAATGATTTGTTTTCCTTTGGGTAGATACCTATTTGTGCCAATGCTGGATTGAATGGTAGATCTATTTTTAGCTCTTTGAGAAATCTCCATACTGTTTTCCATAGAGGTTGTACTAATTTACATTGCCACCAACAATGTATAAATGTTCCATTTTCTCCACATCCTTGCTAACATCTGTTGTTTTTCAACTTTTTAATAAGTACTGACTGGTATAAGATGGTATCTCATTGTGGTTTTAATTTGCATTTCTCTGATGATTAGTGATGTTGAGCATTTTTAACATGTTTGTTGGCTGCTTGTATGTCTTCCTTTGAAAAATGTTTGTTCATGCCCATTGCCCACTTTTGGGTGGAGTTATTTGTTTTATTTTTGTTGTACTGTTCCTTATAGATTCTGGATATTATTCCATTGTTGGATACGTAGTTTATAAATATTTTCTCCGATTCCGTAGGTTGTCTCTTTACTTTGTTGATTATTTCTTTTGCTGTGCAGAAGCTTTTTAGTTATAATTGTCCTGTTTGCCTATTTTTACTTTTGTTGCATTTGTTTTGGCAGTCTTAGTCAGGAATTCTTCACCTAGGCCAATGTCCAGAAGAGTTTTTCCTATTTTTTCATCTATGATTTTTATAGTTTCAAATGTTACATTTAAATCTTTAATCCATCTTGAGTTATTAATAATTTTTGTATATGGTGAAGGATATGGGTCCAGTCTCATTCTTCAACATATGGCTATCCAATTTTCTCTGCACCATTTATTGAAAAGGGTATCCTTTTCCCAGTGTATAGTTTTATCAACTTTGAAGATCAGTTGGTTATAGGTAAGTGGCTTTATTTCTGGGTTTTCTATTCTGTTCCAGTGATCTGTAGGCCTATTTTTATATGAGGGCCATGCTATGTTGGTTACTATAGCCTTGTGTAATTTGCAGTCAGGTCATATGATACTCCAAATTTGTTCGTTTTGCTTATGATTGCTTAGGCTATTCAGGCTCTTTCTTGGTTCCATATAAATTTTAGGATAGCTTTTTCTACAGAAATGTTGAAGAAATAGTACCAAGAATTTCCATATACCCTTTACCTGTATTTCCCAAATGTTCATATTTTACCACATTTGCTTTATGCTTTTCCCTCTGTATGTGGTACGTATATACGTTTGCATGCATGTGTGTACATACATATACATTTATTCAATTATCATGCCTTTTTAGTCTCCTTCACATTGGAACAATTAATAGTTTTTGTTTATGGTTCATAAAACATTGATATTTTTGAAGGGTACAGTACAATTATTTTGAAGAGTACTCCTTGATTTGTTTTTGTGTGTAGTCTTTATGCATAATACTATTTATAAATATTATGCACAATAGAAACGATGTTCTATTCTTCTCAGTCCATTATATCAGGTACATGATGCCAGTCTGTCCCATTACTGGATGTTAATTTGATTGTTTGGTTAAGGTGGTCTGCCTGTTTTCTCCATAGTAAAGTTATGATTTCATTTTCCTTTGTAGTTAATAAGTATCTTGTAGGGGAAGCTTTGGCACTATGTAAATATGGTATTACTCCTCAAACTTTCACCCACTAGTTTCATGATTCTTGATGAAGGTTTATTTATTTTTTTAGTTTCATTTTATTTTCTGCAGGATTTTAGGTTTTCTTTTCTTGCTTCTTTTTTCCCTTTCTTAGTTTCCAAGATTTCTTCATTGTAATAATTTCTTCCTCTGAAGTGTTACCTAAGAGTGCTTCTCTTGACTTTCATATGAACTTCCAAGTCCCTTTTCTGTTGTCAGTGTGATCTACCACTACACTTTTTCAGTATTTTCACATGTAGAGTGGACCTTCTTTTTCTGATAGTTGTTTTAGATCAGTCTTAAGCATGCTGCTATCTCATCTTTCTTTAGTGCATTGTTTTGCCCCAGAATAGCCCTTGGTCTTCACAAAGGCTAGCAGTGGGAGTGTGAGAGACCATTTGTAGAGATTTGGTTTTTATTTTTCTACTCACAGCCAACTTAAAATTTGGACTTTCTCTGCATGTTATTAAATAGTTATGCTGAGCGTGTGGGTGGTTTTTTTTGTTCTTTATTATATTTTTATATGATATGTGGGAGATTCAGAATTATTCTGCCATTATCCCAGCTACACAGACTTCCCTCATTCACAGTTTTGTTACATTATAGAATATAGATTTGTACTTGGTATGTCTTTCAATTTACAGGTTGTTAAAAGACCGTGGGTCAGTGGAATCTAGCAATCACTATTGCAAAGAAATGATATTACACAGTATTGGAGAGCTTACTCTTTGAAAGTATTGAATTTTTAAATAAAATATCATTATTTCAGTTCTCTGAACAGTTTAAAACCCAAAATAAATGTTTAATAAATACTTCCTGATAAATCAAAGTATCTTATACCAGGAAATTTATTAAAAATGTCAAAGTATAGATATGCCAATTGTATTTTTTAATGCTTTTTTAGGAACATATATGATCAGAAGGTTTTTTGTTTTTTTTTGGCTCTCCAGATTCTGTGCTTAATTTAGCCTTTTGCTATTAACTGCATTTTGATGATTTTCTGCCATTTAACCTCCATCATAACCAATGAATTAGGAAAGGCAGATAACTCTCCCACATTTAAAAATTAGAAACTAAAATTTAGATTAAATACTTGCTTGGGGCTACACAGCTAATCGAAAGAGAACCTGAGACCAAAACTGACTTCTTAACATTATTTCTGTCAGAACCACACTAAGTAAAATAGGTAGTTCATTCATTGTTCACATGTATCATACTTGAATATAACTTCCATGTGAAAAAACATGTGTGTGCATTTGGCCTAAGTAACTTATAAGTTAAGATGAATTCCTGTTCATTGATCTTCTTACTCAGTGTGCCTAGGATAGAAATTTTAGAGTAATAAGTAAACATTTTTAAGTTAATGAGTAATGTTTGGAAAGAAAATAAAACAGTAGAATGTTTAGTTATCCAGATCAAAGCAGAGTCTACTTGTAGGTGCTTTATTTTTGGAAAATAATCACTTAGTTATTATCAATAGGCTTTCTATCATAATATATAACGAATGGTAAATACTCCGGAAATTTGTAATAAAAAATACTTGACTTTCAAGACTGGCTTAATGAGTAGTCTAGCTTGTCTCTTGTAAATGTCAAACTTACATAATTGAGTTTTGTTAGCCTCATAATATTGCTTATGTCATGACATGTTTACATACTCTGTTATTACAATATTATAATACAAAACATTAAACAGATTTGTCAATAAGTGGTGGCAAAAGAATTATAATTCAATCTCCTCATGACTTTTATTATGTGGAGGAGGGAAAATTGGATGTTTTCCTCCCTGTTATTTCACATGTAGAACAACTCCATGCCCTGCATCAGCGCCTCTCATTGTTTAAAAAAAAACCAACAGCATAGCAGAGATATGACTTTATGTCTGTCAACAAGAGTTTATTCCCTCTGTGTACTTCAAATTAATTTTAAGCTGATATGTAGTTATTTAAAAGTTAAGAAAGCATACTAGTGATCTGACATTCTGAACCAAATAGATATGGTGGCAAGAATCATGTTTATTGCAATAACTTCGTTAAGTAAAAGGAATCTTAAAAATTTTATTTTCAGCATTGGCTTTCACATAGTATTAACATTTCTGGAATTTACTTATATAGTCTCTATGGTACCCTAAAGATTTATTTTAAAACAAATCAGGAGAAAGTACAATAAAATACCTTTCCAAATCATGGCAAATGAACGTGTTTTTAAAACTTTTTGCTCTTACCTACAAGGGAAGAAGATAAAGTTAGGTAGACTGATAGATAGTGTGCATGCATTAGTATACCTTATAACCAAATGCAGAAGTGTATGTGAGCTGTAGAGTAGTCTCCCCAAAAACCTGTTAAAACATAACCTCACATTCAGTTTTAAACCTCAGGTGATTTTGAAGAATCCATTATTATTTTATTTTAGTACAATGGATTCTACATTGTATGTTTTCAAAGGCATTTAATTTTTTTCTAGATATTTTTAATGACCATTGATAAGCAGTTGGTAATTAGATTTTGGCTATAATCGTTTTCTTCAGGTTGTTTTAGATACATAGATTTGATAAAGAAAAAAAGTATCCTGGAAATTCTGTTCTAGTGTGTTATCTTGGATCATAAAGTCTTAGTGAGCTGAACGTTGTGTATTTAGTGAATCGTTCTGCACCAGTTAGAAAGACAGATGGGTAGTGTGCAGTTTAAAAATCTGTGCAACTAGGAGGACAGATGGGTGGTTTAAATGTCTCCATGAAAATGTTTCTGTGGAGAGATTATCTCCTAAAGTTAGACTAAAAAATTTAAGGAATTAATTAGGAATAATAGAGTTCATAGAAAAGCAATAGTTTTAAAAAATGTGACAAAATATGGAATTCAATGGACTGATTAGTTATACCTTTTGAACTGAGAATAAAAATTAACACATTAGGATCCAACACTTAAATATTCTCCTGCTTGTTTTATTTTCTTATTATGAACGTGTGGACTGTAGAAAATGTCTATTACTTGGAATTGATTTATCAGAATAATTGTACATGACCTTTTGAACTGCTCTTGTCAGAACTTGTTCAATTTCAAGTAACAGAAACTTAAACTAGCTTTAAAAAGATGGTGAAGTAAAAACAAAAACAAAGAACTCTAAAACCTTCAAATAGACCCAGAATGGGCAGTACCAGGGCTGCTCCGGCAACTTTTTTAGCAGGAGTTAGTGAACTTTTACTCTCATTCAGGAATAATGTGACTTAGCTTATAGCCAAAACTTTGGTTCCTATATGGTCAGGTATGCACCTTGGTTCTTGGGTGGCAGCTTCATATAGGCGTCTTCTCCTGACATATGGGGAGAGAAGGTGGTAGCCATTTTTAGAGGAAGGCTGTGAGGTTGGCCAATGATATGTCAATTGCATTGACTCTTGAGGACTTTTAATGAAATATATTTCTGCAAGAAGTATATATATATATATATATGCAGTATTCACAGATAAAAATGATATTATATTTTTCTGTGAAAAATTATTATAGTAACTGAACATGTGGGAGTATATATTCCTGAGAATGTTAAGAATCATTCATGATGAGTATTATTGAAGTGATTTATTAATTGCTAAGTTAATAAAATAGTCCCAAGTGCTATGTAGAGTGAGTTAAAATTTCTCTAGAGATTTATATTAACTGAAGCAAAAGGTTTTTGGATTCTGATGAACGTTTTACAAAGTTCAAAATTCAAATAGAATAGAATTTTTAAAATATCTCAGGGCATACCTCATATTGAGAATTATTTTATATTTAAGTAATATATTTAAATATTTATATGATTATTTACTGGTTCATGACATAAAATGTAATATCCTGTGGGTTGTAGTCAGAAAGTGTGAAAAACCACTTCTTTGGTGGTTAAAGTTTAGTTTTTTTTTTTTTTTTTTTTGAGGCAGAGTCTTGCTCTGTTGCCTGGGCTAGAGTGACGTGGCATCAGCCTAGCTCACAGCAACCTCAAACTCCTGGGCTCAAGCGATCCTTCTGCCTCAGCCTCCCGAGTAGCTGGGACTATAGGCATGCGCCACCATGCTCGGCTTATTTTTTCTATATGTTTTTAGTTGGCCAATTAATTTCTTTCTCTTTCTTTTAGTAGAGACTGGCTCTTGCTCTTGCTCAGGCTGGTTTCGAACTCCTGACCTTGAGCAATCCTCCCGCCTTGGCCTCCCAAAGTGGTAGGATTACAGGCGTGAGCCACCGCGCCCAGCCAGTTTAGTTGTTTTTTCTGATTTCCTTCAGATCAGAATTGAATTAATATACTTGCTCCTTCCCTGCCACTCTAGTGTTTGAACTTGTTTCTAGTCAGCAATAAGAGGGATACTCTGGTGAAAAAATTATTTTCTCATTGAGAAGTTCTTTATGTTATAAAATAGATCATTTAGGGGAACATTTTATGAATAACTTGGACAATTATTAATGTCCGCATATGTTGGAGCTAGGTAATGGACAATGGACTAATGGACTGTGCGTAAAGAATTATGTAAAATAATTATGTGCAGCTCCCTAGAAGTCAGTGGTGGTTCTTGTACTTGGGAACACTAGAATTTGTTGGTAGTAGAGACATACTAGTCTCCTGGAAGATTTGTTTTCTTTTGTGCCATCTAGATGTAGTTCCTGTGCCTCAGAATTAGAGGGGTGATGAGAAAGTCAAGGGAATTATACTTATTCAGTTGCCCTTCCTGGGCATGGTCTGAGCATCTGAACTCTCCCTGCTCTGCAAAAACCCCTCACTTTTTCTCTGCTTTTTCCTCTGGCCTAGAGAGTTTCTCAAATGGGGAATAATGCTCCGATGGTTGCTGAGCCTAAGTGGAATGGCAGCAGAGGAGAGCTTCTGGTGTCAAAATTTCGCAACATAAGATCTATTTCTGGGGAGAGGATTCATTTGAAGGACTTCTTTGGAAGGAGGGCCTAAATTAGTAAATATTTTGAAATGTTTATTTCCTTGATCTAAACTGATGAGAAATATTTGTTCAATTTGCATCAACAGTTTAAGATCTGCTTAAAATTTTCATTTATTTACTATTTATTCATTTTTATTGGCAATCTGTAAATATTTTCTATATGACCTTAGTAAAGGAACCACAAAAAGTTGTAAGTTATAACATTATCAGTATCTCCCAGACTTCTTCCATATGAAGTCCCAATTTCTCCACTTGATTTTCAAGTCATAGCTCTACCTATACAGACATATTTTCTTAACTTCCTCAAAACTTACTGTCTTCTTTGAGTAAGCTTGTCTCTTTGCTTGCCTATGTAACATTGTTTATTTTTTCCATGTATTCACTCAGTATTCCAATTTACCAGGCTCTGTGTCAAGGACTCTGTTTTGCCAGATGCTGAAGTCCCATTGTTTAGCACAATTCCTAGTGGTGTTCAGTTAATAAAATTCATTGAATGAAAGGAAGGAAGGAATGAAAGGAAAAAGGGAAGGTGAGAGGGAAGAACTATTGTCTAGTTTATATTATACTTTTCCAGGCATGTCCTATCTTTTAAGGTCTGTCTCTTTCACAAAGCCTCTTATTGATATGTCAAACCCAGAGCATAAAATTTAATATTGTTTACAAACTGTGTTATTTTCTTGGTTTTATAGTTTCATATGCACTGTTGTATCAATTTGGTATAAAGAAGATTTGGTATATGAAGATGAAAAAGATCATACATCTGTATTTTTTGTGTTGTACATTGACCTTTCTTCACATGAATATCCTGCATGCCTCCTTCATAGCAGTCTCTGCTGAGTACTGGCAAATCAATAGTACTTTGCATAAAGCTGAGCACACAGTATATATTCAATAAACTTTAGTTGATTTTTCATAACATGTGTGAAACAAAATAAAACAGTGGTAATCCAGTTTGCATGTAGCAAAGACAAAACTTTTTTTCTTATGCTTTTTGCTAACTTTCTTCAATGTTTCTTCAGGGAAGGAAACTGAAAAGGCCAAGGAACGTTATGACAAAGCCACAATGAAACTTCATGTGCTGCATAATCAGTATGTGTTGGCATTGAAAGGGGCACAGCTTCACCAGAGTCAGTATTATGATATCACACTTCCTCTTCTTCTGGACTCCTTACAAAAGATGCAAGAAGAAATGATAAAATCACTGTAAGATACATTTTCTATTTATCATAAAATCCTTTCATAAAATGACTTCAACATGTTTTTTCTCCTAGTTAAGCTTTAGCTTTATAAGCTTTTCTATTGATGTTATTGACCCAGCCCAATGGGTATCTCAGACCTTGGTCCTTCTTGATTTTCACTTCTGATGTCCATTCGGTTTGTGCTCATCTCCTAAATCTTCTAGGTAGCCCCGCAAATCGCCCTTCTTTTGTATGTTTTTGTTTTGCTGAAAATTGAAATTAAAAAAATTCATTAATTGGCAGGAATTAAGGAGTGAATTTCTGCCTCTAGAGGGTTGGGCATTTAAATCTTGAACAACTGAGAAGCCTCAAGGAAAGGATTTTTTGAAGGTTTATTTGCCAGCTTCTTGTTCTTTGTTTCTGTATGAAATTAAAATCAAAAGATGATTATTAAAGTTTTACTGTATGCAAAGCATGCTACCTGATATTTTTGGAAATAGAAATGAGCAGGCTATAATTCTTGCCTTGAAGGAGTTAACAATATACTTTAATCAGTAAGTCAAATATACAAACATTTACCATGCACACGGATACAAGACAACAGGAAAAGATGAGCCACCCTTTGGTCAACTTCATCTCCTTTATTAGCTAGTTTAGCTTTTCAAATGACTAAAGCACTAAAGCTAGTGCTTTCCAAATGACTAAATTCAATTTTCTTTCACTGAAAATGCATATGGGGAATTTTTCAATGTTAAGAGTTGCTGTGGAGTAGGTATAGGGTTGGGGAAGAGGGAATGGAAATGGGGTAGTAGTGAAGGAGAGTTAGAAAAGAAAGAAGTGGTTGGTTATCTCTCAGGTGGAGATAAAGTTGACAAGTAAGTTGTAAATTATGAGAGAAGGAACTTCAGCCAGTTAAGTACAGGTTCTTGTATTCTAGTTAAGTTATCTGTAATTATATAAATTAGCACATGAACTCCTAAATTTATTGTATTTTGAAGTGTAGCAGTAAATTAATGTGAAAGATGATTGTGAACATTTTTCGTGTTACAAGAGCAATACTGAATATTGAATAAGTTATAGGTGCCAAAGTAACTATTAATGATAAATTGTCAATTTCTAAAACAAAATATTCCTTTTATACAATACAATATAGTTTGCAAAGCACTTTCATGTATATTTGCTCATTTGCTCACTTGTTCCTTACAGTATCCTGGAGAGTTAAGAAGAGCAGATTGTAAATGTGACAGAGAAGCCAGGACTGACTCAAAATCACAAAGCTAAGAGGTGGCAGATCTGGAACTTTAAGCTAGATCTTCTGATGAAGCCAGCACTCTTTCAATGAGAAGGATGTAGTGGATTGAATAGTGTACCCCCCAAAATCATGTGTACCCGGAATCTCAGAATGTAACCTTATTTGGAAGTAGAGTCTTTGCAGATGTAATTAGTTAAGAATCTCCAGATGAACTCATTCTGGATTTAGGGTGGCCCCTAAATCCATTGACTAGAGTCCTTGTAAGAGAGGAGGGGACCCAGAGAGACTCAGAGAAGAAGGCATGTGAAGACAAAGGTAGAGATAGGATTTAGTCTACTGCAAGCCAAGGAATACCTGGGGCTACCAAAAGCTGGAGATTTTAATTATATTAGAAATGTTCTTTTCTGTAAAATTCTCCAAGTTGTGTGGGAAAACACATCTTCTATTTTAATCTATTCAAAAGGAAGAATGTTAAAAAAAATTTCTTAAGATTTGATCAACTGTTACCCTGATATTAATTAACCTTAATAAAAATGGCTTCATTGTTTCCTTTGAAGCGCTCCTTGGTGTCATAACAGATTCAGGACAACTAGCTATCCTTGAGTTATATTATTCCATTTACATACAAATAATCCAGATCAGGGATAAGTAGGTTCCCAATGTGTCTTGGGACAATAATGACGTCACCTCTGAAATTAGATCAAGTTTGTTTTTGCTGCCTTTCAGACTCTGCTTGACTTTTTCTTCTCTTTATATAAAAGTATGAAGATAACTAGATAGTATATACTTGTTTATAGGTAAGACTAAATTTTAGGTGATCCTCCATATTCACAATAAGATGATAAAATAAGTGTTTTTAGTCAACTTGAATATGTAAACTTTTCAGTGTTGATAAAATAGTGAAATGTCTACTTAAAATATTTGATTAATAAATTTAGTTATTCATCTCCACTTTAAATTATATATCATTGACTTAGAAATATTTTCTTTTCCACTTTCATTTTATGAATCAATATATTTTCAAACTGTTCACGTGAATTTTCAATAACAGTATCTTTATCATCACTAGAACATGTTTTTGAGACATAGAATTGTTTCCCAAGGCATATTATCTTTATTTTGTAATACATTATTTTGGATTTAGCATTTTAAAAATCCAAGCATGGTGATATCACTGAAATTGAATCTCATGTGACAAGTACCTATTCGTATAATATTAGGAGATTCCTTTTTTCTCTCCTGCCTTAAAGATGAAGATTAATGATCTCCATATCACAGCCATTTACTGTTATCTCTTTATAAGTGTTATCTACATAGGCTCATTTACATTAATAACATTCAGTACTTTCAATTAGGAGGTCATAACTCCAGAGATATTGACTAACTATATATTAAATTTCTCTACATCCCCCTTTTCTTTAAATTGTATCTGTCAGATAATTTCTCTAGTCATTTGAAACTAGCATTGCCTGAGGCAGTTTAACTCTAATGTTTTACACAAACAGTATTTTGCTATTTAAAATAAAGTAATTGAGCCCAGCATGGTGGCTCACAAGGTGGCTCATGCCTGTAATCCTAGCACTCTGGGGGGCCAAGGTGGGAGGAATGCTTGAGCTCAGGAGCTCTAGATCAGCCTGAGCAAGAGTGAGACCCTGTCAAGAAAGAGAGAGAGAGAGAGCAATTGAGCAAATGCTTCCTAAAAAGGAAGCTTTATTAAGGATTACTTTTTTATGAGTAATGATTGTGGAAAAGAATAACAACAATGCTTTATATTTGTTTGGGCATATACAGGATAAGCTTGTCTTCCCACACCTGCTGTTGAGGCCACTAATAACCCATGGCATATTCTTACAGCATAGCATTTTTAAGTAGGGATCTGTTCTTTGTGACGGAATAGTTTTTTTTTCTTTTGCATTTATTAGACCAGGTTAATCACCTTGATGACATTTTTGCTACTGACTGGAGGTCAGGAGAAGAAATTTAGATATTATTCAAAGTATAGAACCAGTTGAAATAAATATACAAAAAAGAGCAGAGTCCCAGAGGAGCAAGAGAAGAACCAACAGGTAAGGCATGTGAGGAAGTGGCAGACACTAGAAAGGAACATTAAAGAGTCAGGAGTTGGTCAGAGTTTCATGTTATGGAATCCAAAATTTCTATGAGAATATTTAATCATAGAAAGTTATCAATGTTGGCCCTACATTTTGAATATATTAAAAACATGTTTGAAAAGGTAATGCCTTATTCTAAATCATTTGCACTTATTGTATTATATCAAATGTAAATTGCTAATCTGTACTTGTGCTCCGGGTGTGTGAAATAAGATGATGCATGAAACCACCATCTGTAAATATTGACATATTTATTATTCTGAATCCATTTTGGGCCTATCTTTATATTGATAAAACTTTAAAATGTTGTAAAATTTTATTTTTGTTTTCAGAAAAGGTATATTTGATGAATACAGCCAAATAACCAGTCTCGTTACAGAAGAAATAGTGAATGTCCATAAAGAGATTCAAATGTCGGTTGAACAGATAGATCCTAGTACAGAATACAATAATTTCATAGATGTTCACAGGTATGATATTTTCATTCCTCTTTAAGGACTTATGATAATATTTTTTCCATCATATAGTAGTTAATCAAATTAAAATACATATTTAAGAGCTTATTAGGACATGGGATATTTCAAACTTATTTCTCTGCTTTTATCTTAAAGTCTTTTCTCAATGATGGTAACTATTTAATTTTTATAATTGTATTTAAAAATTTGTCAGTTAGTAGTATATCATTGCTTAAATCCATATTTAGTCCTTGAAATTCTATTTCCTTTTTAACATTTATGTAATAAGAATACTATCACTTTATATGTGTTTTAAACTTTATAGTATACCAATTACTTTTCATGAATGCATCTTTATAATTATTATAACTGTGACAAGAATAAACCAGGTTAATATCTGCATTCTACAAATGAGGAAACTAAGGTTCAAGTTATATGCCTAGAGTTTAATTTAATTTTTGCTATTTGTGTTTGCTTTGTTAACATAATTTTGGAGAAGAACAGATATTCTGCCTTTGGTATGTACTAAAATATATTATGATAGCATTTTCATATTGATCAAAATTATTTGGCATGCTTTACTAGAACAACGACTGCTAACGAACAAGAAATTGAGTTCGATACTTCCTTATTAGAAGAAAATGAAAATCTTCAGGCAAATGAAATCATGTGGAATAATTTAACAGCAGAAAGTTTGCAAGTAATGTAAGTATTTAGAAAGTCTGAACAGTTTAAATATTAATGTTATTGTTGTTTTATAGTTATACTTTATCATATTTAAAATTCCAAATCTTTTTTTTTACAAATAATGAAAAGTGAATTACAGTTTTGGGTCAGAGTGACATGTTTTGAGAAATATGTTGATTTTACTCATTATCGTCACTAATTTTGGTAATTCTGAAGATCAAAGTTCTGTGTAATGTTACACTAATTTGCCCAATATTGCTAATATTTACATTGAAATAATGCTTTATTCTTTTTAAAATTTACTTATTTTTTTTATGTCATGTCATCCTCAAAACTTATTACAAGAACCATTTTGGAAATGAGGACACTGAATGTTAGAGATAAGAGTATCATTGATGTCAGAGTGTTTAGTACAAAAATTTGACTTTTAATTGAGTTCTTTTGTTTTGAAACATGGATGTCTTCTATTATAGGCAATTAAATCAGTTTCTTCTTCACTTTTTTGTTTCTGTTGCATAAAATTTTAAGGGAATTTTGAGAAATCTTAATGTGTTTTTAGTACTTTTCAAACATTAAAGGCAATTAATAGTTTATTTTTGAATTTAGAAAACATAAGGTGCTCTACTTTTAAATATTTAACCCATCTCCTGATTATGTTCAGGAGCAATGCATTGAAACATTTATTAATGAGCATTGTGTGTGCTTATCTTTGTGTCAGAACCACAGCTAGAAGCGATTATGCATTCATTTCTCCTCAATATTGAACTTATCTCACCTATTGGAATTTTACCTGAAATAACTCAGCCAAAAGTCCCTAGGTAATATAATTAAACAATCTCCTTTCTATTGTTCAGTAACATTGTAGTGGTACAGATGATTAGTTAAAGTAGGATGCTGGGTCTAGCTCTTAGAAAGGGATTTGGAAGCTATAAAACTGGTCAGATAGGATTGAAGAAACTAAAAATGCTTGCCCACAAATCACTTGTTCAAGATAAAGGCTTAATAATTATGGTGGAATGACTACTGATGAGAGGAATGGAGTTATGGGATTACCCTGCCTTAGAGTGTTTTTTCCTAGCAGTCATATTGGGATTCTTGAAGCTGTTTCCCAAGTTTCTGATGCCCTCCAAAGGAGTCTCACTTTGACTATTGTTTTAATTATCTCTAAACCAGCAGTTCACATCCAGGACGATTTTATATTCTAGGGGATATTCAACAGTATGTGAAGACATTAGCCATAGATGCTGCTAAACATCCTCCAGTGTACAGGATAGCAGCTATCTATTGAAAATATCAGTCGTGTTGAGGTTGAGAAACTCTGCTCTAAACAACAGAGTTGAATGTATGACACAAAATGGATGTCAGAGTGTCTCAGTTGCTGTACAGAGAGACTTTCCATTTCTCAGCTCATGAGCTGCTTGGTGAAGGAATGTGACTAGATTATGCCTGGGATTTTTGTTATCACTATATTGCTCCCAAATAACTTATTCACTTATTTATTGAATATATTTAATGTATATGTAAGGTTGTAAGGGTTAATACCCTCAAGGGGTTTATGGTGAAATTGATCAATATATTACAATAAACACCAAAGAGAATGAGCTTATTCATATTGGAGTATACTGTGGTAAAATTAATATTAATAGCTGTCTGTTATAAGCTTATGTAAAATCAGAAATTTTGTCACTAGAGAAGAGTTTGCTTGCTTTCAGGGTATTATTTATAACAAAATTAGTTAGGCTCATAAATCTTTGTTAATTATTGTGATGAAGTAATGAACAAAAACGTAATAAAGATAATAAGTCTTTGATAATGTGATAGAAGATTTAATTGCTTATATCTTACTGAGATAAAACTTTAGTCACATTTCATTGAATAGTGTTTGTATTCAGGATATGAGTTCAAGATTAGGGTTTCCTCAAGGATTTTATTCCAAGAAAGAGTTATTCATTTATGTCTGTTGGTACTTTGAAATTAAATCTAAGGTAATGCCTTATATTTTTTTAATATAAGAATTAGAAAAATCTTACTTTTTACCATAATACTAGAGTTTTTTTTTATAATACTAGAGATTTAAAGTTAAACTAATATCTTTCTTTCCTGAAGCATTAACATTGTTAATTTATTGTTGATTGTGTTAAAATATTATTCTAATAGAAGTGAAAGAAACAAATGAACAGGTAGTTCCTGGAAAAATAAATACAAATTACCAGTAATCCTGTGAAAAGATATTCTTCATTGACAATTAAAGAAATATAAATTAAAAAGAACGAGGCTATTTTACCTACTTGATTGGCAAAAATTAAATAATTTGATAAAACCCAGTGTTGTGTAAGGTATGGAAAAATATGCCCTCTTATAAATGCTGGCATATAGGTAAATTGATATAACCTCTTAGGAGGATAATTTGGCAAATTATCATTCTTTGCCAAATTATCTTTGTGAAACTGGACAGATTACTTAGCTCCTTTATGATAGAAATCAAATGTTATGATGCGTGCATGATAAAGTTACTGCCTTGATCCAGCTGAATATGTACCACAAAGAATTTTAATCATAATCTCATTATTTATTTATCAGCCATATTTTAAAAGATATATATACATAGAGACCTTAAATTCAATTATTTGTAGATTGTTTATTTCCTATTTATAGGCAGATATTTTGCATAGTATCTAACCATGTGGTCGAGGGCTCTTTCTCAGCCTCTGGTAACTTCTACCACTGGACATCTGAGACCATGCACTACACATGACACGTACTTTTAGGTTGTATTACCTTCAGACTTAAATCTGAGGCTGCTTCCTTTGTCTCTATTATCTATAACCTTCCCTACCAACACCCCTCTCCTATCTGCCTCTGTCTCAGATCTGCTTCTTTGCCAGATGCTAGAAAAGATGCTATATACAGTTCTTTATGCCAGTTCGATGCTATTTTGGTTACTATAGCTTTAGTATAATTTAAAGTCTGGTAATGTGATGCCTCCAGACTTGTTCTTTTTGCTTAAGATTGCTTGGGCTATTCAGGCTCTTTTTTGGTTCCAAATGAAGCTTAGGATGACTTTTTCTAGATCTGTGAAATACAACATTGGTATTTTGATGGGGATTGCATAAATCACTTTGGGTAGTAGGGACATTTTAATGATAATGATTCTGCCAGTCCATGAGCAAGAAATGTTTTTCATTTGTCTGTGTCCTTCATGATTTCGTTCAACAGTGTTTTGTAGTTTTCCTTGTAGAGATCTTTCATCTCCTTGGTTAAGTATATTCCTAGGTGTTTTCTTTTCTTTGTAGCTATTGTAAAGTTATTGAGCCCTTGATTTGACTCTCAGCTTGACTGTTATTAGTATATAGAAATGCTACTGATTGATGTACATTGATTTTGTCACCTGATACTTTGCTGAATTTATTTTTCAATTCTAGGAGTCTTTAGGGTTTTCTAGATACAAGATCATATCATCAACAAACAGGGATAGTTTGATTTCCTCTTTCACAATTTAGATGCCCTTTATTTCTTTCTGTTGCCTGATTGGTATCGCTGGGACTTCCAATAGTATGTTTAATAGAAATGGTAACAGTGGGCACCCTTGTTTTGTTACAGTTCTTAAGAGGAATATTTTCAACTTTTTCCTGTTTAGTATGATGTTGTTTATGGGTTTGTCATATATGGCTTTTCTAATTTTGAGATATATTCTTTCTCTGCCTAGTTTGTTGAGGATTTTTATCGTGAGAGAGTGTTGGATTTTAACAAATGCTTTTACTGCATCTATTTAGATGATCATTGGTCTTTAAGTATTAATTTTTTGTATTAAATTGTCTTCAAATCGATATTACTACTAAAGCATTATTGTAATAGGTGCAAATAGAAATAGCTTACCATCAATTTTAACTGCCACACAGCTGAGCCTCACTTTCTTTTCTTTAAAATAAGTCTAATAATGTCTGTCTCATAAAATTGTTGTAAAGATTGAGATAACATGTGAAATAATACTAGTTACCATTTCGTCAATGCTGTAGTGCCAGTCATTATGTATACATTGGTTCATTTGATCCTCAAAACAATGCTATGAGGCAGCTATTACTGTACTAAAATTAAAAATGAGAAAATAAATTCAGTGAGCTTAAAAATTTGCCCAGGTTCTCAGATAAAAAGTGGCAAAGCCAGAATGTGAGTACATGTTTGTCTGAAAACAAAAAGCATGGTCTTTTCACTACACATTTTTCCTCAGACATGGCATGTATTTGTTTAATTTAGTTCTCTTTTCTTTTCTTACTTTCTGTTTCTATTTCTCTTTTTCTATTTGATGAAATAAGATTCTCTAGACTAACGTTGCCCAAGAGTACTTACTGTGATTATTGAAATATTCATTTTTGCACCATCCAATAAGGTAGCCACTAGCCAGCCACATGTTGCTGTTTAGCACTTGAAATGTGTCTAATGCAACCAAGGAACTGAAATTTTAATTTAATTTAAATCAAATTATGTGGCTACTGTTTTGAACATCACAACCTTAGAAGATGTATAAATGCTTTTTAGGTATGTATAAAGTGAATGTAATTAATCTGTTGATTGATACTGAGGAAACTGTTCATTCTAGGTTGAAAACTTTAGCAGAAGAACTTATGCAGACACAGCAGATGCTTTTAAACAAGGAAGAGGCTGTCCTGGAACTAGAGAAGAGAATTGAAGAATCTTCTAAGACCTGTGAAAAAAAGTCTGAGTGAGTAAAAGAAAAACAATTTGAGGGAAGAAAGTTTTATTAATATTATTTTACAGAAATATTTCAGTTACATGGTATTATAGATATAATATTTCTGGAAACTGAAATTTTCATTTTAAGTATAAAACTTTGTATAATTAAGTTGATTTCCAGGATTCTGTGGTTTCTTAAATATAATATCCTCAGGCAAAATGATTCTGCATTTTTATAAATATACCATCCTGATTATATATCTCAATGTTTTAATAGATTGAACTATTTTCCAGAAATCCCTTGTTAAAGGCCTGTCTTTACTTTCTCATATCCACTTTTCCTCATGCCCATTATAGAGTCCTCTGTTAAGAAAGTAGCAGAGAAATACCACCTAGAAATTGACTCTACTGTGTTAAAAGGAAGCAAACAGACTAAAAAATAGAAAGTAGATAAAAATCACTCTGAGATTTACAGTGCTATTTTTGTCTTGCTGAATTCTAGATTTGTAAATATCTTCCTGAGTCCTCTGACATTGCTTGTCTTGGTTATACTCTTGTTTTTTACTGATTTCATTATGCTTTCTGCTGCTTCAAAATTTAAACTTTTATCTTAAATTAAAATTTCTAATTTGAGTTTGCTAATTGTTTGTGCCTATGACGGTGGTTGCTGGTATGGCTTTTCTAATCCTGACTAGACCATATAAATTTCTTGCTGTCATACTCTCACGTACTCTCACAACTGGCTTGATTTATCAAGACTCACAAGGAATTTGTGATGTGTGAGAGTTCTGTGTTCTATACTTGCTCTTACTTTCTGCACTTTTCAGATATTCTCTACTTCTCTCAAATCTCTGATCTCCTTATCTCCTTCATCATAGTCAGCAGATGGACTTCTACATTCTAGAAAATATTAGAAGCATTGGGTGACAACCCCCTTATTTTCTGTGACTAGAAATTGAAATCCACCAATATTTGCATCCATTCTCCCATTCTCTTTCATTATTTCAGTAGAGGAACTGTTTCTTGTCCTAAATCCATTGCTTGTGCCTACTTTTTGTATCCTGTCATCTCTTACTTTCCCAGAAATTTTACATTATTTATATTATGTTCACCTTTTCTTCTCAACTGGGTCCTTGTGCTCACTTTTTAAATATATTAATACTAAAGTCTTGACTCCTAAAAATAATCTCCAACCTCTCCACCCACACCAAATAACTTTTTTTCAGTCTCCATATTTCTCCCAATACTATCTTTGCCTTCTGTTTTCTTAGTTCAAGCTTGTTCTAAGACTGATTATGCTCACTCATTTTCTCAACTCCCACTTAGTTTTCAAGGCCCATATATCTCTTAAGAAATAGGTATCTCTGAGATCACCAATGACTGTACATTTCCAGGTAAATTTGGCAACTGTCTCTTTTGAACTCTTAATATAATACAGGTGTCCCAAAAGTTGCCATACATAGGGAAAATGGGTTACCCTATGTATGGGTTCCCATTTTCCCTATGTATGGCAACTTTTGGGGCACGTTGTATTATCTGACTTTGCTGACCTTCTTTTCCCTTGGACTTTGAAAGTCAAAATATCAGATCTTACTCCTCCCTCTCTGGCCACTCCTTTGCAAATTCATTCTCCTTTGCTCAACCAATCCATTTTAGAGTTACTGAAGGCATGGCCCTAGGCTATGTCACCTCCCTCTCTAAACTCTCTCCCTAGATGATCTCCTGAAGATGACCCATTTATTACTGTCACTCAGATTTCTCTTGTGAACTCTATGGCCATGTAATCAATTGTCTACTTAACATGCAGCTTTAGATGTCTTAGAAGTACCCTAAATTCCTCATGTCTAAGGCTGAATTAAAAATCTCAATACAACCCAACTCAACTCATCCTAACCTAGTTCACTCTTAATGTTCCTTATTTCAGTGAATGACAACAAACTATTCTGTTATGCCACACAGAATATTAGGAGTCCTACTTCTCTCATTTATACTATAGCTTTTATTATAACTTAGTATTAAATTTCTGTCCTACTCAGTTTGGTCTGCTGTAACAAAGTATGATAGACTAGGTGACTTATAAAGAATAGAAATTTATTTCTTACAGTTCTGGAGTTTGTAAGTCTGAAATGAGGTTGCCAGCATGGTTGGATTCATGTGAGGACCCTCTTCCAGGCTGCAGGCTGCTTTATTCTTGTTGTATCCTCTTATGAGAGAAAGATAGGATGAGAGAGCTCTCTGGGATCCCTTTTATAAGGGCACTAATCCTATTTATCCTATATGGCTCCACTCATAAAAGCTAATTACTTCCCAAAGGCCCTCACCTCCTAATATCATTACCTTGGATGGGGGGCGGGGTGTTAGGATTTTAACATTTGAATTTTGGTGGCACACGTTCAGTCCATTGCAATATCATATGGAAATCAATGAGCCTTTTAAAGATAAGAACAGGGAAATGTGAGTTTTCTGGGCATTTCTATAATAAATCTTGAAAATTTCAGTATTGTGTCAGCAGATGATTCTATTTGATAAAATAAAACTTATTAACAATTGCACATATAAAATTAAATAAAATAATTATCTTTTGCTTTTCTCTAATTTGCGAATGAATCTCTTCACATATTTACAAATGACACAGTGGCTCTATTTTTTATAGCTTTATAAATGCACACATTGAAAATGATTCATTTTAAAATTTAGTGAATATAAAGAAAGACAATAGAATATCCTGACCTCTCACCAGGATGTCTGTTGTTGGAGGATGTTATTTAAGGGCTCCCTTTATCTAGAAGTTATGAGATTCTTTGAGTTTTTGGCAAGTTTTCTTGACTCAAATCTTTTCATCTACTTAATGAGTATGATCCATGTTCCTCCACCTGTTTATATTTATCAAGATATGAGAACGGGTGTAAGAAGAATGGGGCTTGGCCAGGCTTGGTGGCTCACGCCTGTAATCCTAGCACTCTGGGAGGCCAAGGCAGGCGGATCGACTCGCTCAAGGTCAGGAGTTCAAAACCAGCCTGAGCAAGAGCGAGACCCTATCTCTACTAAAAATAGAAATTAATTGGCCAACTGAAAATATATATGTAGAAAAAATTAGCTGAACATGGTGGCGCATGCCTGTAGTCCCAGCTACTCGGGAGGCCGAGGCAGTAGGATTGCTTGAGCCCAGGAGTTTGAGGTTGCTGTGAGCTAGGCTGATGCCACAGCACTCTAGCCCAGGCAACAGAGTGAGCCTCTGTCTCAAAAAAAAAAAAAAAGAATGGGGCTTGAAGGGTTGAAAGATGGTGGATATATGGAAAGTAGTATTTCTTGAGATCTTACTCTGTGTCAATTATGCTCAGATAATTATGCTGGATATTATATATATATGAACTCATTGCATATTATCTTACTATGCCTTCTGTATAATTGCCTAAATTTTACTTATAGGGGTTTGAGAGTTTAGATAACTTACCTAAAATCACATAGCTAGTAAGTGCTAGAAAATGCATAAGTTCCTGACTCCGTAGCTTCTGTCTTTTTGATCATAACATTTTCTGGATTTTAGGATTTGAATAGCATTCTTAGGAGAATAAGTTAGAAGGGGTAGTTATGTTAAGCTTTTCAGGGGATGAGTCCTGCTTAATCCAAATTCTGTTACCTTCTGTTACCATGCAGTTTTTATTGTTAGCTTCAGGGCATAATCTTAAAAATGTTAAGTATATTTATATAACTAAAGAGTCATCGCTAATTCTCATTAATTCAGATATTGGTAGGGTTGAAGTTTGCCTTTGAATTATATGTTAAAATATTTTGTTAAATAGTCTGAAAGGGTAAAGTGAAATGTTTGCATTTTAATTTTTTAATATTTCTGGAGCATTTCCTTTTTTTGTGTGCATGTGTATATATCTACACATATATGTTTAAATACATATATATAGTTAAAAGCAATTTTTATCCAGATTTAATCATAGCCATAGAATTATCTTTACTTTGCAACACGTTATTTTGCAGCATCTTTACTCTGCAACGTTAGTTTCATATACTGTGTTACTTGAAAATAATAAACACAATAGAACTACATTTCTCCACAAATATCATAAGTGTTCTATATTAGATATTCACATTCTTAAATTATTTTTAAATTAATGAAATTATACTGAATTTTTACTTAATAGAAATTACATTACTCATCCTGTCAAAACATAATAAGGGACTAAAATAAAATCCTTTAAATTTGAATTTAATATAAATGTCTTTAAAACATCTTCTAATAACAGTGAAAAAACAAATTTTCTGAGAAATAATTTGATAGCTTTGATTCCTATAGTTGAATAATATGAAATTAAAAATAAACTTTTATGTGGTATTAAATTCACACTAACGAGTAGAGTTGGAGCTTACTTTAAGTAATGTACAGGTCTTGATTGAAATGTAGCTTCAACCAAATGTAGCTTCAAAATTATTGTAGAATTTTATTTAAAAAGATAGAATGAAACAAATAAAACCAACCAGTTGAGATGGTATATTTTTAATATAACACAAAGTATCACTCTAATATACATACTTTTACTCAATTCTAAAGCATATTTATTCAAATAGAAATAATATCCATCTTTTTTTGATTTATGGTACTTGACCACTGCATTAGAAAATAGTTTGTGGGTAAATACACCTAGCATATGTTATTTATCACTCAGTGGCATAAAGAACTACTGATGTTACTGTTGGATTTAATGCTTAGTTTGATTTCCAAAAAGTAAATGATTATTCAATTTTGTACTGTTTCAAGTTGTTTTATACCATTATAACTTAGTATTTAAAAATGCCTTATGTATTTTAAAAGCATAACTCTTTGAGCCATGCAGAATCTCAAGAAATCATTTAATTCAACCTCCCTACCTTTCAAATTATATAACATCTGAGGTCCAGAAATTTTAAGAGATTTGTAAAATGTCACATCTAATTTCTGGTAAAGGTAAGATTTAAACAATCTAGAATAGTGTTCTAGTTTCCAAATTCAAGTACCCATCTTTCTTATTTTCTTTGGCTAAGAAATTTTCTATTATATGTATTACAAAAAATGTGCTAAAAAATAGTGAATTCATGCAATAGTTAGTGATTGCACATCTACTAGCTGCTGTGAATACAGTGAGAGGTAAGACATATATTGTCACATGTCTAATGAATCTTAAACTTTTGTGAGGAGACCAATACAAAATTTTTAAAAATTGCCAGTTGTGATAATTGCTATGAAAGAATGAGATAAAGGTTCAGATAGAAGAATAACAGAGGTACACCTACTTAAGATAGATGGTCAGGGGTCTCCTAGGAGATGGACAGAAATGCCTTGCATATGAAGAGTACAAGGAAAGAGTGTTCAGAGATAGGGAGTAGCATATGCAAAAGTCCTGATTGCTTCCATGTTTTAAATTTATTTATGGCTTCCTATGCATCTTCGTATTATATAACTATTCATTTACTATAATTTTCTGCTTATTAAAAAACATATACCTTTCTTGCTCAATGGTGTTATAAACATATAAAATAATTGTTTAGCATGTTGTGTAATTATAGCAGCAGTATTTTTTTTTAGTAATTATTGAACATGTTAGTATATGTGAAATTATAATGTCATTATACATAAAGGCTCAGTGGGATTAATTGGAAGAACTTAATTTTGCTCATTGATTTCATGTTCAGAAATGTTGACTTTAAAAAGTTAGGACTAGAGGCATAGCTCCCCTGCAAGTCTCATTGTCATTAAAAACCGCTACATTCAGACCTAGGAAATTCACATTTTAACCTTATTCTTGGTATTAGGGTAGTGTCTCAGAGTGTCTAAGTGATTGCCACAATACAATAGCTCCTTACAACCCCCGAAGGAAAGTAGAAAAGGCCTTTCCCCAAAATGGGTATTTAGGAACCCAAGACATATGAGATGATAAAAACCTTTCACCTCACCAGAGGAAGCATAATGCATAGTAGCAGCAGTGATACATATTTTTTAATTAAATTTTTAATTTTGAGATAATTACAGATTGATATGTAGTTGTAAGAAATAATACAGAGAGATCTCATATAACCTATATTGTTTCTCCCAATGGTAACATCTTGCAGAACTAAAATGATATCACAGCCCAGGTATTGACATTGATGCAGTTAACATACAGAACACTTCCATCACTGCAGAGATCTTTCATGCCGCACTTTTATAGCCACACTTCCTTCTGTCCTCCCACCCTCTTCTTAACCCCTGGCAACCATTAGTCTGTTCACCATTTCTACAGTCTTATTTTTTCAAGAATATTATATAAATGGAGTCATGCTGCATGTAACCTTTTGGGATTGGTTTTTTACACTCAGCATAATTCTCTGGAGATTCATCCAGCTACTTTCATTCCTTTTTACTGTTCAGTACTGCTGTATTCCATGGTATGTATATTAGTATCCTAGGGCTGCCATAATAGAATGCCACAACCTGGGTTACTTAAAACAACTTCACAGTCCTGGAGACCAAAAGTCTGGAACAAGTCGTTGGCAGCGTTGAGTTCCTCTGAGAACTCTGAAGGAGAATCTGTTTCATGTCTATCTCCTAGCTTCTGGTGATGGCTGTCAATCCTTGAATTCTTTGGTTTATAGAAGCATCTCTCCACCCTCTAACTTCGTCTTCATATGGTGCTCTTCCTGTGTGCCTCTTCTCTGTATCTAAATTTCGCTTTTTATAAGGACAATAGTCACATAGATTAACTGTCCATCCTACTCCAGTATCACTTCATGTTAACTAATTACATCTGTACTAACACTATTTCCAAATAAGGTCACATTCTGAGATCTCAGGAGTTAGGACTTGAACATATCTTTTTGGGGAGTACAATTCAACCCAAAAAAGTATGGGTATATCACAGTTTGTCTAATCATTCATTCTTTGAATGACACTGATTTGTTTCCAACTTTGTGATTTTGGTGGAAGGTGGGGCAGGGGCAGACTTAGGAGTTGCAAAGAAGAAAACCCCAGGAAACTTTAAATAAATAGTGGATGTAATGTTTTCCAGAACCTGGTTCTTACAATTTTATGTTCATAAAAGTTACTGTTTTAAAAATAAACTTTTTCTCAAGAGATTACTGAGGTATCAAAAATGCCAATTAATTATTAAAATGGAGTTACCAGTTAATAAGCAACCAGCATGAATTTATCAGGAAATCTACATAGATTTTGAACATAGGTCACAGACTTTTGAATGATGACTATGTAAATGACAACCACCATTTCTTAAATTCTAGTAGGGAGAACGATCTGTCTTCTGGACATTGCAGGTCTATTAAAAGTATTCTTACTCATTAGTTCTACTTTTTCCCAACTTCACTCTGTTCTCTACTGTTTTGTTAGAACACTCACCTGATTCTCATTATAATATAATTGAGGGGATTACAGCTTTTTTATAGCAGTCACTGAGTTTGCACTTCGTTCAATTAGATTGGAACTTAGTTTTCAAAATATTGATTAACATCATATTTATAAATAAATCTCTCTGTTGTGGGTTACTTCTGTCTACAAATATCAATTCAATTTATGTTGAGCCTTATAAATTTTAATATAAGAAGATAACATTTTCTGGCCTTATTTTCCAATTGTGAAGCTTTTTCTTAATTTATAATCTATTTTCTTTCATATGAATAGCTTACTTTCAGCAATGCATTGCACAGTTCTTTTAAGATATTATTATAATCTATAGGAGGGGTGTTTTTGGAGGTGTTCCTACCATTGCTACTGACTACTACCTGGTTACTAGTGGCTTTAATGTGGGTGAATTAGTTTGAAATTCCCATTGGTGGCAGCCTCCAAGGGGCAAAAAGTCACAATAAGGGAACGTATGGCCTGTGTCATTCTCTAAAGGAGGGATGGGAATGTCTTTTGTCTTTGTATTGGTGATATTGAAAATACCTGGAGACTTATGTTTTGCTCATTCCCTCAATCACAGCTTAGCCCTTAGTCCTTGTCGTAATAGCTTTTCCTGACTCTAAGCACATACCCCTCACAGCATACACACAAGCTTTGTGCCCAGTCACCCTGATTTGATTTATTTTACCCTAGGCACAGATTTGACCCTAGCTATATTGCCTGTGAGATACGAATTAAATTTAAGATTCTTTTTCTGTCATTTTAGTTCATTTTGGCCCTACACTTCTGGACTTAAGTATATGTACTCTGTGAGGTGTATGATTTACTATAAAATGAGTACCATAGATAATAAGTTTGAAAGCCTCTTGAATTTGGCTTTTACATCCAAATATTGCCTTCTATTTTGTTAATTCTAACATTTAATAAATATTGTGATGACTTAAAATCTGTTTAGTTTCATATTTTTCATTCCCCTGAAAGACTCTTACAAAGAGGAAATTGAGAGAAAACAAAAGCATAATCTGCATATATATGGTTTCCTGTAATGTCTTTACTTCTTAAAGAAGTTGAAATAATTTATATTTAATTTATTTTCTTTTAGTATTGTGCTTCTGCTAAGCCAAAAACAGACACTTGAAGAATTGAAACAGTCAGTCCAGCAACTGAGATGCACTGAGGCAAAGTTTGCAGCACAGAAGGAATTACTAGAGCAAAAAGTGCAAGAAAATGATGGGAAAGAGCCACCTCCAGTAGTAAATTATGAAGAAGATGCCCGATCAGTTACATCTATGGTAAGCTGAAGAGTAATCCAATGAGAAACTTGAAAGTGTAGTGTCTAGGTAATAAGTGAATACAAAAATTAATTCGAGTTTGCTATAACAAATTATTACTCTTGTTAACATGCAGGTCCTATTAAACTTGTTTGTAAATGCAAAATAGACTTGTCAGTCACCTCAGGTCACCTGGAGAGCACTTTCAGGAACCACCTGTAGAGTCAGAGGAAAAAGTTCTTCTCTTGCCTTCAAAACTGAAAAGAAAGACTGCAGTTGTTTTTATTCCTGGGAGACAGCAGGAAGGTAGGGTGTTATTCTTAAGATAGAAGTAAGACATAAGGAGAAAGCTACTTATTAATTATTTTCTTGGTAAGAATAGTAGACTCTTACCTGAGATTTGGTGGTATGTTTGTTTTTACGATACAGAATATTGATTTAGTTTAAAATTTTTTTCCATGAATATGATCCTTAAACTACAATAGATACATTCAAATTTACCAACTTGAAATTCAGCTTTATTTGATAGTTTCAACTGTTTAAAAATGCCTAGTATAAACTAACTCATTCTCTCTCTCCCTTTCTCTCTCTCTGTCACTCTCATTCTTTCTTTCCTCTACCTATTTGTGTTGGTGGTTTTCACTGAGGGGCCACTTTACAGCCCGGGGGACATTTGACAATGTCTCCAGACATTTTTTGATTGTCACAACTGCTGGGTACTGTTGGTGTCTAGTGGGTAGAGGCCAGTGATGCAGTAAACACCTTACAGTGAGCAGAATAGCCCCTCCCCTCACACTCCCAGCAAAAAATCATCCAGCCCAAAATTTCTAAAGTGCCAAGATTAAAAAAGTCTGAGCTATATCCTTGGCTTTTCCTGTGAGTAGTTGGATATAGTCCATAGATGGAGCGATTCTAATTAATGATGCTGATATTTTAGTAATTTTTAGGTTATGTGTTTCTAAATATTATAATTTGATTGTTAAATGGATTCAAATGTCTTTACGGGGAAAAAAAGGCTGTATCTATAAGTGTGATTAATGTAGAAATGACAATGAAGTATTTAAACTATTGTGGTTATTGCTATTTTTCTTATTAATTGAGCCATACTAATATACACATTACTTTGTGAATTGCGATTCCATGCTCTCATTTACTGTCCTGCCTTTAAGGATCTTAGCATACTTTTGTACCAAGGACCCTATTAAATTCTCTTTCTTGCTTTATGATTCTTGATAACTATCTGCCATACACATTCTTTTAGAGGAACTTCTGAAATTTTTTCCCCTTTGCTTGACATTTGAATATCTTACCTAGTAACTCTTTTGTTCTCTGAATGTGGTTTACTATATTTCCCTATCTTCTTATGGATGTGGAATTGGTTAGTTAAAGGTTTGACTTAGTGGAAGATTGGTTAAAACTGGATATCTAATTATTTTAATAATTTTACATGCAGATAAGTAATGTTGGCATTATGATGATAGAATAAAAGATAGTTATTCAAGTTGCTAGATGATAGCAATCCCCGCTTGATAACTCTGATTAAAAATCTTGCTTTTGGATTTAAAATATGATAGTTCATTAATTCTTATTAAGAATTTGTAATCATTTGGAGTTTAATCTTTCATAATCATTGAAGAAAAGCTTTGTTCAACAAATAAATTGAATAAATAATGTTTCAGAGAAGATGTATAATACAGTTTAAAAGAACAAATTACTTTCTGGCACCTTCAGGCTCTTCTCTGGTACCCATTTATTAAATGGAGATAATAACTTGTGCATTTTTGAAGAATGATATTACATATTTCATTTTATGCAATTTATTTTAAACAGTTGAAATACTAATTACAAGTTTTATCTATTTATTGAAGCAATGCCTTTAGTAAGCCTTCAAGGATGTTTTACAAAAGAACACTATACTATATGTAGTTTAATGTAATAAATTAATATTTTGGAAATCAGACAGGACAGCCCTTAAATTGATGCTAATTTATGAGATTTTATAGTATTTTTTTCAGAGCAAGTAGAAATAGTTGCAATGTACAGTTCTTAAAACTTAATATTTCCACATATCAGTGAAATCTTTGCATAATTCAGGTTTTTCAATTAATAATTACTTTTGGTTTACTTGAAAACAATAAAAATGTTAAAGCTTTAAATGATTTTTTCTCAAATGATTGTTTAAGCATTGCTTTATGAATAGTATTACAAGAAAAGCCTTGAATTAACATAAGCAGTTCTATTGGGATTTCTTCTTTATAAATTCCATCTTTACAAATGGTATAAAATTTCAGTAAGAGAAATTTGGTTGAATAATGGAAGATTTGGAAGAATATAAGCTATGATATCATGGAAAATTGTGAAAACTTGGCTTCAGCATTTTTTTTTAAGAGTAGGAGAGAAAATGAACTATTTTACATGACTTTAGTTAATGACAGTGTTAACTAAAACACTGACTCTTAAGTGGTAGATGCTTCTGTGGAAGAGTGCTTTAAGGAACTGTATCATTGAGATGGCCCATGGGTTTGTGTGTTCTTATAAAAATTCCAGGTGATTCTGATGTATAATCAGGGTTAGAGTTGTATAGTAAGATACTTAGATGTATTTATGTTTATTTTGGCTCTATAATTCAATGAAAGTTAAAGCCCATTATTGTGACTTTAATGTTTGTTCCCTCCAAAACTCATGTTGAAATTTAATTGCCATTTAACAGTATTAAGATGGGGACCTTTGAGTGGTGATTAGGCCATGAGGGCTCTGCCCTGATGGGTATGATTAATGCCCTTATGAAAGGGTAAGTTCAGTCCCCTTGTGCCTCTTTGCCCTCCCACCATGTGAAGCCGAAGCTTTCCTCCCCTCCAGAGGACATAGCATTCAAGGGTCCATCTCAGAATTGGAGATTAGGTCCTGACCAGATGCCAGACCTGCTGGCATCTTGATCTTGGACTTCCCTGCCTGCAGAAGTGTAAGAAATAAATATCTGTTCTTTATAAATTATCCAGTCTCAGGTTTTTCTATTATACCAGCACAAAATGGAATAAGACATCTATCTACTTATTTGCAAAAATCTAAAAACTATATAGCAGGAGATCATCCTTCTCATATTGTCTTTTTTTTACCCAATTTTGGCCAAAATACAAAAGAGAAAATGATAAATTTTAAGTATTGCACAGTAATTCTCTATTGTCTGTGATTAAGTATATTTCATTTATTCACTAAAGCAATATTTATTGAGTACCTACTATATGTCAATCACATTTCTAGGTGCTTGGGATATATCAATGAATAAAACTAATAAAAAATCTCCTTTTTTAAAGGTTATATTCTGCAGTGAGTGGCAGTGAATACATAAGCAAATTATATATCATGTTGGAAAATAAGTACCAAAGAATAAAAACAAAGCAGGGTAGAGGATCGGGGGTCTAGAGTATCAGAGATTGGGACACGATTTTATGCAAGTCAGGATAAGCATCACTGAGAAGGTGACATTTTAACAAAGACTTAAAACAGGGATCTAGTAAGCCACTTTGCTTTCTGGGGAAAGAGCATTACAGCCAGAGAGTGTGTGCATTGCAAAGACTGTAAGACAGAAACATGTCTGGACTGTTCAAGGTGTAGCATGGAGGCCTGAGTGAAGAGAACGGTGAAAATATGAGGAATGAGAATAGAAAAGTAATTGGGCACAGATCTTGGGGCCTTGGATTATGGCTTCTCTCTGATTGAAATAGGGAGCTGACAGGAATGACATGCTCTGACTTTAGATCACTATGGCAACTGTGTTGAGAATGTACTTAAGGGGAGCAAGGATAGAAAAATGAGACTAATACATTAATCCAGGATATAGAAGGTGACAATTTGAGCAAGGATAGTAAGGTAGCACTGTTGGCCAGAAGTGTTTAGCTCCTGGATATATTTTGAATGTTGAGCTCTTGAGATTTCTTGTGGATGTGAGATATGAGAAATAGGAATCAAGGATGACTTTAATTTTTTTAGCCAGAGAACTGGTGGGATGGTATAGGTTTTGAGTGAGATGGAAAGACTACACATAGAACAGCTTTGATGAGGAG
>VBSM01002608.1:47597753-47642860 GCA_008086735.1 Cheirogaleus medius
AGTTTGTCTTTCTGAAAAGACAAGGCAGTAGAAATTTGGGTATTTGGGCCTGGAGTTCAGGAACATGATTTAGACTGAAGACTCAAATTTGAGAGTTGTAGGAATCAGATGGTATTTAAAACCATTTGACTATACGAGGCCACTAAGTGAGAGAGGATAGGAAGAAAAGAGGAACAAGGTTTGAACTCTAAGATACTTCAAATTAAGAGGTTTAAGAGAAGAGGAGAAATCAGTAGAAGAGACTGAGAAGGAATAAACAGGAAGAAGATGATCACGAGACTATGGTATGCTGGAAGTTGAGTGAGAGAGTAGCAGAGAGAGTAATCAGTTACATTAAATGTTGTTGATGGGTGCAGTAAGGTGAGAAGTGGTAGTTGACCATGGGAGTTAGCAACACAGAGGTCATTGATGAACAGTTTCAATGGAATGGTGGGTGTAAATCCTTGATTAGGATGGGTCTAAGGAAGAAAGGAAAGAGAATTGTATATAGTGAGCATAGATATTTACTTCTGCAAATGCATGTAAAAAAATAGGGCAGTAAATTTGGGAATGTTGGAGTATTTATTTATTTAAAGAGCAGGAAATTATCATATCTAAATGTTAAAGGTACAATCTAATAGAAAGGGAAAAATTAATCATTTTGAAAAGAAAGTGGGCAATTACTAGAATAAATCCTTAAGTGAGGGAGGACGGGATCTAGTACCCAAGTGTATTGGGTAATAATTACCAGGCAGGATAGTAGTTCCTCATAGGTGAGAGTATATGGTGGTAGTAGGAGTTCTGTGAATGTTTTCTTCTGATTGCTTTGTATTCTCAGTGAAGTAGAGTCAAGGTCATTGGCTGAGAGTGAAGATATGGGAAGAGATATTGGATGTTTTAAGAACAGAAGAAGGTGTGAAATAATTTCTAGGAGAATGGAGATTGAACAGACTAGGACAATACAGTGTGATTGCTGGGTAGTACCATGTTTCTCTGAAAATAAGACAGGGTCTTATATTTTTCCTCAAGAAGACACCCTAGGGCTTATTTTCAGGGGATGTGTTATTTTCCCCTCAAAGCCTCAGCTTGCTGCACTCACAGGATGGCCAGGACCCGACAGGGGGAGCCGACCTTGTTGGTGGGGCTGCCCACACCTTTCCGGTCACCTCTGGGATAGTAGCTGTCACGATGGGGCAGATGAGAAGGGCTGCTGGTCTTTACCGCTCCATGGCGAAATGCCTGGGTTGTGCAGATACTCTGCATAGCCACGCCCATCACTAGGTCTTATTTTCGGGGTAGGGCTTCTATTGCGCAAATACTTAGAAATCCTGCTAGGGCTTATTTTATGGGTAGGTCTTATTTTTGGGGAAACACAGTAGTAAGGGCTCATCTAAGGTTATGGTCTTGCATAATACAACCAAGAATATATGGTAGCCTATATAGTACTGGAATCACTAGTTTGAGGTGAGACTTGTCCGCTTGGTTGTATTTTTTTCTACCAGGTGTGTTCAACCACCTTGACATGACACAGAGTAGACAGAGAGTTGGATTTATTTAAGACTGTGGCTATGCTAGGTAAATATAACGAATTAAGTAAGAGAGGGGCAAAGGAGGGAAGATGTACATAAGAAGGTGATTATAATGCTTGACTAACAAATTTAAACTGTGTAAAGAAGAGAGGCCATCAAGAGAGGAATGGTAGTTTAAAAAAGTGGTAGAATCAATTCATAGGAGCTCCAGAGTAGTCAAAACACAAATTATAAGCTTTTCCATCTAAAACTTTGAAAGACAATGCTTATCATCCTTATGTCAGCTTAGAATTTAAGAAAAGGTGCTTTTGGAAGATAAATTGTTAAATCAGTTAGTTGATGGTGACATAATAGATTAGATAGTTGAATCTTAAAATTTTTGAATCCACCATTATTTCCTCTAGTCAATGACACTATTAGCAGAATCAGTAATAAGAGTGAAGCACCTTTAATGACACACCTGTAATTTAATATAATGAATAATAATCTCTTTGTGTCTGCCACAACAATAAAAATTTTCCATTTTGTAAACCTTAATATTTTTTAAAAAAATAATTTTGGACTACTAGTAAAGTAACCTTTAAAAACCGTTAATCATGGTGTGTCCTTATGTGCAAAGGTTCACCCTATATCCTCCAACTTAAGAGAGTATTCTTAACTCTTACGATAATGTTGGAAAGTTTAGTCTTTTCAGTTATATCCTGAAGCTTATAGATTAATGGAGGGAAATAAATTGATTTGAACTTTGGCAGTACTCTGTTAAAGAGGAAGAAGAAATGAATAATAAGAATACATATCTTTAGTGCAATTTTAGAAAAAATATATTTTAGGCTATTATAATTTCAAAAGGAGAAGTACAATCATAATTAATGGAAGGCCTTTCTAACTATGCTATTGATATTTATTCTTCTGGGCTCATAGTAGTACTGGCCTGAGTTTTAACACAATGATTTGATCAATTAGATTAGATAAATTCTTTGTTTTCTCTGTGTATTAGTCCCACTAGTTTGTGGGATGTTGAGAAGTGTTCCAAGGAGAAATGAGTTCCAGAATTTGGGTCATGTTGGGTTAAGCCAGAAGAAACAGTAATATTGAATGCAGGAATTTTCTAAGCCTTTAATATCAAATGCCCAAAAGAGGAAATAACATGTGGAATGCAATGTCTCTGAAAATATTATCTTAACCCCCTTTCAAAGAGCATCTTGAAGGGACCATAGCACAATGGAGCATACTTTGGGAATTGCTGAGTTGGAAGATAAATTATTTCTCATCAGATTGGGATAATGACAGATTAAATGTGTGAATAAGTCTGAAGATATTTTCAATTGTTTAAGTGCTCTGTAAACTCAAGGATTATTTTATATAATACTTCAATTCTAGCTCTTTAAGGTAGAAGAATCTGCCTTCTGGGGCAAATTAAGAGAGTCAACTCTTTGTTGACTGCCTTTGGATAGTGATGAGAATACCAGAATTTTCTAATCTTTGAGTAAACATCAGCTGCTGACTTTCCTATCATATTTATTTACTAAAAACCACTTTATTCATTTTGGTTTTTAGCTGTTTAGTTGTAAGAACATATTAAGTTTTCATTCAGTATATGTTGAATTGAGGAATTGGACTTCCTTTTCACTCCAGAATAATCAAATTATTTTACTTTGTAACAGCAAGTGCTTTGGACCAAACATATAATAATTTTTGTTGAAAGAATTTCCCTTATATGTCAAATATGTCTAGGATTGATGGCACCATATAACGAGTTCCTACTTTTAAAATGTTAACTATTTTATAATTGCTTTTACTTTGATATTTCTAAAATTGCACATTTTATTTAAGCCCTTTTGCTAGACTAACGCACAGCATATATTTATCTTCTTTGCATATCTCTATTGAATTAGTTTTGCTTAGTTGAACAGCAATATCAGTAAAAACTTGTTTTCTTATGTTTTCAACCAATAACATATCTTGATTTGTTGGCCAAAAGTTGTCATTATGACTCAATAGTTGTCCATTTTACAGTAGTGTCTGATATTTCAATTTTATGCTTAGAACACTAAAATGGACTGAAATAAATTGAAGCATCATATTAACAACATCATTGAAGTTTTATCTGCTTTCATTATTACATACATTTTCTCCCTTCTTACCTGCCTCCTTCCCTTCCTTCCTTCTTTTCTTTCCTAATTTTTAATTTTATTTATTTATTTTTTTTGAGACACATTCTTAACTCTGTCACCCAGGTTGGAGTGCAGTGGCACCATCATAGTTCACTCAAACTCCAGGGCTTAAGCCATCATCTGGCCTCAGCCTCCCAAGTAGCTAGGACTACAGGCATGTGCCTCTATGGCCAGCTGATTCTTTTAAATTTTTTTGTGGAGGCAGGGTCTTGCTATGTTGACCAGCCTGGTCTCAAACTCCTGGCCTGAAGTGATCCTCCTGGTGTAGCCTCTCAAAGTACTGTGATTACAGACATGAGCCACCGCACCCTGCCTGTTTTCTTTCTTGAAATAGTTAAGAATGATATAAATTTCAAGTCTTACCAAACGGTAAGTCACTGAGAAAAGTATCAGACTAAGAATCAGGAGACCTGAGTTGAGCTTTACCTCTGCTGTGTAGCTATAGTCAGGTTCCTTAACCTTTCTGAGTTTTCTTTTCCATAGAAAGAGGAAATGAATATATACCCTGTTTACCTTATAGGATTTCTGTGACACTAAAATGAGATAATGTGTATAAACATATTTTCTATATTACAAAATAATATGAAAAACATAACAGTTCCATTTAAGTTTTTTCTCATAGTGTACCTTAGTTCACATGTAAATTAATTAATAGATACTGAGTTCTTAAGTATGAATTGTAGATTTTTATGCAGGTTTATCTTATATATTTCTTATTTTTAAAGGCAAAGCTTTAATTGATGTCTTTGAATAGATCGTATATATACACATGTACATGAGTCTAAGTGTCCTTTCTTAGTCTCCCAGTTTCCTTTCTCAGCAGTAACCTACTAGAAGCATTGTATGCAAATAAAAGCATAAATAAGTGATATACCTTCTCTTTTTAGACAAATGGTAGGGAATGGAACAATATTCTTCTGGGCCTTACTTTTTTAATGTATCTTAGGTTCCCTTTTATTATAACACACATACAGTTACTTCATTTTTTTTTTTCCATTTATTCATTCAACAAACAAATATTTATTGAGTGTCAGGTACCGTTTTAGGTTCTAGGGACGCAGTAATAAACAAAATAGACCTAATTTTTTCTACGGCTATGGGCCTTTTACTCTAATTGGAGTAGACTGTACACAAACAAATATATAATACGTCAGATGGTATTAAGTTCTTCAGGAAAAAATACAACAAGATTGGAGGAAAGGGAGGTGTTTTCATAGGAAGAATGGTTAAGGAAGGCTTCCCTGAAAACGTGGCATTTGTGGAGAGATTGGAAGGAACTAAGGGAGCAAATGATGAGACTGCCTGGGGTGAGAATATATCAGGCAGTGGAAAGAGGAGATGAAAGGCTTTGAAGTAGTAGTCTGCTTCTTGTGGTGGAGGAACCACAAGGAAGCCTGTGTGGCTGAACAGAGAGAGTAATAGGAGACAGGGAGACTAAGAAGTAGTGGGCATTTAGATCATACAATCATGTAGACCTTTGTAAGAACTTTGGTGCTAACTTTTAGAGAAATTAGAAATTATTGAGGGTTTTGAGGGAATGAGTGACATGTTTACTTGGTTTCCTATCTTTTGTTATAATAAAGACAGCTTCAGGCCTGGTGTCTAGCACTTGGAGCGGGGATTACTTGAGGCCAGGAGTGCCAGACCAGCCTGGGCAACGTAGTGAGACTTTGTCTCTACAAAAAAATAGAAAAATTAGCCACTCATGGTGGCATGTGCCTACAGTTCCAGCTCCTTGGGTGGCTGAAGCAGGAGGATCACTTGAACCCAGGAGTTTGAGGTCGCAGTGAGCTATGATGACACCACTGCACTCTAGTCTAGGGAGCAAAGTGAGACCCTGTCTCAAGAAAAGAAGAAGAAGAAAAAAAGCTCCAGTAAAAATCCCTATAATACTATTATGTATATACATGGAGTTTGTGTGCAAGATACATTTTAAGTTTTTGTGCAGTTTATATGGGTTGAGATTTTAATATCAAAATAGTTTAAAAGTTTCTCAACCCGAGAACATTATCAGGTATAGAAATTAATTATAACATTAATATTTTAATTTTTTAGATTAATACATTTTGCTTGCAGCTTTCATGTGGCACAAAGTTTTACCGTGCTAAACTTTCATTGGCTTACTAGACCATTAATATTATTAAATACCCCTATGGATCTGATACCTAAAATATATTTACAGGTGTATGTTATACTTTATATAAATTTGATATATAAATTTCTAATTTATAAAACAGAAATATTAGGAAATGATTATGATTATAACTATTTTCCAAAGGGTTCAGGCCAAGTTTTCCTTTATTTTTCTTTGGTTCATTTAAATGAAGTAATTTCACATCAAAGGTTAGCCCAATGGGTGATGCCAGAGACATTCTTTTTCAATTAGGCCACATTATCTTCAGTATCAGGAAAAAAAAACCTCTTAAAGTTTCAAAGTGGTGCTCAGTTTATATTATAATTGTTATCAGTGCTCATAATCATATGCAATGCAGTAGATACATAGGCCAAATGAGTTAATTGAAAATTAGCTTTTTTGTTTGGTTTTATAAAGTATGTGTATATATTTTAAATTTGTTTTTTTAATTACGGATTTCTTAATTTCTTAGCATAAATTAACTGGTCAGGGATTCATTAGCCCTAGAAGGACATAATAAAATGAGAGAGAAGATAAAGTTAGGTAAGAATTAAATATCTACTATGATTAATGCAAATAAAATGAATTAATCACCTCAGATTCATTCAGTCAGTCATTTGGGATTTAGCAGTGCTTAATGATTACTTACTACATGAATATGATGTAGTAGGATTTTGTGGAAAGGGTGGACCAAAGATAGAATAGATTTATATGCTGCTGTAGGGTTTGGTAGGGGAAATAGAACAGAAGTAATTGATTTAACAGTTAATTGAAAGTTGGCTGAATTTTGATTGTATATATTCATACATTAAAACATTTCAAAAAATTTAGGTGTTTAGCTTACTTAGAGATGTACTCAGTAAATGTTTATAGAGGGAATGAATAGGTACAGAATTTTATAAAAAGGTTTAAATTGATGCCACTCAGTTTTTTAATAGTTTAAATGTTAAAATTAGTTTCCATTAAATATTTCTCACTTTATAAATAAATAATTGTGGCTGTAGTATTCTAACAGGGTGACGAAGTCTGGAATAGTTACAGAGATAATGACTGATGAATGATTTCTGATATAATCATCCCTCTAGAGAAAGCCCAGCTGCAGAGCCAGACTTCTTGGGTTTGAATTTTGAAAATTATTTTATGACATATTAATTTCTTTAATCTAACTGAAAGGTTTTATAAAGAGAATATGTGAATGTTATAATTTATTGCTTCATTTGATACCTAATGAATTTTATTAATAAATCCTAATAATTTTCCTCTTTTATTATAGTATTCTACAGAAAATTATTTCTCAGTGTTAATATTTGAATAAAATTAAGGCTCAGCTGTTAATTTTTAAAATCATTCGTTTACTTTGCAAATCCCAGATGAGGATTAAGATCTTATAGTAAGGAAAGGTTTTCTCTGTCAGAAAATATCTAGAATCTTTGAGAGTAGATGCTAAGTCTTCTTGAAAATTTGATCCTTCGAAAGAGAAACAACTCAATCAGAAAGACTCCATTATACTTCTGGTATGTATTTAACTGTGTGTGGTGGATGTTGTAGGAGGCTATAAGAAGAATATAAACAAATTTAGATCCTTTTTTTTTTTTTTTTAAATCTGCTTTCCTTTTGAAACAAATTCATGCTGTCATACTGGTGATATTAGAAAAATAACATATGAACAATTAGAAGGGTACAGTGTTTAAAATAGAATAGTTAAGAAATGAGAATCTTCAGATAGACTAATAGAAAATACTTTACCCAAAGAAGCATTCACACACACACACACACACAAACACACACAGGATTTTCATACAAGAATATTTTAAGGAAAACATAAGATTATTTTATATATTGAATAAGTATCAATTTAGTTCTTAAACTCATGTTATATAGAGAATAAATTTCAAATGTATTAAATACTCAAATATAAAAAAATAAAGCCACAAAACTACTAGAAGGAAATATAAGTGAGCATTTTTCCATGTTGGAAAATAAACTGAGTTAAAATGCTGTGTAAAAACTGACAATAATATGTACTGCAAATATGACAAAGGGTTGTTTGTAAATACATAAGTAGTTTATCCAAATTGTTTTATCAAAATAATGTACAAATTAAAAACTGGCAAAGATTATGAACAAGAGATTCATAATAAAGTAAATATAAACTTTAGTAAGAATATTTTTAAAAATTTCAACCCCACAAGTAATGAAAATAATAAGTAAGAAATGCAATTAGAAAATAATAAGCAATTTAACTTATCACCATCCACGGTAGCCTCCTTCCAACCTGTTCTCCATGCTAGCCAAAGTAATCTTTTCAAATTTCAAATCAGAGCAAATCTGGTTATATTGGCCCCCACAAGAATGGTTACAATGGCTTCTTATGAATTTTAGTCTAAACACCAAGTTTTTTTTTGAGACAGAGTCTCACTCTGTTGCCCGAGCTAGAGTGCTGTGGCATTAGCCTAGCTTACAGCAACCTCAAACTCTTGGGCTCAAGCGATCCTACTGCCTCCGCCTCCCGAGTAGCTGGGACTACAGGCATGTGCCATCATGCCTGGCTAATTTTTTCTATATATTTTAGTTGGCCAATTAATTTATTTCTATTTTTAGAAATAGAAATAGAGTAGAGACGGAGTCTCGCTTTTGCTCAGGGTGGTTTCAAACTCCTGACCTTGAGCGATCCGCCTGCCTTGGCCTCCCAGAGTGCTAGAATTACAGGCGTGAGCCACTGCCCCTGGCCCACCAAATTTTGTTAAATGCCTTTGCCCTGCATAAAGGCAGGGCACTGTCTGGTTCCCACTGTGGACATGGACTCAGACTAATCAGAATGGTTGCTGGCTAACCATAGATATGACCCTACAAAAGAAAGAGCAAAACATGAAAGAAAGATATGAAGGGTGAAGGCCTAAGAGAAAAATTTTAGGGGCAGTACATTGGCTGGTTGTATTAATATAGTTTATGAACAAATATAGTTGGAATACATTAGTAAGAGGTATATAAAAAGATATCAAATGTGGTCTGAAATCTCACAAGTGAAGCAATTCTGACTGGGAAGTTCCAAGTTAGATATGGTAGAACGAGTTGCTGAAGTTGAGCATGGATGAGCATTGTTGGGGATGGAGACGTCCAAGGAGCTTTGAGGCCTTTGGTATAAGAATCACTCATGACAATGTCAGGATTGAGCTGGAAAGAAAATAATCTTAAGCCACTTGCTAGAAACCTCAATAAATGAAGGGTATATCTGAGAGGCCAGTAAATAACAGTATTGAGAATGAAAATGCCCACTGATGGTTTTATTTATGCTATCATTATAAATACTAGATCTCTTATCATTATTTTTTATATAAAGTTTTTACTGCTTAACACAGTACCTGGCAAAGAATAAGTGCTCAATACATTTTTCTTGAATATGTCTGATGTTGCAAAATGAAACTGTCAGTGTTCAAATTGCAGTTTTTAGTCAGATGTGTGGCTTCCTTTCTACATATTCCTTGGTATATAAATGACTAAACGAAACAAAACACTTAGTGAATGTAGAGGCGTAAATTAGTCTAGAATCTGCTTTATAAAGTAATAAACTCCTTATAACTCTAATAGATAGAAAAGGACGCAGAGAGATAGCCTTGACAAGCATAGCCACCACTTATAGATAGGCAAAGCAGAAATTTAGTATGTCATTTAAGCAGGGCCAGGATGAACTCAAAAATAGCCACAACAATTACTTTGGAAAAACTATTTGACAGCATCTACTAAAGAAGGCCATGTACATACCCTGTGACCTAGTATATTCACTCCTAGGTATATACACAACCGAAATGCATATATATGCTCTCAAAAAGACATGTACAAGAGCAGTCACAGGAGCACCATTTATAATGACCCAAATAGGAAACCACCCAAATGTCAGTCAACAGTAGAATAAATTGTGGAATATTTACATAGTGTAATACTCTGCAGTAATGAGTGAACAAATTACAACTACATGCGGCAGTATGGATCAATCTTACAAACATAATGTTGAGTGAAAGATACCAGACAGTACATATTCTGTGATTGCATTTATATGAGTTCAAAAGAGGCAAAAGTAATCTATGATATTAGAAGTTAGGATAGTGGCTCCCCTTGGTGGGGTGGTGGGGTGACAGAAGGGGCACACAGAAGACTTCTGGAGTGTGGATAATGACTTGCTTCTTGATCTGCATTCTGGTTATAGGGACCTTTTCAATCTCTGAAAATTCATAAACTGCACACTCTTGATTTGTGAACTTTGCTACATGCAACTTGTACTTCAGTTGAAAATTTTAGAAAAAATGCGTTCTAATTTAGCATAAGACCAAAATGAAAGCATGCTTTTACCTCTCTCTGTGTGTGTGAGAGACAGAGAGAGAGAGAGAGAGAGAGAGAGAGCGCGCGCGCGCGTGAGCGAGAGCTGTCTATGGCTCTTTTTTCAGAATTTCTTGAGAGTAGGAAGGGGCTTTTTAATCTGCATAGACCATATTTTTCTCTGTCACTCACTCTCTGACCTATATTATGATATTTCTTCCATGGACCATGTACCTCCTCTCTCTCTTTTACTAAGAAGCTATAGTTCACTATTATGTTTGGTAACAAAGTGATCCATTCTTCAGATCTCTTGGGTTTGAAAAAAGTTCAAGAACTATTGGGCAAAGGATTTCATCCTATTAAATTCTGAATGTCTCTCTGGAAAGTAGCATATTAAGCATCATCAGACATTATATGTACTTCATATCAGGGGTTTGGAGGAACTGAAGACAGTAGGAATCACCCTAAATGTAGATAGCATAAACATCTGAAGATATGTTAAATGGCAGTTCTGATTCTCATAGGTGGCTAGTGATGGGTGTGGTGTTGGAAGGGAAAGTGAGACATTGTTGAAGATAGATTTAGCCCATTTCACAATTTTGTATAAGACTGGCCCTTCCCTTTTCAAATGTGATATAGATTGAGAGAATTTTGTGGCAAAAAATAATTAGAATAGAGGAGAAGGCTAAGGAAAAGGTCTTGAAATTTTGGAAAGGAAAACTCACTTCTTTTCTGTAGTATAGCCAGTAATGGCGAGGGCTACAGATAGAAGCAAACGGGCTCAGCAAGGGCAAGGAGGGTATGAGGTAGGCTTGTAACTTGGACAAAAAAGCTTTAGTTGTCTTTTGAGCAATTTTGTTAATTTAAGTGTCAGCAGACTCTTAGTTGTTACAAATAGCCACTTTATGAAACTCTGGTGGTTAAATGGCTCCTGTTTGTTTGTTTATAATTAGGCATAATCTTTGTGGAGCTGGAACATTGTTCTTATTCTATGAAGGACTTTTGTTTTTTTGGCTAGGGGATAAATTAGTCTGTCCTAATTAAAACTTAGTTTTGGGGGAACTTTTTCTTCCCTCTTCTCCATCCTTTGCCTCTATGGCCATTAAAGAAGAATCAAGGAGGGAAAAGGAGATATTTGACAGAAGAAAGGTAGCAAGAGAAACAGGTGAGGGCAAGAAGAAGATCAATAAAGAAAAGTGAGGAAGATGAAAGGTAAAGAACAGGAGAAAAAACACAAAACAGAAATAAGAGGCAGGTAAAAGTGAAAACAAAAAGAACTAGAAAAAGGAGATGGTGGAGAAGAATATGTGAGGTAAGAAAAACTTTCCATTGACCATCTTCCCCTTGCCCAATGCTCCTACTTGACTCAGGTACTGTAATATGACTCACTGCCTTCTTCTCTGCTCCCGGGTTTCCATTTTTACTGACGTGAGAACTTTCCTCTGTTTCTTTTTAAAACTGGGATTATATAAAGTAAGAATTTATCGGCAAAAGGCATTGATTATATTGGCATTCACAAAGACAGAGTGTTTTGAAATTTAAAGTAAAAATATTTGTTGAACCAAGCTAACTTAAAGGTATCAAAATTTTGCTTTATTGTTCAATACAATCTAATATATGAATGTAATTTATGGATCACATACTTAAGAAAATTCATTATATTTGATTCAAGTTTTAGGTCAAGAGCCAAATTATGGAATTTTAAGAAAATCTCTTTCTTAAACAGATTAATAATACCATATTAAGTAGTTGATTTTTAAAAGTTTTTATTAGGAGACATTTAATAGGATAAACTCAAATGAAAAATTAACTCTAATAATTTAGCATTTGTGGGGATGTGGAGGAGAAATGTGAAATATCTCCAAACAGAAATCTGAACTATCATAATTTATTGTAGCGTTTGTGGGGATGGGGAGAGCTTGGATGAGTATAGACTTGCATCATATACACAGTTACTTTAATTTCCTATTTATTAGGTTGTAGGTATTTAGATATAGCTTACATTAGCAGTGTTTAATTATTACAAATATATGTCTACACTTTTTGATATTTGTGAGCCTTTTCTAATTTAATTATAAACTATAGTCTGTTATTTATTAGGTATAAATGTATTATTAGAAAAGAAAATTGCTAGATCATTCTATCATGTTCATGCATGGTTGGGTGACATAAGATGAAATTCAGATCATCATGGAAACTTACTGAGATTCATTTTTGTCGTCCCTTTGTGTATAATACAAAAATCTTATATAGACTTTTTCTGTAACTATAGTCAATTTTATATCATATTTGATCATATTTTCAAGGATTTAATTTCTGTATTAAATCTAATAAAAATGAATTCAACATAGGATTCTACATTTTGAGCAGGTATCATTTTCTAATATGATGTAGTATTTTATATCTCATTTATATAATTGTCTAAGTATAAAAAATACATTTAATCAGAAAAGTTCTTTACCAGCCTCTTTTAATAACAATGAAATAATAAGGTTTTCCTTTATTTCAAAGAAATATACAATGATATAGAGATGATATATAGACATGATTATTCTAACTTTTCTCTAGCTAGTTAACTCAACAGAGATTAATACCTATGTAATACTTTCTAGCATTTGATGACAGCATGCAATTTAGAGTTCTCATTTTTATTTAGTAGCTCAGTATAATTTTGAAAATTGTGCTGGGGAATTAAATCATAATTGTTTCTATTTTGAAAGATATGCCATACTTTTAAGGTGCTGGAGTAATTAGTGCAAGTACTTAAGATATTGGTATATGGGGAGTAAAACACGCATGGACTAGTCGTACTAGACTAGTGAAAAACACTGGTCTTTTGTTCTCCATAGGAATATGAAAGCCTAATTTAATTTTTGTTTGCTATTTCTATAGGCTTCTTGGGTAATGTGGGGGGGATGTTGCCTTTCTCTCATCTCCTAAAATGAGAGATAGCTTTGATTTCTTGCTGAACAGGTGTACAGTGTTACTTGGAATTAGAATACTAAAAACCAGAGAACACAAGGAAATCTTCCTGTGTCCTTCTATTTTTCCTTAGAGTCCATCAGCTGATTAGCAGAAAGTATAAAAAGAGCTAATGCATTAAGCCTCAGCCTTACCACTTCTAAGAAAGGCAGCTCAGTAGAAAAACCATGTTTAAGGGTCTGAAGATGGCAGGAAGCATCAATTCATCAACTCTTGGTAATCAGGCTTTTGTTTTAAATTGTTAGTAGAAAAGACTGTTACATCTCTGGGAATGTAAACTTCACCTTGCAAGCCTTTTTGTTAAGATTTAATATTTGTTAATTTACGTGCTTGTGCTCACTTACTCATTTCTTCATTTCTTGTCTTATTCCCTAGAATATTTGATATAGCATTGAGATAGTATTTGAAGTAGCTAATGATAACGAAAGTCAGGAAAATATAAATATAAAATATGTATGTGATATTTTCCTCAAATCTCATGTCCCATTAGCAGGTTCTCTTGATATTACCTCCAAAATAAAATAAAATTAGAACCAGGAAAATATAGGTTGTAACAGGATATCAAGACTATAGTCATAGCATGTGTGTGTAGTTAATACTCTAGAGCTATTATTTTGCCTTTTAGGCTTTCCAAAGGCCAAAATGAAAAGAGAGATAAAGTCATATAACACACTTAAATAAAAGAAAGCATGTCACAGTGCAGGGGAAGCAAAGCTTTTCATTGTATTTAGCTCTAATGGAATTTCTTACTGGAAGCTTTAACACTGATTTTTGTGGTGACAGTGCCCTTGACAGTATCACTACAGCTAATGCAGAAATGAGATTCATAAGGCCATCTCTTGCAGAATCTAGAATCCTTCCATGGAAGTGGAGGCCATGACATCAAAATCAGTTCTGTGTGGGCCTAATAATGCAGCTGTCTATAAACTAATTTTATCCAAGAATATAATCTAGACTTACAATAATGGATGGACTGAATGTGTTTTTAACCGTGTTTTCTGAGTACCACTTTTGCTCTCATCTGAAGTTTGGATATGCAATGAATAATTGTATTATATAGGAAGAGTTCTCAATTTCAGGTTATTCTTTGCTTCTTTGAGGTTGGATTTGTAAGATTAGAGGGATTTACTAGTCAGTTCATTAGATGATTTTAAAAATTTTTGAATATCTATTTTCTTTGAAAATTATTGGAAATAATTTACATATTAAAAAAAATTTTTATCTTTGTTAAAACATAACTCCCACAAAATTATTTAAATCCTATCTCTTGTTAGGGTTAAAAATATTACTGATGATTGAAGGGAAATTTTCAGTGTTTAAACTTCAACTTTTGCTTACAATTTTCATGATGTATTTTACTTATTCATATCTCACTAGTTTTACTTGGTTATTCTTAATTTCACTTCGTAGATTTTTTTGTTGTTGGCTTTATGTATAACTAACCTTTCAATAGATTTTAAAGACAAGTAACTAAAAGAGTGCTGCAAATTTAGCTATTATATGAAACATATTCCATTTTGGAAGGTGGTATTTCTAAACAAATTTATGTAGTATATATTAAAATTGAAAAATTTAAGATTTCCCAACAAATTATTTCTTGAGAGACACTTAATTTGAGGCAATATAAAGCCTCATATCTTAGGTTGTTTTAATATGTTATTTAAGGGAAATTACTAAAAGAAAGGAACTAACTTATAATTAGTATTTACTATGTGCTAGACAATATGCTAGATATATAACAGTTCATTTTATTTATTACTGACAAACAATCCTGCAAAGGAGTTATTCCTACCTTTCAGAAAATAACATTGAAACTTGAAGAGATTAAGGAACTTTATCAGAATCAGAGTGGCAGATTTAAACTAAATATTATCTGACACTGGAGTTTATATTTTATCCAAGCAGTATCGCACGGATGCTAAACCAGCAGATGTATAATCAGAGGGACCTTAGTTCAAATCCTCCATGCTATTAATACATGATCATAGGCAAAATCACATAAGCTCTCTAAGATTCCTTATTAGTGAAAAGTGGCAACTCATAGAAACCTCACAGAATTGTTTTGAAAGACAAATGAAATATTATTTGCAAAAATGTTTAACACTTGCCTGGCATATAGCTAAATTCAATAAATGGTAGCTATAAAGAAAGAAAATGGTACCTTGATGTCTCCTAAATGTGGTTTTTCAGTATTTTATATTGGAGATGACATTCCACTTTAATATACATATTTTAGTGTTATTTTTAATAGTGTAACACCTAAAGGTAAGAAATTACCAGCAGGTGGAGCTCAGTGTTTAAAAAAACCCAAATTTCTGAAATTGAGTTATTTTATCACTTTATGTTTTAAAAATAAAATTAAATGCATACAGTTTTTAAATTTTAAATGTGAAGATACATAGTTCTTGAATATGTAAAAATAATACTTTAGTTATTTAAAATTTTTCATTTTATCTGGTGTCATATATAAGGTATGACAGTTCATTTGCGTGAATAAGGCATTTTAATATGAACTTAATTTATAAAGATTGTCTTAGAGTTTGATCATTTTATTCAGTAAGGTAATTGGACTGATAATCTTAAATTCAACTTGTCAAAACCCTTAAATCTGCCACTCCCACAGTCTTTTACTTCTTAAAGTGACTGTGTATCTTTCACTTCAGTAAATGATATTACCTTTAGTCAACTACTCAAGCCAAAATCTTGGGAATCACCCTGTGTTCACTCTTCCTCAAATCTCACATCCCAGCAGCAGGTTCTCTTGATATTACCTACAAAATATATCCCAAATCTAACCTCTTGTCAGCATCTCCATAATCATCCTAGTAAATACCCGCCATATATTTTGGTTTGAACTGCTTCAGCCAGTCTACCTGCTTGCTTCCTTGCCCTTCCTACATTTTATTTCCTATGCAATAACTAGAGTGATCTGAATGTGTATATGAGATCTTTTATTTCTCCTATTTATGATCCACTGGTTGTATCCCTTTGTATAATAACTAAAATAAAATTCTAATTTCTTACCATACCCCAAACTCATGATCTTGTTTTTGCCTACCTCCCCTCTTCATCTCCTAACACTTTTCATCATCTGTCACACTCAACACACTCAAGCCATTCTGGTCTTATTGCCCTTTGAACACACCAAGTTTTTTTCTTATATTTGGACCTTTCTGCTTTATTTCTCTTGAAACTCCTCCTCTAGTTGTTCATATGACCAGCTGCCTTCTTATCATAATTTCAGCTCAAATGACACTTCTTTGAGAGATATCTCTGACTACTCTAGCTATAATGGGCCCTGTCTGGCCCTCCACCCCTGACATGATTCTTTATTCTATTGCTCTCTCCCTTTTTTTCTTACATATCACTTCTAGTATCTTTACCATTAATACTACTAGTACTACTATGACTACTACTGTTTTGTTGGCTAGTGTTTACTATGCGGTAGGTTAGTTCTAAACATTTCTATGCAGTAAGTACTAATATATGTATTTCTGTATGTCTCTGTACCTCATTTGATTATGGTATTTGTTTATATATTAATATATATGTTTTTATTATCTATTTTCTTCTATAATCTCAGCTTGCTCTTCACACTGTAGCTCCAAGAAAATAGGCACTTTCATTATGTTTCCTACTATTTCCTCTGCCTTGAACATTGCTTACTATATAAAGGTGGCTCAGTAAATATTTTTTGTATATTGGACATCTCTTAGAATTCATAATAGCAAACAGTCATCAAATATTTATATATAAAATAACCTCCTAGGGGAAAGGGAACATTTCACTGCCTGACTAATTATTCTTAGAGTTCCTTTTATATGAAGATAATAGAGTATATTAAATGATATACTGAGGTTTTAGAAGAGACTTTGACAATATTTTTTTACCAAAGGTTACTAAATGTTAAGTCACCACTGGAATGGGGAAATACGCCCTTAACATGGCCCAAGAACAGATTTAAAATCAGAAATCAAAAGGTAGGAATAAATATTTATAGGTATTTATTTGACTGTGGAAGTATAAAGATCAAGTTGCCTCAGCAATTAATGCTCACATCTGTTATGGTTTGAATCATGTCCCCCCAAAAGATATATTCAGGTTGTAATACCTAGTACCTATGAATGTTACCTTATTTGGAAATAAGGTCTGTAGTTATAATCTGGTTAGTATGATGTCCTTAAGGTAAGCTCAAATCCAATATAACTAGTATCCTTCAAAGAAGAGAGACTAAACATACAGGGAATACAGCCATGTGAAGACAGAGGCAGAGATTGGGATTATGCTGTCACACGCAAAGGAATGCCTGGGACTACCAGAAGCTGTAGGAGGTAAGGAAGGATTCCTCATTAGGAGTTTTGGAGGGTGCATGGCCTTCCTAACACATAGATTTTAGACGTCTGGCTTCCAGAACCGTGGGAAGTAATTTTCTGTTGTTTTAAACCACCCAACCTGCCATACTTTTACAGCAGTCCTGGGGGACTAACACAGCATTTGTTGTGATTATTATCTTTACAAGTGATCTGAAAGAGGGACTGCCTAGTGAGGTAACCAGATGACATTAAATTTTTTAGTTGGAAAGAGCAGAACCAATGGATACAGATTATGCAAGGAGAAATACCAGTATTAGCTTTTCTCTAGGCTAGACCAAGAAGCAAGATATCCAGCTTCTATAGATTTTATATTCTTTGATTAAGCATTCATTTTGATTTCTTTTATTTTCAATATTCTAGATTTAATGTTTTGTGATTTTATGAGCCTGGGTGAGTGCCTGCTACTTAGTAAATGCTCAATTATTAATAATATTAAAAGAATAAATGAATAAAATCAAATAGGAAATAAGAAAGATAGTAAAATATTTTATTTTAATATAAATAAAAACTTATTCAGGTATAAAAATCCAAATTATGTGTTTAAAATTAGGGAAAAAATGAGTCCAAGGAAAGAATATTGGTAATCAATGGGCATTGTTTACTGAATGTATCATCACTTAAGCAGAAAAACAAAATTAATAAATTGTTAATGCATCTTTTGAGACTCTTTTTTGGCAACAGAATGCTTTTGGTAAGATAGAGCAGGTACCTAGCCAAAGAAGCATAGTATGATAGTTAATTGTATAGATTCTGGAGTAAAGTTACTTGGATGTGAGCCACATAATTGGCCGTGTAACCTTGGGCAATTTAGCAATTTAGTTAACCTTTCTGTGCCTTGATTTTCTCATCTATAATATAAAAACTAGGTCTTGTAATAGAATCTATTTCATAGGGTTATTGTGGGGGGTTAAATAAGTAATCCAATTAAAATGCTGAGAACAAGGCCCAGCTTATAAGAAACTCTTCAACCCATGTTGTCTATTATTGTTTATTAAATGTAAAATTTTATAAAATGTAAAATTTTATAAAATTTTATAAAATGGGATTTCTCTTGATAGACATGATATAAAGAAGAATGGTTATTACCATCAACAAAATAAAAAAATGGTTACACAAAAAAGAAAAATAGAGGAAATTATACAAAGAGGCAAGACTTAAAAATTTTTTAAAGAGTGTATCTAATTATAAAGGGAGCCAAAGGGTTTAAAGAAGGCGATGTTTATGTCAGAATTGTGACCCAGGAAAGTTTTACTGAGTAAGAATTTTGACTCTTTTGTTCTTTTTCTAGTATTCTTATTTGTTTTCATAAAGTTCCTTGAACTTTGGTCCATTTGAAAGAATGTTCTGCACAATGCATGAATATGATGCCTGGTGTCTAGTAGTTGCTTAGTACCTTCATTTGGAAATGAATGAATGAGGCAGGAATTTATATAGCAATTAAGAAGGTATTATAGAACAGATTATCAAAATAGGAGTCTTATTCTCAGATTAAGCATTTATGGGTTTTAAGTATCCCACTGTACTGCCTCTCTAGCTCTGCCACCTCATTGTGTGTTGCTAAGCACAGTGCATTCTTGCAGCAAGGAAATTTAAAAATTTTATTTCTATTGAGACCATAGGGATCATTTGCACATGATTTAAATTCTTTCCTTTGGAACAGAAGAATTATAAAGTACTGGAGAGTTATACCTCAATAAAAAATAAAAATAATGTTAAAAAGTGTTAGTTTAAGAAAAGCATTGTTGTACAGCTGTCTGCAAGATACTGTTTCAAGAAGTGTTTGAAAATTTGGTCTATTCTCAGAGATCTTGAGATCCAACAACCTAAAACAGGAAGATTTCTACATGATGTATAGGAAGAAAATAAGTTTTTTTTTTTTAAAAAAATCAACTAGAAAAGAGATTTCTTTCTTGGGTAGTGGATCTTCATTTAATGTATGAGGATATTTTCATTTTTGCTCAAAGCGAAACATTTGTTTGCTGTATCCGTTCCTTTAATGTAGAACTGACTGGTATACTTCCATGCCAATAGGGGGAGCCAGTATGAAATAGGAGCCAGATCTGTGCCTCTTTTCTATCTTGCTTTTGCCTCAGCCAGGAAGGTTTGGACAGATTGACTTCTGTGGGCTTGCTATCACTGGCTCTTAGCAAAGTTTTGAGATGGAACAGAAAAGGAAATGTTTCTATTGTGAAAGTCAGCTGGAGCCTGGTATTGGCTCCCAATTCTGTAGAACATGTGCTTTAAAGTTCAGCTCTGAGGCTTCCACATCAGAAGTCCACAGAGATCAGGTAAGGGGGAAGTTCTGTAACAGGCGTGCTTTAGCTAGGGCCCAGATATTATCTAAGAGTCCAGCAGATCATCTGTTTCATGCTGCTGCTTCAAATAGGAGCAATAATTTTTCTTGACTTCTGAATCTGGTAGTAAACAAAATTCTTTCGAACAATACTGTCAAATGCCAAGCCAAAGCCATTTAAAAAAAAAAAGAAAGTGGCTTGTTTTCCATTTTTATTTTATTTCATTTGTTTTCTTTATTCACTTCTCAGATTTTTTAGAAAAATATGTCCTTTCTAATGTTCCAATACATGGAAGGTAAAAAAAAATGTAGTTTTGTGAATATTTGAGGAAAAACATGGGGCAGTTTAAAATCTGTGATGGTATTAAGATTTCTGTTTTCCAAAATTTCAGTTTCTATACTGGCTGGTGAAATCAATTTAACTTTCTTATTTTTAATTTGTCACTAAAGGAAAATAATATTTTTCTTGAACATAGGTATTGAATAATTGGTTACAATAACTGTTAATATATAACTGTATAGTTTAATACTGATTTTATGATCCAATTTTTATGGTTTAATTTAGTAACCGGGAGTACACTAATTCCTTAATCTTTTAATGTATCACATATAATTTCTATGAATATTAGGAATAAGGCCCTATCTGAAATCTGTTGTGTTAGTAAAGGAAGATTTACATGTTATTTTGCAATTTAAACTTAATTACCCACATTCTTTGAGTTTCTTATTTAATGCTCCTGTATTTTAGGCTGTCTTCTTCCAGATTCACTATATTAGGTAAAACAAATTTTGGCCTTCAAATAATAATGGTAAATGTTAAAAAAGAATGTTCAGTTATTTTTCTTATATTTGAAGAGAGTTGAAATAAATATATGATTTTTGTTTTAATGTTACCAAATTCAATATTTGGATTATGGTGTTCTATATATTAGTGTCCTATATTCATTGGATAAGTACTGTTCATAAGTATGAGGATGATTACTTGTGTGCATAAGTTTCGTGTTATCTTGATTTATAGATTCATAAAAATATTAGAAGATATAGAATCCATTGGGATGATCTTGTCCAGTTTATCATTTTATATATAATAATGTCTCTGAAGCCTGAGACATAGTGACTCACATAGCTAGCTAGTGACTTGTATAGGTCACATTTTCTTTAGCTTTAAAAAAGTCTTGCTTCCTTTTTATTCTTATTCTCTGATATAAATTCTTTTGTGATCTTTTAAAAATTTTCTGTTTATATTTGTATTCTTTTAAATCTCCCATCATGGTTTTATCAAAACAATTTTGTGCTTTTTATTTCTTGGTCTTGACATTGTTCTTAATCTTTTTAAATTTTATTCATTTTTTTTTCTTTCTTTGGTATCAGTGCTATTACATATGTTGAAAATAAGGTAGAAAAGATGAAAATTTTATTATTTTCTTATTTTATATAAATTTCAATTAGAGAAAATAGGATAATAGTTTTGGGGTTGATGGCTATCAGCCACCATCCTTAGGAAGACATTAAATATAGGGATCCACAATGACCATTGAAATTTTAAAACTATTCAACAAGTAAATATTAATACTTACTCAACTCTCACTTGTGAACTTCCTCCCATAGCATGATGATTTATCTTTGGTTGTTAGTTAATGTTGACCTAAGTATGATGAAATTTTTTGACTTATGATAAATCTATAAATATACATTTAAACATTTATCGTTGTCAGTCTGCTCAGTAAGATGTTATTACCTTCACTCATATTCATAATCACAGGCATATGTATTCAGAGTCACACTTAATAGCTTATGTGATGTTTTCACACCTGAATTGATCATAGAAGAATTTTGTATTCTCATAGTCACTATTTATCCTCATTTTTTAGTAGATATGCTCTGACTTTGGTTTTTATTCTCTAGTTTTATTTTATGATATTTCCAGTGAAGCCTTATCACCATGAAATGAATACTGACTCACAAGAGCTAATTTTAGACAGAAGTTGTACCTTTTACCAGGAACTTGGATTCTCCTGGAAATGGGACCAGTCTAGGCCTAGTTTTCTTCTGGTGAGCCGTAGCCCCCCATGCTGCTGTTGCTGGCCATCTGCTTTCTCCTTCAGGTAGTATGTCATATTGATACTGTATTATAAATGGCAGATCCATTCGTTATTGGGCTTTCACTTCCCTTGCCTATTCTCATATCACCTGTTCTCACAGGTGAGGGAAGCAAAAATTTTTACTGAAAATTCTGAAATATCTGAAATCTCATTCTGGCGAGCAAACTTCCTCTTTGAGAAAAGATTGCTCATTTTCCCATATCCTATATAACTCAGTGTTGAAAAGTGGTTCTTTGTGCTGTCTTTAATATACCTTCACCCTGTGAAAGTCTCTTTTTAAGCCTTAAGGAATTTGGTTATACTGCATTCTATTCCTTCTTATTGATGAACTATTTCAAAATTCTGTTCATGCTTCTTCATTCATTAACACATGTGCTTTCTGGGTCACTGGCTCTCTCTTTTTCTACCCTTAGCTAATTTGGAATGACTTTAGCATTCATGTGAAAGACCCGCCCCAAACCTTAGTTTCTACATTTATTGATCTAAAAATATTTTTGACCTGGGCTGGTAGCTGGTAAGCAAATTAGGTTGAGACTTTTCTAATGAAGACAAAAGAAAGCTGTTAGGCTCTTCTTGTTTCTCTTGAGTAACTGGCACCAGCTCCAGATTGTTAACTTTATGAATTTCTTATTTTGTGAGAAATATAAAACTTTATTTGTATAAGTTAATTGTAGACATATTTCTGCCACATATAGCTGAAAATCTTGATTGAAAGAGTAAGTAAAATTTTGGTGAAAATAGAAAATATGACTTAGCATAGTATTTCTAGTTTCATTGTTGCTGTTTGTTTATTTGCATGTTTTAGAAGGTGCTCACTCCCAAATACAGAAGTTTGTTGTGGCACTAGTTTATGAAGGTAGAATAATTTTAGTGCATCAGTTAGACATTATGGTGGATTCCAATAAATCTGTCTACTACATCTTGTCTTTGTAAATATCTCTATTTTGAAGGCATAGTAGTTTCTCTACCTCCAACTCCCTAATTTCTGGTTGAATTCATAGGAAGACTTAATTACCCCTGCTGATGGGCAGCCATGTCACAAAATGTTTTAAAAGTTGTGTACATGTTTCAGTGTTTGGTGATTTGATAATAGTATTTATGAAAATAGTTAAATTAATGAGTTCTTGAAATTTATTATAGAACTTAACTCTTTCATAACAATAAAAACAAATATTGTAAGGAATTGAGTTTAAGGGCTATTAGATGTGCTCAGAGAAGACAAGATAGTTGTATGTATTTCAGATCATCCTTTCTAATTGTCTAATTTTAGATTATTTTAGATGCTCAATTTCTAACAAAAGATTTATTCTAGCTATGAATGTTATAATTTTTGTTTAGTATCTCCCTTGAAGTGTGTATGTGTGTATATATATGTGTGTGTGTGTATGTGTGTATGTAAACTGTTTTTGCTCTTTTCTTAAGAGGGTGAGAGGGAGTGAGAAGCAGTAGAAAATATGGTCAAAGTTGTAAAATAAACTGAAAGGATAGACGATAGTTGAATATCTTAGGCACTATATCTAATCTTTTAGCCAAATCATCACTGAGGTCTTTATAGTTTACTTTTTATTATGTTTTTCTATGTTAAATCCATAGAAAAATATTTCATATTAACTTTATTTTGATTAATAAATATATCTATAGACATATGAGAAAATTGCACAATGATGAAAATCCATCCCAGTGTATAGACTCTAGTGCCCCTGAGGGAGCTGGGGAAAGAGGAAAGGCATAAAATGGTTTTTAGCCTCTTTACTCAATCACAGCAGGTATTTCTACATTCCTAATTTTATAAAGGTATATATCCTGTAGTAATTAGTAAAAACAAACTATTTATTTTGTTTGTGGTGGCAAGAGAGCATTGGCTGTCTTAAGGCTTCTCTTTGCCAAAAAAATTTTTTTAATTAAAGAAACACACAAAAATAGATTGCTTTGTTCCACAATGTTATTGCTAATCCACTTTAAGTGATAACAGAACTAAGTATAAATATTGTATTAGATGAAGCTACATCTTGCAAGTCAATTCCTGTCATCACCAGATGTTGCCAGCTGGAATCTAGAGATATTATTTACTAGAATTCCAGAAATTATTCTTTGTATGTTTTATTTATTACATTATTTCACCTATAGTATGATTGGCTTTTCCTTTATATTTAACAGAAATAAGGTAAATAAACATCATAAGGAATTGGGCTTATTAAAAAGGTGATTTGTTTTCAACTAAAGGTGAAGTCACCAAAAGTGGCTGGCCATCAAGAAATAAAGACTCTCATAACTTGGTAAAGATGGACTTTCTATAGTAATGGAATAAGGAATAGTAATGGAATAAGAGGGCTTGTTGATTAAGAAATTCTTCCAGGAATGTGATCTCATCTCAAAGTTAAAAATACTTTAAAATATTGGGGAAAAAAGATACAAAATACTGATAGAAGTAATTACAAAGTAGAGTCTTATAGCCTTGACTTCATCAAAAGAAGATCAACCTATAATATGTTCATTTTGAACTGTTTGAGAAGACAGAAATACGTAATTTGTTTTATGAAGATAATCTCTAAAGATGTGGCTAAGTGAGGCATTTCATTAGTGTCATTTATTTCCAAGGTAAGTTATTATTTTAAAAATTCTAAATTTCTACTCAGGTTTTAAGATATCTATTATAATAATCAGCTTTTTTTTTTTGAGACAGAGTCTCACTCCGTGTCCCCAGCTAGAGTGCAGAGTAGCATTATCATAGCTCACTGCAACCTCAAACTCCTGGACTCAACTAGAGGTGCTCGCCACCATGCTTGGCTAATTTTTTATGTTTTTAGTAGAGATGGAGTCTCTCTCTTGCTCAGGCTGCTCTCAATCTCCTGACCTCTAGAAGTCCTCCCACTTTGGCCTCCCAGAGTGTTGGCATTACAGGTGTGAGCCACCACACCTGGTCTAATAATAAGCAATTTGATTTTTTTGTATCTTTGTCTTCAAGAGAATTTATGGATAATTGTTTTGAATCTGTGTATAATTCTTAAGCAGTGAAACTGAGTTTTTAAAATTCTAGATATTAACCTTTTCATTTTATAAATAATCTTGTTACTGTCCTATCTGTGTAGGGAAGAAAAGAAATGATTGGTTTAAACTACATTATAGGCTTGATTGTAAGAGTTACTATTCTGAGTAAGAATTGTTATTATTGTCCTTGAAAAGTTATTTAACCACCCCTAAGCTTTGGCTTTCTAATCTATAAAATAAGGATAATAACAGGACCAGATATGTAGTTTTGTAAATGATTAAAATGTACAGAACAATGTGTGTACAGGGTAATGATGCTTGGCACATAGTTAGTGCTCAATAAATGTTAACACTTTTCAGTGTTAGAGCTATTTTCTAAGCAGGTCGATATTCTTTTTTCATGTGGTATATCATGGCTATTGTTTTTGATATAGCCCTTGACACTTTAGCAATAGTGATATTACTCTGGGTTTTTTCATATATTTGATGATACAGTTAAAAAATAATTTGTTGTCTGTATTAGTCCATTTTGTGTTGCTGTAAAGAAAACACCTGAGACTAGGTAATTTATAAAGAAAAGAGGTTTATTTAGCTCATGGTTCTGCAGGCTGTACAAAGAAGTGTTGCGCCAGCATCTGCTTCTGGTGAGAGCTTCAGGGAGCCTCCGATGAAGGTGGAAGGCAAAGGGGAAGCAGGCATGTCACGTGGCAAGAGTAGAAGCAAGAGAGGGAGGAGGCAGCGCCAACTCCTTTAAACAACCAGCTCGTTATCACAGAACACCAAGCCACACCTGAGGGATCCACTCCCATGACCCAAACTTCTCCCATCATGCCCCACCTCCAAAACTGGAGATCGAATTTCAGCATGAGATTTGGAGGGCCAAACATCCAAACCATATCAATGTGTTACTGAACTACTGAGAGATTTAATATATTTATAAGTCACTGAATGAAGCATTTCTAAAATGTGGATCCAAACTTTCTGTGTTTATATTCACAGGCCTCTCCTCTAGCCTAGTGTTTTATCTTTAATGAAAAAAACCCTGAGATTATTTATTTATTTATTTTTTAATTCTTTTTATTTCATCATATTATGGGGGTACAAATATAGTTAAGTTTACATATATTGCCCTTGCCACCCCTCCCTCCCAAAACTGAGATTATTTTAACTATCATTAATATTTCATGGTTTTCAGTCATATCTGACTTCCACTTTCATCATTCTAGGCAAAAAAATTGTTGTGTATATTTGTGTGTATCTTCATATTAACAACATCCCTCAGTTTTATAATCATTTTTGATTAAGTTTTATTGGTCTATTTCCATTTCTATTATATTCGTGAGATGTATTAAAAATACAACATCATTTTTAGGTATAAATGAAGCATAGTTTATATATAACATTATAAATTTGAATGTAATAATTTTTTAAAGTGTAAGAAGTAGAGCACCCCCATCCTCCTAATACATTAAATTTTTGAATGAGTGACTGATGCCCAGCAGTTTGTTGGCTTTCATTGTGGATGTAGTCTAGGGAATATGGTATAGTAGAAGGCAGAGTAAGCCAAGAGTTAGGTTTGTCATGTGTGTCTTTGGCAAGTCATTTTATCTCCTTTGACCTTCATTTTCTTATTATGAAAGGAAAAAGTTGAAGTAGAGAATCTTTAATATCAAAGGTTTTTTCTACAACCAATTATATATAAAACAGTTTTGTTATGTGACTTCTTTGTGGAAAAGAAGTTATAGAATAAAAATTATGGTCCAGTAATTTTTACACTTATTTTTAATGCTAATGTTTTTAGTAATGTCCTGTCTGTATAAACATATAGTGACCAACTTATTTTAGTCTTGGGAGTTGGTTGCTTTTTAATGACCTTTCTTTGCTGATAATTTATTATCAAAAAATAATATTGGACCCCAAAATATGGGAAGAAATTTCAAACCACATGTGCTAATTAAAGCGAAAATAGAAGCTAGCAAAACAAATTAGAAAGTCAGTTTTCCACATACTGCACTGTGGGTGTGTGAAACACCAGAGGAAGGAAGAAAATCCAGTGACTTTGCCACTGGTGAGCTGTAAATGTTGCTGTTCAGTTTCTTGGAATCATCCGAGCTCCTGCTGAGAAAAGCTATCTTTGGGACTATAGCTATATTTCTAACAGTAGTTTTGGGGCAAGGTGTTCACTTTAGTCACAGATAAGATTCTAAAATCTGCATGGGAAATGAAAGATTAAAAATGCATATATGCATATTTTAATTTTATTACATAGAATTTATGAAAATAATGCAAATCTTGACCAGTTGTCCTGATTCATAGATTTTTTACAAGGGTGATTTTCTTTTTGTGGACATTTAGGGTAGCTGATGATTACTTTACTAAGTAAATATACAGTGATTCTTTAACAGCTGTGTATTAGTTGTCCAGGACTGTCATAACAAACTACCACAAATTTGGTGGCTTTAAACAACAGAAATTTCTTCTTTCACAGTTTGGGAGACCAGAAATCCAAAATCAACGTGTTGGCAGGGTTGGTTCCTTCTGGAGGCTTTCAGTGAGAATCATTCTATGCCTCTATCCATGCTTCTGGTGACTGCTGGAGATTCTTGGTGTTCTTTGACTTGTGGATACATCGCTTCTGTCCCTGTCTCCTTTTTCACATTGCCTTCTCTTCTGTATTGCCTACTCTTCTAAATCTTCTCATGAGGAAACTTGTCATTGGATTTAGGGCCCACATAGATAATCCTGGATGATCTCTTTTTGAGATCTTTAACTTAATTACCTCTGCAAAAATCCTTTTTTCAAATAAGGTCACATTCGCAGCTTCTTGGTGGACATTTCTTTTGGGGAGGGTGCCATCCAGTACACTATAGTTTGTGTCTATCTTCTCTTTAATTATCAAGAAAGTTCTCAAAAACTAAAGCTTTGGTTGTGGATGAGATCCTTAACTTTGAGAGAAGCTAGTTTTTCTGTCCTTTCAAGTATTTTTTGAGTATCTACTCTATGAATCATAACATTTCAGGACTGGAAGATAATATAAAATAATTTTGTTTTGCCAGAAGCTCAGATATGTTGTTTATGGTCCAACTCAAATGTTAGAGTCAAAGCTAAGACTAGAACCCAGGTTTGAATCAAGTGTCTACATCTATACTATGAGCCCAGAAAGTCTTCTATTTCTTGTATCATTAGAGCAATTAAGTAGCCATTTATTGACCAATCTTTAAACAATATATTTTTTTTTGGAGTGATTTGGGAAAGAGTACTTGGGAAATATGAGGTCAGGGTCTGGGAAAAACTATTCAAGGTAGGCAAAATAGCACAATGATTAAGAGCAAAAATTTGGTATCAAAGCTGAGTTTAAATTTCAGCTGCCTGACCACATGACATTTAGCAAATCACTTAGTATTCTGGGGCTCACAGAATCCTGGCCAAGGCTATTTGGAAAATTTCTGGGGAATTCAATGAGAGCAAAGGGATTTAGGGAATGTTTAAATTGTCAATCTTCAAACTTTTTTTTAAGGGAAATAATTCTTCTTAATGTAAAAAATAACATTTTAAGTAATATTGGCCATTCTTATACCTTTAATAATTTTGTAAAATCTTTGATATGGTTATTTGGTGAGTACCCATTCTTAATTTTTAGATGATAAATGGTGGTTTGGGTGATGACACCTAATCAAAGGTCTTCCTAGAAACAAGTCTGATACTTGGAGTTACACATTGACTGCTCTAGGCCAGTGGTTTCATATGTTTTGCATTTCTTATTGGTTCTATGATTATTGCCTATTAACAAAATAGTTAATGAACTTCTGAAAATATCCAGTACACTCAATCGATGCGTTATTAACTTAAGCAGATTAGAGCCTGTTACATAGAAATAGAGACCTAGATCTGAGATTTCTAACTTATATTTATATTGATGAAAATGAAATCCCAGAGGGAGATAGTATTTATAAGTTTCTTTAATTGGGGAAGTCTGATTAAATAATACATTTTTATTTCTAGATACATATTAGAACCTGTTTTTAATACGTTAGATGTTCTCTGTTCCAGTAGTTTGAGCTATTTATAAGGTAGTTTCAAAAATAATTGGAAAAATCAGTCGTTTTGAAAAATGCAAAGGAAATAATCTTTAACTCCCAAGATACTATTCTCTTGTTGTTTTTGATAATTTCCCCAAATTTAAATAAGGTTAACTACAGAGGGAGGTAGTATTTATAAGTTTCTTTAATTGGGGAAGTCTGATTAAATAATACATTTTTATTTCTAGATACACATTAGAACCTGTTTTTAATATGTTAGATGTTCTCTGTTCCAATAGTTTGAGCTATTTATAAGGTAGTTTCAAAAATAATTGGAAAAATCAGTCTTTTTGAAAAATGCAAGGGAAATAATCTTTTAACTCCCAAGGTACTATTGTCTTGTTGTTTTTGATAATTTCCTGAAATTTAAATAAGGACAACTACAGATCAATCTGAGTTCAAACGTTACCTGTAATTGGAATGGCTTTGGTTAAATTTGAGTAAATTATTTTTGTTTCTTTCTTAAGTGTCCTTTGAGGTTCTTTAGCACAAAACAATAGTGAAAGTAAATATACTCTCTTTTGTTTATTACTTAAATGATGTCTAATAGCCACTGTCTTGCCTAAATTCCTTACTAATGTGTAGCATTTATTTAATGTTTAATTTGAATTAAAAAAACAATAAATCCCCCTGCCCTCTTGGAGCTTACATTATATTGTCAATGTGTGCTTGGGCTTCCAGATATCTGGCTTTTATAAAAGAATGATTAGTACCATTCACTGAAATGGGAAACTCCAATAAAAGGCCAGCTTTTGGAATTACGACTTCAGTATTAAATATGTTACTTTTATCTGCCTTTGTGATCTCCAAGTAGAGAAGTCACATAGATGTTTCAAATACAGGTTTGGAGCTAAATGGAAAAGTGTGAGTGGAGATTCAAATTTGTGAGTGGACTTGGTTTTAGGTGGTGATTGAAGTTAGAGCATGTAAGTGATTACCTATAAACAAAGTACAGAGTGAGAAAAGAAGAAACCTGGAACTAGGAGAGCCTAAAAGCACACTACCATTTAATGCCCTGGTAGAGGAGTGTGAACCTGAGAGTGTGTTGTCTGAGAGATTGGAGGAAAGTGTGGCAGGGGAATAAATGTTTCATGTAGGTGTACATGGTCAATAGAGTGGAATTCTGCTGAGAGGTTCAAGTAAGATAAATGAGAAATATCTCTGTTAGATTGGTATAATGGAATCTGTTGGTTTTCTGAGAACAGCTGCTTTGGTGGTGTTACAAGGTGAAAGCCAAATGGTAGCAGATTGAGGAATGAATGGGAAGAGAGAAAATGGAGACAGTGAGCATAGATACATAATTCTTTTAGGAATTTTGTCTGTAAAGAGCAAGGAGCAGCTGGAGCAGGATATATGGTAAAGGGAAAGATTCATTCCTCCTTTTCTTTCCTTCTTCCCTTCCTTTTTCTCTTCCCTCCCTTTTTTCCCCCCCTTATGGGAGCAACTTACATATATGTAAAAGCTGATGGGCCGATGGGAAAGAACCAGTTGAGAAGGCATAGTTAATAGTACATAAAAGAGAGATCTGTTAGGTTCATAGGATTCTTGGGAGGTCAGGAGGGGATGAGATCCAAAGTATAAGTAAAGCAGTAATTCTTAGAAGAGATTTACTTCATGTTTCAAAAAGGGGAAGGAGGTTAGAATGGGTAGAGAAGTTGTGGGTTTATAACTTTGAAAAGGCAAGATGAAGGGGTTCCTGCCTTGTAAATTATTTCTAAAGAAGCTGAAGGGTGTGGAAGAAGGTGGTTTTAGACACAAGAAAAGTAGGAAAGGTTTGAAATGGTTGACAATGACGGCAGGAAAATAAGAAGTGAGTTGGCTCAGATATTTAGGTCCCATCTGAAGTTAGTAATCATGTGACACTCTCTATCAGCGATGAGTTGCTTGAGTGTAGATTCAGAGAGAACAGATAGTTGGATCCATCCAGGGTTGGATCTTGCCATGTGGATGCACCTAAGATAGGCTAGGAAGGGAGTTTAGAATATTGGCAAGAATGTTATTGAAATGATGTATCATGACATCTAAGTTAGATAAAGAGGAAGAAAAGAAAAGAAAAGGTGATTGGGACAAATTAGGAGACTCCAAGACTTATCTAGTGAGGTTGAAAAATGATTATAGCAGAAGTGATTGAAAACAAACTGATAGGATAGGAGATTGTTGCCAATAAGAGAGGAGCTTGAATTTGAAGCTATTCCACGTCCAAGAAACAGCCATGACTGATGTAGAGTGCACAAAAAATGTTTCCCCTGCCACTCCTACAGAATGAAAGCTTTGTGATAGCATCTTCTGAAGTGTATTTTGCAGAAAAATATTTCCTCCCCCCCCAAAAGATGCATGTACTAAGGCATTATTAGGGTTCTGAGATATATTGCATTAAAGAGATTTGTTTAAATTTAACCAGGCATTTCTAAAATCTGTGGGACTCCTGAACCTTTTAAGTATAACATCTATTTAATATTAATAACTATGTAAGTTAAGGTTTTTCCAAACTTGTTGAGCATTTGTTTGTGTGTTATATGTTGAAATTATTAAATTAATCAGAATAAGTGAGAGTAATTATCACAACATAAGTGTTTATTTTACAAAGAATTTTTATATCTACATTAATGTATTCCAGTGTTAAAATATTTATTTTCATATTAAAAGTAAGTGTGCATTCACAAACTAAAAATGTAAGTTGGTGTATTATTTTATTAGTGACAATTGTGATATTTGAAATGGCTTATTGGAAATATTTAATTACTGATAGATATTACAGGAAAGCCTACTATATTAGATTTATATAAGTCACCCAACTCAGATTAGTTAAAAAAGAGAGTTTTTCCATTTACGTAGCTGGATATATCTAGAAGTTCAAACAGTGTCATCAACAATTTGTCTGTTTTCATTTCTTAGCTCAGTCTTCTATTGTATTGACTTCATTCTCAGGCAGGTGGTACCACTGTCCCATATTGTGGCAGTTTCTCTCAGAGAGACTAAAGGTGGAACAAGCACTTAGAATCTGCCTGATTTCTTTCTAAAATACATATCCTGGTTGGATTTTATTTGTTGGTAATAGAAGTATAATATTATAATTACCACATTCCTTTATTTAAAATTATGTTTTATATTCTTTTATTAAATTGTAGGATTTTCTTTTAGGTCCTGTAGTTTCTGATTCCATTTTAATAAATAAAATGTTGACCGAGGCCTTGAAACTCCTAATATTCCCAATTACTAGTTCCAGTAACAAAAGGAACTCTGAACAGATGAGAGGATTATTGATGCATGTGCAGTATGAGGATACTAAACAGTAAAACTATTCAGGAAACTTTTTAGATAAAGTTGGAAACTTAAAACATTTATAAAAATGAAACATGTATTTAGTAGTCTTCATAGTGTCCTTGTGAGGTCCTTTGCAACAGATATAAAAGTGATAAAACTTATCCTCCCATCCCCCCCTAAAATAATCAACAAAGGAAAATAAGCAAAAAACCCCAAAATAACAGAAACAAAAATTTTTGAGACATATGGCCTTTAACCTTTTAAATTATCTTCTAAGGAATGTGGCCTTTAGCTGTTTGGTAACTGACTGCCATAGAAAATGGTAGTTAAAAATGAAAACTATATCTTTTGGTAAATTAATGGTCTTTCTGTTGTGGCGAGTACCTTAAACTGTGTGTTTGTATTTTCTTGGTTTGTAAACAAAGGTAAATAAAATGATGACTAATAGATTACTTGTCTTAATAAAGTACATATGAATTCTTCATCCAGTTTGGATATGGAAAGTCACAAGAGACCATCATTTCTACCTAACAACCAAAATAAGGCAGATAAGCTATGAGATAATAGTTTTTAAGAAGCTGTTTAGAGAGCTAAGGATAGAAATGAATCTATTATAGCTTAGCTTTAAATGAACCTAAGTCCATAATGTGACAAGCCTTTTATAAGGAAAAAAAAAAATGGAACCATGACTACTTCCATCCTTGGTGGGGCTGTATAAGCAACTGAATCCCAAGTCTTTAACAGATTTGTAATAACTGTGTAGGCTGGTATGACAGCTTAGAATCCAGAGGAGCCCAACCCACAGCAAAGCACTTTCCACCTACCAGCTCTTACTCAAGTGTTTTCACTGAGTGAAGCAGGAGATCAGAGAAGCAGACGTGAGAGGGATTAAAAATGAAATCCTTGCTCACGCCTGTAATCCTAGCACTCTGGGAGGCCGAGGCAGGTGGATCGTTTGAGCTCAGGAGTTCGAGACCAGCCTGAGCAAGAGCGAGACCCTGTCTCTACTAAAAATAGAAAGAAGTTAATTGGACAGCTAAAAATATATAGAAAAAATTAGCCAGGCATGGTGGCGCATGCCTGTAGTCCCAGCTACTCGGGAGGCGGAGGCAGGAGGATCGCTTGAGCCCAGGAGTTTGAGGTTGCTGTGAGCTAGGCTGATGCCATGGCACTCTAGCCTGGGCAACAAAGTGAGACTCTGTCTCAAAAAAAAAAAAAAAAAAAAAATGAAATCCTCCCCACACCAAAAAGGTGGTATGTGTACGTTGGGAGGAGTTGTCCAGGCAGGAGAATTGAACTCTCTGGGCTCTCACCTACTAAAGAATGTAAGAGCTTCTTTCCAAGTTGATTCTCTGCAGGGAATCCTGGGTCTTCACAGAGTATGGGGCAGTGGGCTTCTAAAGACTAGAGAATGGGTATTAGGGCTATAAATTGTCTTCTTAGGTACATAAAGTAGGGGGTGAGAGCAAAGAGAAGCCTCCCAACCCCAAGAGGCTGTAAAGATGGGAAAGCTAAAGCTGGTGGATTAGCTTCAAAGCATAGGCAGGATGCTGGAATTTCACCAGGGCTCAGATCCATTCCTAGTTGAAGGGAAACTCTTGATCACTCTCAGAATATTCGAAGTCAATGGTAATTGATTCACATTTAAACTACAGCAAAGGCCAGACCCAACTTATTAACTACCTAGCAGCATGACAGGAAAATGAGTGGTGTGCTCCTTTCTTGAGGTAAATATTATTGAATTCAGAATCCACTGCTCTTTTGTATCAGCTTTCTGGTATATAATCAAAGATTATATGACACGCTGAAAAATGAGAAATGTGACCCATAGCCAAGAAAAACAGACAAGACTCAGAGATGGCCTGGGTGTTGATATTATGAGGCAGTGTCTTTAATATACTATTACAAAAATGCTTAGAGTCTAGTGCAGAAGATGGACAATGTATGTGAAAAGATGGGGAATTTCAGCAGAGATGTGGATTCTATCAAAAAATGGAAATGCTAAAAATGAAAAATAGAGGAAATTTCTCAGAGCTGAGGAATATGTTAGATTGACTTGTTAGTAGATAGACTGAACATAGAAAAGATCAGTGAGAGGTGATGACAGGTTGATAGAAAGTATCCAAACTGAAACAAAAAGAAAAAATTAGGAAAAATACAACAGAATATTGACATCATGGGGTAATATCAAATGGAGAGAGAGATGGGAATAGAAAACGTATTTGAAGAGTTAATGGTAAAGTGCTTTCCAACAGTCTCAGCCTGAAATTATGTGCAATTTAACAAATCACAAACAGGATAATTTTTTTTTTTTTTAAAGAGACAGGATCTTGCCATATTATCCCAGCTGGTCTCAAATTCATGGCCTCACCTGATCCTCTTGCCTTGGCTTCCAAGTAGCTGGGACTACAGATGCTCAGCTAAGCAGGATAAATATTTTTAAAAATTACATTTACTCATATCCTAGTCAATTATAAAAACAGCCCGGGGAAAAAAGACACATGATTGGGGGGAATAATGATATGAATTATAGCTGAATTCTCATCAGAGACAATGGAGGCTGGAAGACAGAGTTCTGAAAGATAAAAAAAAAAAAAAACGCATCAACTTTGAATTCAATATCTAGTTAAAATTTCTTCAAAAATGAAGGCAGGCAGCACTTCACACTCACTAGGATGGCTATAATCAGAAAAACAAAAAATATATGTTAGTGGGAATGTGGAGAAATTGGAACCCTCATACATTTTTAGTAGGAATGTAAACTGGTTCAGCCACTGTGGGAAACAGTTTGGCTGTTCTTCAAAAAGTTAACCGTGAAATTATAATTTCACTCCTAGATATATACCTAAAAGAGTTGAAAACAGGTGTTCAAACAAGTACATGTACACACATGTTCATAGCAACACCATTCACAATCGCTTAAAAGGTAGAAAGCCAAATGTCTTTGTCAATGTTAGTAAAGTCAAAATAATTACAGCTAATATTTTTGAGCATTTACTAATATTATGATAAGGCAGAAAGGAAAGAAAATAGAAGAGAGAGAGGGGAGAGAGAGGAGAGATATAGAAGCTGCTGTGAGAAAGGTATGTACAGCATATGAAGGGATGGCAGAGGTTATCTTCACCTGGTCAAAATAATTTGTTAAGTGAAGGAACGAGCTGGGTAGTTTGTGAAGGTGTGACTGAAGATGGTAAAACACCTTGGTTACGGGACATTGGGGTCTCTAAGGAAATAATACTTTCACTCTCATTATAATGTATTCCTTCTCTCATAATTTATTAGTTTAAAGAAAGTAGATAAATTTACAGCTTTATTATGTCCCTTAATTGTACTAAAAGCAGAGTCTCAGATGTCTGGATAATTTAATTCATAATAGTTATACTTTTTAAAAAACCAAATTATGCAGTTGTTTTCTAAGCAAAGTTTGATCAATACTTCAATTGTTGAGTCAGTGAGAGGCTCATCAGGAAGCTTATTGGTGTGCATTTTGCACTCCTGGATAATTTATAGAAAGAATATCTTGGGGGATGAAGGGATAAATGGGCGAAGCACAGATAATTTTTAAGGCTGTGAAACTACTCTGTATGATACTATTATGTTGGTGACATGCCATTAAATGTTTGTCTAAATCCATAGAGTGTACAACACCAAGAATGAACCATGATGTAAACTATGGACTTTGGGTGATGATGACGTTTAGGTTCATCAGTTGTAACTAACGTACCACTCTGGTGGTGGATGTTGATAGTGGGAGAGGCTGTGCATGTGTGTGGGCAGAGGATATATGGGAAATCTCTACTCCTTCCTCCCAATTTGCTGTGAACATAAAACTGCTCTAAAAATAAAATCTTAGGAAAAAAAGAATATCTTTAGCCATTTTGATCACAGATTTGGAAAAAGCACCATGGAGCAGGGATTGTATTTAGATATTGAACAGGAAGGGAGCTGATTATAGCCTCCTGCTTTGGTCTTGTTTCCCTAGAGCCATCTTATTTAAGAGATACAGAGACAAGAAAGCAAGAAGAATGATTTGTGACATTTTACAACCTAGATCTCACCAAACCGTATTCTGTTATACTGTCAATTTCCTTGGCATTGTTATTTTAAAACAAGCTCTTAATAATCATTCAAACATTCCTTTTTTGTATTTGGTTTCCAATTTCATTATTTCAGAATCCAAAAATGCTTGACTTAGTAAGAGAATTGTCTTTTCTTTAATAAATACTCTTAATATGCAAATATCCTAGGAAAAAGACAGCATGACAAACTGAGTTACTAGGCAGTGAATACTTCTAAAATGATTTGCCTTCAGTCAGAACCCAATTGCTAAAATAAATCATTTAGAAACTGTTTTAATACTTAAATTCTATATACTGATGGCAGCAGAAACTGTGCATCTTTCATTCTCCCTAGCAAATCAGCATCTTCAAAAGATTAAGTTACTCGTTTATTTATAGATACATTCTTTTTATGAAGGACATACTGATATTTACAGTAATTCATTTACATTTTGGAGTCATCAACAGCATAGAATTTTTTTCACAAGACAGTCTTCTCTGGGGTTATAATTTCCCTGTACTTATTTCTCACAAAATCCCTCCGAACCAGCCAAATTTTATGGCTGGTTTGCATAAGAAATCTCTAAGATATTTGGCATTCAGCCTAGAGTTTGAGCATGAATATTATCTTTTTCTTGATTCGTATTGCCTCCTGATTTGAATAAGTATGTAACTGCTCCTATAGGGGCAAATAATCACTTTCATTGTTCCTTCCAAGAATGTTATTAGATTGGGTTTATTTACAGAAGGCTGTGAGAAATAATATTTGGTTTTTGTTTTAATAACCCTTTATTAACAAAAAAAGTTCAGTGGTACCTTTCATGATAGTTCACCCTTCCCATGGTTCATGTTTGGAAGGCACCTCCTGCGGAATGCGACTAAGTGCTCTAAGAAAAGTAACTGGATTGCCAGCCTGATAACATGGAACTCTTCTGTTTGGCTTTCATCAATGATCAATTGATGATGGCGAGCTGGACAAGAGTCACCGAATTTTTGAGACGAAGATTTTAACTAGTCCAGTGTCTTCCTTTTTACTGATGTGGAAACTAACAGCCGGAGTAGTTAAGTAATTTTACCAGATTCATATTCTTTATCCCTTCTGACATCAAGAACCTTATTCTTTTTACGTTAGTGCCTCTGTTAAGAGCCTTGCTTTTAGAACCATAACATGCTTTTTGGTTAAAATTGTCCCTCAACCATGGCAGCTAGATAGACAGTCATTTGGTAGAGCTTTTGATTTTTGTCAGAGCCACTCCAATCAGCAAAACCTCAATTCTTGCTCTTTGTATCCTTGCCTATGCTTTAGTGGGCAGGGGATGGAGGTAACCTGAGAGCCTGTTTTATTGCAGTTTTCAAATTCTAGTGAAGAGTGTTTCAAAACCTGATAGTCATGATTTTACCCTAAGTAATTTAGGTATTGTTTCTTATTAGAATTTTTAAAAAATGGATAATAGATAAACTTTTAATTATTATGAACCATTCTCTTAGTTGTATATATATGTGTATGTATATGCACACATACATACACACATGCACAGAGAGGGAGAGACTGTCTCATTTAATTTTAAAATAATGAAAAAATAATTGTTAAGTGAAATATGAAACTGATACTACCTCTAGACTTTTTGTTTCAAGATAGGATAGTAGCTATTTTATACTTTATATTTTATATTTAAAACATTTTTGTAGGCATCTGATTATCTCATAACATCAGGTATTATTTTATAATATCACCTCACCCTTACCTCCTTCACCAGTCCCTGACTATGTCCACTGTGAGGTGCCATCCTTCTGCCAGAACTAATTCCTATGTCTCCTTTATCCGGAGAAAGCTCTTTATCTTGCCATTACTTGAGGTGGGTAAAATGAGTGTCTCGTCACTAGTCCTGGCAGGCCTACAGGGAAACTTAGGCACTGTATCCATGGTAATTGAAGGGAAACTTTTTAATTTTTTAAAGTAGCCATTTAATTCTTTGATATAAAAATCAACCTGTCAGTGAATCCAGCACAGTCTGATGTGTTATTAGGTAGACTGTAATTTAAAGCTGATATTTAACATTATAAAGACAGGCGTTTTGGCAAGAGTTTCATGTTTTATTTGTAGAAATCTGGGCACCAAGCGAGCTGGCACTGGTTAAAATGTTTTATAAACCCTATTTGCATTTTAATTATTCCTGTATGAAACTTGAGGTCTCATTATTATTATTTTTGATAATATATTTTTTTGATCACCCTGTATAAATAGTGCCTTGAATGAAAGGATGTTTTCACTAATTGTATCCCTTTGAACACACAGTATATTAGCTTTGTAACTTTATGTAAGGGAAGCAATTTTTGAAGTCTTCTGTATCCATACCTGAACCTATCCATTAGATAATTCTAAGTTATTAGGTAATTCCAGTATTACCCTCCTAAGGTAATATTTTCTTTTTTGATATTATCAAAGGGTTTTGGGGGAAACAGTTCCCTTTCCTTTACTAGAGATTGATGTCTAAGATGTAACTTGAGGGGAGTTACTTTTACCATCTCAATGAATGTTATTATTTCATATACAAATAAAATGCTTTCTAATACTTAAAACTCTCCCCTGAATTTTCTGCTTTTATACATAACCTCCCATGTAGTTTTTAGTTCTGTTCTCCTTGTGCTCTTATATTGGGATCATACTTCCTCTAGTATTTTAAACACGTTGACTCAGAGGAGAAGCCTGAATGGACAGTAGAGGCGCCTGTCCAATTCTTATGAAGCTTTCATTGCCAAACAGATGAGGTTAGCACTTTCATCTAATCCTTCTGTGTGCAATAGCAGCAGCAAGACTGCTACCTCTACAACCACACAGAGTGGGGGGAGGAATTCTCTAAAAAACAAGAAAAAGGTAAATGGGGCTGCTGAGTAGAAAAACTATTGCTACTACAGTGCTTCCGATATGTATGCATTATACCATTATAATGCTTTTCTTTTAAAATCTAATTAGGAAACAACTGTATATGCTTTACTTCCCGTAATTTCATTTTCCATATGCTAACTGTATATTTTCCCAGTTTGTTTTTTCAGAAGACTCCTTAAGCATCAGAAATACATTTAAAAAAAAAACAAAAACAAAATATAAAAAAACACCCAAATTGAGAAGGGACATGCTTTAAAGAAAGGTTACTCTACTCCTTCAAGGAGGGATAGTAGTAGTACTTCAAGGCTGTCTTTTCTTTAGCACTTCTTGTGCCTCGGTTATGATGATTTTTGTTAAAAAGTAAAACTGGATCTATAAGATTATGGCTTTAAGATGCATGCTCACATTCCTAAGGTGATGACCATTTTTATTGTATAAAGGCTTATTTTCTATATTAAATATGTAAATGCTTTTAAGGTATTATTAATCATTTTTAGTAATTTCTTATAAGTACCTACTGAGTATACTTTTTTCCATTTTATACATGATAAAATTGATGTATAGTGTTTTCTATAGGATCATAAGCACAGTAGTAATGTGATGATGATGAAGAAGAAGTTGAGATCATCTATTCTCTTAGGGTATGCTGCGATTTTTTTGTTAACATGTATATGTTTTTAGAATGATCAGAACTATTAGCACTGTAATGATTAGAGTTAAAAGTAAATAAATTGGGAGTAGGCAATTAGAGAGATAAAAGTTGAATTTCAGAACTTCAATGTTTATAAGGTAGCACGTGGCCAAGAATGTCCGCATTTACTATTACAGAGACTTATCCTAGGTATTGGAGGCAAAGGAAACAAAAGATGTTACTTGTGGCCTGCTTTAGTTGTCTTTCACAAGTAAAATTGGGCATCCCTACTGATGGAAGACATATGGAAGTATTGCACTTGACAGTAGGGTCTTTTGTTCTTTTGTCTGCAGCTGTTTAGCAGTTGAAAATGTAGTCATTATTGGAAAATTGACCGATGCCTCCATTACAAACCCTCACACCACACGTGCTTTGCCATTGTTATCCTTCTTACCTCCTAATTCTAATTTCTGCTCTTTTTTGGTATTCTTTTCTACCCTCTTACCTAACCCATTCACTTATGTTTGTACAATGGATGTGAAAATTTGAAATTTTAGGAAAAGTTTTCTTCAATTGTGGTATATGATATTCAGAAATATTTATGCTCTATAGCAAATTGCCATCTGGATTGATTTTTCTTAGTGGGAATTTTGCCACTACCTCCTTGTTTTACCTCCTCTTCCCCTTGCCCTCCTTTAGTATCATGATTGTCATTATTATCATGTGAGTCTTTGGGAAACTCTCTAGGTACATATGTGAAATTCTCACTTTTTAAAAATGTGTTCCATATAATTCTCCTGTTTTTGTCCCTGTTATGTTTTCTTCTTTGAAAATCTCTTACAACTGTAGTGCTATCTGAAATATTCTATGTTAGACTGGTTCCTTATATATAATAGCTTATGTCTCTTTTCTTGTACATGTTGTTTACTACTTGGTTTTCTGTGAATTTCCTTTGCATTTCTTGTTTTCACTCATCTATATGAATTTCTATATGAATTTCTGTTTCTTTTTTTGTCCCCAAATAACAACATTTATTGAGGGACCAGGAAAATAAAGTACTGTAGGGTTTATATGCGTTTGGTTGTTATCCTTAATGTCAGAAAGTTTACATTTATTTCGTTGGAAGACATGATGGATAAGCTGTGGATACATACCTAAATACATAAATGTGTATATATTGGATAGTTAACTATTGCTGAAGGCTTGTTTCTTACTCCTTCCAGGAAAGAAAGGAGAGACTATCCAAATTTGAGTCTATTCGTCATTCAATTGCTGGAATAATTAGGTCTCCAAAATCCGCACTGGGCTCTTCAGCAGTAAGTAGGATTAACTCTATGTGCTACTGAAAATTGTCACTGTCTAGCTTCTTTCTGATGTACCAATAAATAGAATATATAAATTGTATTTAGAAAAATAAGAGCATAATTTAACTTTTTGTGTGCATATGAATCTGTTATATATATGTCTATAGTAAAACCCCATGTAACACCGATGTAGGAAAGATAGAAATAAACTTATATTACAGACTTCCTGTACTATATACAGATAATTATGGGAAGCATTTTATGTGAACCTTATTAGAAAAATAGAATAAACAAATTTCTAGTGAAACATGACATTTTTATAATAGGGATTACTATATGTAATATACTGATAAAAATGTATCAGTTTATATATTCATATTTTTAAGAACATTTTGATAATAAAATTGAAGTCTGAATGATAGATTAATCATTGAAATTTGGGTTTGGCATGTCACAGTAGTGCGTAGAATATTATTTAATAGTTATCCCTAGTAATAGCTTGGCCAACCAAGATACACTGTGAACAAATAAATAGAGGTATTTCTCTAAGGTGTTAGGTATTCTATTTATTTGGAAAAGGAATTTTTTCCCTTTACACAGATACTCTTGTGTATATACTCCTAACTACTAATCTAATTTTGGTTCCTGTGGATTTGTCTTTTCTAGGCATTTCACATAAATAGAGTCATACAACATATGGGCTTTTTTTTGTATCTAGTTTCTTTCATTTATTATGTTTTCAAGGTTCATATTGTACCATGTGACAGTACTTCATTCCTTTTGGTGACTAAATAATATTCCTTTGTAGGTATTTACCACATATTGTTTATCCATTCATCAGCTGATGGACATTTGGGTTGTTTCCACTTTTTGGCTATCAGGAATAATGCTGCTATGAACATTCATGCACAAGTGTTTATGTGAATATGTTTTCAGTTCTTTTGGGTATATACCTATATACCTAGGTATATACTGGAATTTTTTGGTTGTGATGTAACTTTTGAGGAATTACCAAACTCTTCTACAGTAGTTGTACTATTTTACATTCCTGCCAGCAATGAGTGTTCCAGTTTCTCCATATTCTCACCGAAAGTTTTTATTTTCCATTTTTTTAAATGGTAGACATCCTAGTGGATGTGATGTCTTATTGTAGGTTTTAGTTGCATTTTACTAATGACTAATGATGTCAAGTATTTTTCATGTTCTTATTGGTCACTTTTTTTGTTCTTTGGAGATATGTCCATTCATATGCTTTGTGCATTTTTAAATTGGGTCTTTTTAATTGTTGACTTGTAATAGTTTTTTATATATTCTAGAAAGAAGCCCCTTATCATACAAATAATTTACAAATTTTTTTTCTTATTATTTGGATTATCTTTTTACTTTCTTGATAGTGTCCTTTGACATACCAAAGTTTTTAATTTTGATGAATATCAATTTATTTTTCCTTGATTTCCTATGATTGTGTCATATCTAAAAAAAGTGTAATCCAAAGCCATGCAGATACTCATCTTTGTTTTCTTCCAAGAGTTTTATAGTTTAGCTCTTACAGTTATGTCTTTGATTTATTATTAGTTAATTTTTATATATGAAGTGAGGTAGAGGTCCAAATTTATTCTTTTGCATGTGGAAGCATATTTAATTCATAATCTTAAAAATGAAACAATGAATTACTGTTTCTTTATTAAAATGAATAAAAAAATTGGAACTTTAAAGCATAATTTTAAAAAAGCAAATTCATTATACATATGAAATTAGAATTGATCATAATAGTGTTCATGTTGGACTTGGAATACCTATATTTCTCAATGTTTTTAACAGTATGGTTAAAATACAGAGCTCCTTTACAAGACAGTCTAATGGAACACTTATATTAACATTCTTGGTGGAAGAAAGAAAAAGATAATTAGCTGATAGATTAATTTTTTTCTAACTGAATATTGTGTCTAATGCTGTCAGATATTTAATAGTTATTGTTATGATCAGGGTCATATTTTAATGTTATATCAACTACAATCATGTGCTGTTATTTTCAGTGTACTTAAGGAATTAAATAACCTATCATTATCTCGGGGCACTGAGACTAGCTACACATCTAGCATCTTCCCATCTTCAGATGGCTATAATTTTGCATTGAGAACTATCTCAGAGACTTCTTCTGACGCCAAAGCCAGAGGTGTTAGACAGAATTAATTGCATATTTTCAAAGCCTAGTGGCAATCATGAAGGTTCATTTCAATCGGAAGTCTTTCAAACCATATTATATTTAATGAGATCTGTTCCAGTCATGTCAAGCATACTGCCTTTGCTCCAGAGCCATCGTTTTACTGCAGAATTTCTTTAATAAGGAGCTGAGCAAATCATTTGTTCCATCTTACAGCCACTTGTGAATACTAGTTTCATCACTGATGTGTGGAATGTATAATGCCCCTCTAATCATAGCACTCTTTGAAAAATGTTCTTTAAAACCAGAATAGAGCACATTTCAGTCCAAATAATTTATTTTTTAGATATCACAAAAATTATTATATTATTCAAATTCTGTCTCCTTAAAATTAATATTTTTCTACACTCTATTGACATAGATAACATATAATTACTTTGTATTAGAATTTAGAAAATAAAAATATTGGAAAATAAATATGTGCTTCCCTTTATATAGATTATCATAAATAATATTTGCTTGCTTGCTTTTCAGAAACTTATAATTCAGCTATGTTAAATTGTATATCAGTTATAATGTCACTATTATAATGCTCGGCTTCCACCCTTGGCATAGGGCAATGTATTTAATATTAATAGTTATTTTCAGGCATAACATAAACTGCTTGTAATTTTCAGTGTTCTCCTTTGAGTCTAGCAAAGTAGCCTTGTACTTCCTTTAATAAGGTGTATTTTTAATTTCAGGTGAAATATTATACATTTTAAACCCTAGTTATCGTCTATTATTTTTAAGGTCTTAATTTACTTTTTTTTGCCCAGTTATTAAGATGTAAAACAGTAAATAACAAGGGAAAATAAAGTTTTGCATTATATCACTCTCATACACTAAATTCTCCTCTATAGTTTAGTCATATTTAGGAGAATTGAATATTGTTTTATGGATTGTAAGTTTTAAATCATTTGCACTGTCACACATAATTTTTAAGAATGGCTTATCAGGATTTATTTTCTATAATTTTTACTATAAGGGAGCAAATCTGTTCTTTTATACGTTTACTCAAATGTTTAAAACAAATGACACAGATTGTGTTAGACTGATACTGAGTTCTACATAGGCAATCCCACCTTGATGATACATATTTAAACTTGCTGAAATATGATTGTATGCTGACTCATTGCAGTGATCTGGTAATAGTTGAAATATGTGACATGAAATGAGCAATGAATATAATTAATTGGCACATTTTATATAAAATATATGAGGTTAAGGAAAGAATATTTGATACTTAAAAAATAAAACTGTAGCAAAAATGCAGTGAAATGATGAGAATGGATATCGAGAATCACAAGCACAGTCCCTAAAAGTAAATGGGTTAAAATAATAAAGAGAAAAAAGAAAGTAATTATATAAAGAAAAGATGATGAGTAAGGGAACTAAAGAAGCCAGGAACAAAAAGAGAAGTTAGAGGAAACCAGGGAGTAGTGAAGGAAGCAGAAGAGTTAGACCAGTGGAAGAAAGATTAAAAAAAAATATTTTGTTTAAGATAGCCCAAGAAGGTGCACAAAAAGGCAATCAAGGAAATGGGAAGTTGAGGAAATGATGTAATATTTGAGTTTGGCTTAGTTGTCTATCTTTGTTTAATAAAGTTTTAGAAAGAATTGTATATAAATGCTAATCTGTGATTAGCATGTAATTTTGTATAGTCATTATGCTAGAGAACAGTTTTATTATTAGCTAAAGACCAAACTGAAATTCTTAAGTGCTGTAGTACAAAAAATTATTAATTAAAAGATTTTTATATGTTGGGTAGAACTCTGAAGTGTAGCCATCTGGCCCGGGACTTTTCCGTTTG